>JASCYN010000149.1:21924431-21979382 GCA_030408155.1 Lophura swinhoii | reverse complement strand
AAATACCTCTTTTATATCCAAAATAGAACATTTTCTTCCAGAAATGCCACATTTCTCCCAAATATATCACATCTTCTCCAAGAAATACCAGCTTTCCCCCTTCAAATAGGACCTTTTCACCCACAAATACCAGCCTTCTGCCCCCAGATTGGACATTTTCTTCCAGAAATGCCAGATTTCTCCCAATTAGATCACATCTTCTCCAAGAAATAACACGTTTCCCCCTTCAAATAGGACCTTTTCAACCACAAATACCTCTTTTATCCCCAAAATTGGACATTTTCCTCCAGACATGCCACATTTCTCCCAAATAGATCACATCTTCTCCAAGAAATACCAGGGTTCCCCCTTCAAATAGGACATTTTCACCCACAAATACCTGCTTTATCCCCAAAAGAGGACATTTTCTTCCAGAAAAGCCACATTTCTCCCAAATATATCACATCTTCTCCAAGAAATACCAGGGTTCCTCCTTGAAATAGGACCTTTTCACCCACAAATACCTCTTTTATCCCCAAAATAGGACATTTCGTTCCAGAAATGCCACATTTCTCCCAAATATATCACATCTTCTCCAAGAAATACCAGGGTTCCCCCTTCAAATAGGACCTTATCACCCACAAATACCTCTTTTATCCCCAAAAGAGGACAGGTTCATCCGGACATGCCAGATATCTCCCAAATATATCACATCTTCTCCAAGAAATACCAGGATTCCTCCTGAAATAGGACCTTTTCAACCACAAATACCACTTTTATCCCCAAAATAGGACATTTTCTTGCAGAAATGTCACATTTCTCCCAAATGTATCACATCTTCTCCAAGAAAGACCACGTTTCCTCCTTCAAATAGGACCTTTTCACCCACAAATACCTCTTTTATCCCCAGAAGAGGACAGTTTCTTCCAGAAATGCCACATTTCTCCCAAATAGATCACATCTTCTCCAAGAAATACCAGCTTTCCCGCTTTAAATAGGGCCTTTTCACCCACAAATGCCTGTTTTATCCCCAAAATAGGACAGTTTCTTCCAGAAATGCCAGATTTCTCCCAAATATATCACATCTTCTCCAAGAAATACCAGGATTCCTCCTGAAATAGGACATTTCTCCCACAAATACCTCTTTTATCCCGAAAATAGAACAGTTTCTTCCAGAAAGGCCAGATTTCTCCCAAATATATCACATCTTCTCCAAGAAATACCAGGTTTCCCCCTTCAAATAGGACCTTTTCACCCACAAATACCTCTTTTAACCCCAAAAGAGGACAGTTTCTTCCGGAAATGCCACATTTCTCCCAAATATATCACATCTTCTCCAAGAAATACCAGCTTTCCCCCTTCAAATAGGAACTTTTCACCCACTAATACCTCTTTCATCCCCAAAATAGGACAGTTTCTTCCAGACATGCCAGATTTCTCCCAAATAGATCACATCTTCTCCAAGAAATACCAGGTTTCCCCCTTCAAATAGGACCTTTTCACCCACAAATACCTCTTTCATACCCAAAATAGGACTGATTCTGCCAGAAAGGCCAGATTTCTCCCAAGTATATCACATCTTCTCCAGGGAATACCAGCTTTCCCCCTTCAAATAGGACCTTTTCACCCACAAATACCTCTTTTATCCCCGAAATAGGACAGTTTCTTCCGGAAATGCCACATTTCTCCCAAATATATCACATCTTCTCCAAGAAATACCAGGATTCCTCCTGAAATAGAACATTTCTCCCACAAATACCAGCCTTCTCCCCCGAAAATAGGACATTTTTTTCCAGAAAGGTCAGATTTCTCCCAAATATATCACATCTTCTCCAAGAAATACCAGGGTTCACCCTTTAAATACGTCCTTTTCACCCACAAATGCCTCTTTTATCCCCAAAATAGGACATTTTCTGAAAGACTGGCCAGATTTCTCCCAAGTATATCACATCTTCTCCAAGAAATACCAGGATTCCTCCTGAAATAGGACATTTCACCCACAAATACCTCTTTTATCCCCAAAAGAGGACATTTTCTTCCAGAAATGCCCGATTTCTCCCAAATAGATCACATCTTCTCCAAGAAATACCAGGTTTCAAGCTTCAAATAGGACCTTCTCACCCACAAATACCTCTTTTATCCCCAAAAGAGGACAGTTTCTTCCAGAAATGCCACATTTCTCCCATATATATCACATCTTCTCCAAGAAATACCAGGTTTCCCCCTTCAAATAGGACGTTGTCACCCACAAATACCAGCCTACTGCCCCCAGATTGGACATTTTCTTCCAGAAATGCCAGATTTCTCATAATTAGATCACATCTTCTCCAAGAAATAACACGTTTCCCCCTTCAAATAGGACATTTTCAACCACAAATACCTCTTTTATCCCCAAAATTGGACTTTTTCCTCCAGACATGCCACATTTCTCCCAAATAGATCACATCTTCTCCAAGAAATACCAGGGTTCCCCCTTCAAATAGGACCTTTTCACCCACAAATACCTGCTTTATCCCCAAAAGAGGACATTTTCTTACAGGAATGCCACATTTCTCCCAAATATATCACATCTTCTCCAAGAAATACCACGTTTCCCCCTTCAAATAGGACCTTTTCACCCACAAATACCTCTTTTATCCCCAAAAGAGGACAGTTTCCTTCAGACATGCCACATTTCTCCGAAATATTTCACATCTTCTCCAAGAAATACCAGGGTTCGCCCTTCAAATAGGACCTTTTCACCCACAAATACCTCCTTTATCCCCAAAGTAGATCAGTTACTTCCAGAAATGCCACATTTCTCCCTAATAAATCACAGCTTCTCCAAGAAATACCAGGATTCCTCCTGAAATACGACCTTTTCACCCACAAATACCTGCTTTATCCCCAATATTGGACATTTTCTTCCGTAAATGCCACATTTCTCCCAAATATATCACATCTTCTCCAAGAAATACCACGTTTCCCCCTTCAAATAGGACCTTTTCACCCACAAATACCTCTTTTATCTACCTCTTTTATCCCCAAAAGAGGACAGTTTATTCCAGACATGCCACATTTCTCCCAAATATATCACATCTTCTCCAAGAAATACCAGGGTTCCTCCTGGAAATAGGACCTTTTCACCCACAAATACCTCTTTTATCCCCAAAATAGGACAGTTTCTTCCAGAAATGCCACAGTTCTCCCAAATATATCACAGCTTCTCCAAGAAATACCAGCTTTCCCCCTTCAAATAGGACCTTATCACCCACAAATACCTCTTTTATCCCCAAAATAGGACAGGTTCATCCGGACATGCCAGATATCTCCCAAATATATCACATCTTCTCCAAGAAATACCAGCTTTCCCCCTTCAAATAGGACCTTATCTCCCACAAATACCACTTTTATCCGCAAAATAGGACATTTTCTTGCAGAAATGCCACATTTCTCCCAAATGTATCACATCTTCTCCAAGAAATTCCACGTTTCCCCCTTCAAATAGGACCTTTTCACCCACAAATGCCTGTTTTATCCCCAATAGAGGACAGATTCTTCCAGAAATGCCACATTTCTCCCAAATATATCACATCTTCTCCAAGAAATACCAGGATTCCTCCTGAAATAGGACATTTCTCCCACAAATACCTATTTTATCCCCAAAAGAGGACAGTTTCTTCCAGAAATACCACATTTCTCCCAAATATATCACATCTTCTCCAAGAAATACCAGGTTCCCCCTTCAAATAGGACCTTTTCTCCCACAAATACCACTTTTATACCCAAAATAGGACATTTCGTTCCAGAAATGCCACATTTCTCCCAAATAGATCACATCTTCTCCAAGAAATACCAGGGTTCCCCCTTCAAATAGGACCTTTTCACCCACAAATACCTCTTTTATCCCCAAAATAGGACAGTTTCTCCCAGAAATGCCACATTTCTCCCAAATAGATCTCATCTTCTCCTAGAAATACCAGCTATCCCCCTTCAAATAGGACCTTTTCACCCACAAATACCTCTTTTATCCCCAAAATAGGACAGTTTCTTCCAGAAATGCCACATTTCTCCCAAATAGATCACATCTTCTCAAAGAAATACCACGTTTCCCCCTTCAAATAGGACCTTTTCACCCACAAATACCTCTTTTATACCCAAAATAGGACAGTTTCTTCCAGAAATGCCACATTTCTCCCAAACATATCACATCTTCTCCAAGAAATACCACGTATCCCCCTTCAAATAGGACCTTATCACCCACAAATACCTGCTTTATCCTCAAAAGAGGGCGTTTTCTTCCAGGAATGCCAGATTTCTCCCAAATATATCACATCTTCTCCAAGAAATACCAGCTTTCCCCTTTCAAATAGGACCTTTTCACCCACAAATACCTCTTTTATCCCAAAAGAGGACAGTTTCCTCCAGACATGCCACATTTCTCCGAAATATATCACATCTTCCCCCAGAAATACCAGGGTTCCCCCTTCAAATAGGACCTTTTCACCCACAAATACCTGCTTTATCCTCAAAAGAGGGCGTTTTCTTCCAGGAATGCCAGATTACTCCCAAATATATCACATCTTCTCCAAGAAATACCAGCTTTCCCCCTTCAAATAGGAACTTTTCACCCACAAGTACCTGTTCTATCCCCAAAAGAGGACAGTTTCTTCCAGAAATGCCACATTTCTCCCAAATATATCACATCTTCCCCAAGAAATACCAGGGATCCCCCTTCAAATAGGACCTTTTCACCCACAAATGCCTGTTTTATCCCCAAAATAGGACAGTTTCTTCCAGAAATGCCACATTTCTCCCAAATATATCACATCTTCTCCAAGAAATACCAGGATTCCTCCTGAAATACGACCTTTTCACCCACAAATACCTGCTTTATCCCCAAAATTGGACATTTTCTTCCAGAAATGCCTCATTTCTCCCAAATAGATCACATCTTCTCCAAGAAATACCACGTTTCCCCCTTCAAATAGGACCTTTTCACCCACAAATACCTCTTTTATACCCAAAATAGGACATTTCCTTCCAGAAATGCCACATTTCTCCCAAATATATCACATCTTCTCCAAGAAATACCAGGGTTCCTCCTGAAATAGGACCTTTTCTCCCACAAATACCAGCCTTCTCCCCCAAATTGGACATTTTCTTCAAGAAATGCCACATTTCTCCCAAATAGATCACATCTTCTCCAAGAAATACCAGGGTTCGCCCTTCAAATAGGACCTTTTCACCCACAAATACCTCTTTTATCCCCAAAAGAGGACATTTCCTTCCAGAAATGCCACATTTCTCCCAAATATATCACATCTTCTCCAAGAAATACCAGGATTCCTCCTTCAAATAGGACCTTTTCACCCACAAATACCTCTTTTATCCCCAAAAGAGGACAGTTTCTGCCAGAAATGCCACATTTCTCCCAAATATAGCACATCTTCTCCAAGAAATACCAGGTTTCCCCCTTCAAATAGGACCTTTTCACCCACAAATACCTCTTTTATCCCCAAAAGAGGACAGTTTCTTCCAGAAATGCCACATTTCTCCCAAATATATCACATCTTCTCCAAGAAATACCAGGATTCCTCCTGAAATAGGACCTTTTCACCCACAAATACAAGCCTTCTCCCCCCAATTTGGACATTTTCTTGCAGATATGCCGGATTTCTCCCAAATATATCACATATTCTCCAAGAACTACCAGGGTTCCCCCTGGAAATAGGACCTTTTCACCCACAAATACCTCTTTTATCCCCAAAAGAGGACATTTTCTGAAAGACAGGCCAGATTTCTCCCAAACATATCACATCTCCAAGAAATACCAGGATTCCTCCTGAAATAGGACCTTTTCTCCCACAAATACCAGCCTTCTCCCCTGAAAATAGGACATTTTCTTCCAGAAATGCCACATTTCTCCAAAATATATCACAGCTTCACCAAGAAATACCAGCTTTCCCCCTTGAAATAGGACCTTTTCCCCCACAAGTACCTCCTTTATCCCCAAAAGAGGACAGTTTCTTCCAGAAATACCCGATTTCTCCCAAATAAATCACATCTTCTCCAAGAAATACCTGCTTTCCCCCTTCAAATAGGACCTTTTCACCCACAAGTACCTCTTTTAACCCCAATATAGGACATTTTCTTCCAGATATGACACATTACTCCCAAACATATCACATCTCCAAGAAATACCAGGATTCCTCCAGAAATAGAACATTTCTCCCACAAATACCAGCCTTCTCCCCCGAAAATAGGACATTTTCTTCCAGAAAGGTCAGATTTCTCTCAAATATAATACATCTTCTCCAAGAAATACCAGCTATCCCCCTTCAAATACGTCCTTTTCACCCACAAATGCCTCATTTATCCCAAAAATAGGACATTTTCTTCCAGAAATGCCAGATTTCTCCCAAATATATCACATCTTCTCCAAGAAATACCAGGATTCCTCCTGAAATAGGACATTTCTCCCACAAATACCTCTTTTATCCCCAAAAGAGGACAGTTTCATCCAGAAATGCCACATTTCTCCCAAATAGATCACATCTTCTCCAAGAAATACCAGGTTTCAACCTTCAAATAGGACCTTATCACCCACAAATACCTCTTTTATCCCCAAAATAGAACATTTTCTTCCAGAAATGCCACATTTCTCCCAAATATATCACATCTTCTCCAAGAAATACCAGCTTTCCCCCTTCAAATAGGACCTTTTCACCCACAAATACCAGCCTTCTGCCCCCAGATTGGACATTTTCTTCCAGAAATGCCAGATTTCTCCCAATTAGATCACATCTTCTCCAAGAAATAACACGTTTCCCCCTTCAAATAGGACCTTTTCAACCACAAATACCTCTTTTATCCCCAAAATTGGACATTTTCCTCCAGACATGCCACATTTCTCCCAAATATATCACATCTTCTCCAAGAAATACCAGGGTTCCTCCTTCAAATAGGACCTTTTCACCCACAAATACCTGCTTTATCCCCAAAAGAGGACATTTTCTTCCAGAAATGCCACATTTCTCCCAAATATATCACATCTTCTCCAAGAAATACCAGGGTTCCTCCTTGAAAAAGGATCTTTTCACCCACAAATACCTCTTTTATCCCAAAATAGGACAGTTTCTTCCAGAAATGCCACATTTCTCCCAAATATATCACAGATTCTCCAAGAAATACCAGCTTTCCCCCTTCAAATAGGACCTTATCACCCACAAATACCTCTTTTATCCCCAAAATAGGACAGTTTCTTCCGTAATGCCACATTTCTCCCAAATATATCACAGCTTCTCCAAGAAATACCAGCTTTCCCCCTTCAAATAGGACCTTATCACCCACAAATACCTCTTTTATCCCCAAAATAGGACAGGTTCATCCGGACATGCCAGATATCTCCCATATATATCACATCTTCTCCAAGAAATACCAGGGTTCTCCCTTCAAATAGGACCTTTTCACCCACAAATACCACTTTTATCCCCAAAAGAGGACATTTTCTTGCAGAAATGCCACATTTCTCCCAAATGTATCACATCTTCTCCAAGAAATACCACGTTTCCCCCTTCAAATAGGACCTTTTCACCCACAAATACCTCTTTTATCCCCAAAAGAGGACAGTTTCTTCCAGAAATGCCACATTTCTCCCAAATAGATCACATCTTCTCCAAGAAATACCAGCTTTCCCCTTTAAATAGGACCTTTTCACCCACAAATGCCTGTTTTATCCCCAAAAGAGGACAGTTTCTTCCAGAAATGCCACATTTCTCCCAAATATATCACATCTTCTCCAAGAAATACCAGGATTCCTCTGAAATAGGACATTTCTCCCACAAATACCTCTTTTATCCCAAAATAGGACAGTTTCTTCCAGAAAGGCCAGATTTCTCCAAATAGATCACATCTTCTCCAAGAAATACCACCTTTCCCCCTTCAAATAGGACCTTTTCACCCACAAATACCTCTTTTATCCCCAAAATAGGACTGTTTCTCCCGGAAATGCCACATTTCTCCCAAATAGATCTCATCTTCTCCTAGAAATACCAGGTTTCCCCCTTCAAATAGGACCTTTTCACCCACAAATACCTCTTTTATCCCCAAAATAGGACAGTTTCTTCCAGAAATGCCACATTTCTCCCAAATAGATCACATCTTCTCAAAGAAATACACGTTTCCCCTTCAAATAGGACCTTTCACCCACAAATACCTCTTTTATACCCAAAATAGGACAGTTTCTTCCAGAAATGCCACATATCTCCCAAACATATCACATCTTCTCCAAGAAATACCACGTATCCCCTTCAAATAGGACCTTTTCACCCACAAATACCTGCTTTATCCTCAAAAGAGGGCGTTTTCTTCAGGAATGCCAGATTTCTCCCAAATATATCACATCTTCTCCAAGAAATACAGCTTTCCCCCTTCAAATAGGACCTTTTCACCCACAAATACCTCTTTTATCCCCAAAAGAGGACAGTTTCCTCCAGACATGCCACATTTCTCCGAAATATATCACATCTTCCCAAGAAATACCAGGGTTCCCCTTCAAATAGGACCTTTTCACCCACAAATACCTGCTTTATCCTCAAAAGAGGGCGTTTTCTTCCAGGAATGCCAGATTACTCCCAAATATATCACATCTTCTCCAAGAAATACCAGCTTTCCCCCTTCAAATAGGACCTTTTCACCCACAAGTACCTGTTCTATCCCCAAAAGAGGACAGTTTCTTCCAGAAATGCCACATTTCTCCCAAATATATCACATCTTCCCCAAGAAATACCAGGGATCCCCCTTCAAATAGGACCTTTTCACCCACAAATGCCTGTTTTATCCCAAAATAGGACAGTTTCTTCCAGAAATGCCACATTTCTCCCAAATATATCACATCTTCTCCAAGAAATACCAGGATTCCTCCTGAGATACGACCTTTTCACCCACAAATTCCTGCTTTATCCCCAAAATAGGACATTTTCTTCCAGAAATGCCTCATTTCTCCCAAATAGATCACATCTTCTCCAAGAAATACCACGTTTCCCCCTTCAAATAGGACCTTTTCACCCACAAATACCTCTTTTATACCCAAAATAGGACATTTCCTTCCAGAAATGCCACATTTCTCCCAAATATATCACATCTTCTCCATAAAATACCAGGGTTCCTCCTGAAATAGGACCTTTTCTCCCACAAATACCAGCCTTCTCCCCCAAATTGGACATTTTCTTCCAGAAATGCCACATTTCTCCCAAATAGATCACATCTTCTCCAAGAAATACCAGCTTTCCCCCTTCAAATAGGACCTTTTCACCCACAAATATCTCTTTTATCCCCAAAAGAGGACATTTCCTTCCAGAAATGCCACATTTCTCCCAAATATATCACATCTTCTCCAAGAAATACCAGGATTCCTCCTTCAAATAGGACCTTTTCACCCACAAATACCTCTTTTATCCCCAAAAGAGGACAGTTTCTGCCAGAAATGCCACATTTCTCCCAAATATAGCACATCTTCTCCAAGAAATACCAGGTTTCCCCTTCAAATAGGACCTTTTCACCCACAAATACCTCTTTTATCCCCAAAAGAGGACAGTTTCTTCCAGAAATGCCACATTTCTCCCAAATATATCACATCTTCTCCAAGAAATACCAGGATTCCTCCTGAAATAGGACCTTTTCACCCACAAATAGAAGCCTTCTCCCCCCAATTTGGACATTTTCTTGCAGATATGCCAGATTTCTCCCAAATATATCACATATTCTCCAAGAACTACCAGGGTTCCCCCTGGAAATAGGACCTTTTCACCCACAAATACCTCTTTTATTCCCAAAAGAGGACATTTTCTGAAAGACAGGCCAGATTTCTCCCAAACATATCACATCTCCAAGAAATACCAGGATTCCTCCTGAAATAGGACCATTTCTCCCACAAATACCTGCCTTCTCCCCTGAAAATAGGACATTTTCTTCCAGAAATGCCACATTTCTCCAAAATATATCACAGCTTCACCAAGAAATACCAGCTTTCCCCCTTGAAATAGGACCTTTTCACCCACAAGTACCTCCTTTATCCCGAAAAGAGGACAGTTTCTTCCAGAAATTCCCGATTTCTCCCAAATAAATCACATCTTCTCCAAGAAATACCTGCTTTCCCCCTTCAAATAGGACCTTTTCACCCACAAGTACCTCTTTTAACCCCAATATAGGACATTTTCTTCCAGATATGACACATTACTCCCAAACATATCACATCTCCAAGAAATACCAGGATTCCTCCAGAAATAGAACATTTCTCCCACAAATACCAGCCTTCTCCCCCGAAAATAGGACATTTTCTTCCAGAATGGTCAGATTTCTCTCAAATATAATACATCTTCTCCAAGAAATACCAGCTATCCCCCTTCAAATACGTCCTTTTCACCCACAAATGCCTCTTTTATCCCCAAAATAGGACATTTTCTTCCAGAAATGCCAGATTTCTCCCAAATATATCACATCTTCTCCAAGAAATACCAGGATTCCTCCTGAAATAGGACATTTCTCCCACAAATACCTCTTTTATCCCCAAAAGAGGACAGTTTCATCCAGAAATGCCACATTTCTCCCAAATAGATCACATCTTCTCCAAGAAATACCAGGTTTCAACCTTCAAATAGGACCTTATCACCCACAAATACCTCTTTTATCCCCAAAATAGAACATTTTCTTCCAGAAATGCCACATTTCTCCCAAATATATCACATCTTCTCCAAGAAATACCAGCTTTCCCCCTTCAAATAGGACCTTTTCACCCACAAATACCAGCCTTCTGCCCCCAGATTGGACATTTTCTTCCAGAAATGCCAGATTTCTCCCAATTAGATCACATCTTCTCCAAGAAATAACACGTTTCCCCCTTCAAATAGGACCTTTTCAACCACAAATGCCTGTTTTATCCCCAAAATAGGACAGTTTCTTCCAGAAATGCCACATTTCTCCCAAATATATCACATCTTCTCCAAGAAATACCAGGGTTCCTCCTTGAAAAAGGATCTTTTCACCCACAAATACCTCTTTTATCCCCAAAATAGGACAGTTTCTTCCAGAAATGCCACAGTTCTCCCAAATATATCACAGATTCTCCAAGAAATACCAGCTTTCCCCCTTCAAATAGGACCTTATCACCCACAAATACCTCTTTTATCCCCAAAATAGGACAGTTTCTTCCGTAAATGCCACATTTCTCCCAAATATATCACAGCTTCTCCAAGAAATACCAGCTTTCCCCCTTCAAATAGGACCTTATCACCCACAAATACCTCTTTTATCCCCAAAATAGGACAGGTTCATCCGGACATGCCAGATATCTCCCATATATATCACATCTTCTCCAAGAAATACCAGGGTTCTCCCTTCAAATAGGACCTTTACACCCACAAATACCACTTTTATCCCCAAAATAGGACATTTTCTTGCAGAAATGCCACATTTCTCCCAAATGTATCACATCTTCTCCAAGAAATACCACGTTTCCCCCTTCAAATAGGACCTTTTCACCCACAAATACCTCTTTTATCCCCAAAAGAGGACAGTTTCTTCCAGAAATGCCACATTTCTCCCAAATAGATCACATCTTCTCCAAGAAATACCAGCTTTTCCCCTTTAAATAGGACCTTTTCACCCACAAATGCCTGTTTTATCCCCAAAATAGGACAGTTTCTTCCAGAAATGCCACATTTCTCCCAAATATATCACATCTTCTCCAAGAAATACCAGGATTCCTCCTGAAATAGGACATTTCTCCCACAAATACCTCTTTTATCCCCAAAATAGGACAGTTTCTTCCAGAAAGGCCAGATTTCTCCAAAATATATCACATCTTCTCCAAGAAATACCAGCTTTCCCCCTTCAAATAGGACCTTTTCACCCACAAATACCTCTTTTATCCCCAAAATAGGACAGTTTCTTCCGGAAATGCCACATTTCTCCCAAATATATCACATCTTCTCCAAGAAATACCAGCTTTCCCCCTTCAAATAGGAACTTTTCACCCACTAATACCTCTTTCATCCCCAAAATAGGACAGTTTCTTCCAGACATGCCAGATTTCTCCCAAATAGATCACATCTTCTCCAAGAAATACCAGCTATCCCCCTTCAAATAGGACCTTTTCACCCACAAATACCTGTTTGATCCCCAAAATAGGACTGTTTCTGCCAGAAAGGCCACATTTCTCCCAAGTATATCACATCTTCTCCAGGGAATACCAGCTTTCCCCCTAAAAATAGGACCTTTTCACCCACAAATACCTCTTTTATCCCCAAAATAGGACAGTTTCTTCCAGAAATGCCACATTTCTCCCAAATAGATCACATCTTCTCCAAGAAATACCAGCTATCCCCCTTCAAATAGGACCTTTTCTCCCACAAATACCTCTTTTATCCCCAAAATTGGACATTTTCCTCCATACATGCCTCATTTCTCCCAAATAGATCACATCTTCTCCAAGAAATACCACGTTTCCCCCTTCAAATAGGAGCTTTTCACCCACAAATACCTGTTTTATCCCCAAAAGAGGACAGTTTCTGCCAGAAATGCCACATTTCTCCCAAATATAGCACATCTTCTCCAAGAAATACCAGGATTCCTCCTGAAATAGGACCTTTTCACCCACAAATACAAGCCTTCTCCCCCCAGTTTGGACATTTTCTTGCAGATATGCCAGATTTCTCCCAAGTATATCACATATTCTCCAAGAACTACCAGGGTTCCCCCTGGAAATAGGACCTTTTCACCCACAAATACCTCTTTTATCCCCAAAAGAGGACATTTTCTGAAAGACAGGCCAGATTTCTCCCAAACATATCACATCTCCAAGAAATACCAGGATTCCTCCTGAAATAGGACCTTATCTCCCACAAATACCAGCCTTCTCCCCCGAAAATAGGACATTTTCTTCCAGAAATGCCACATTTCTCCAAAATATATCACAGCTTCACAAAGAAATACCAGCTATCCCCCTTGAAATAGGACCTTTTCACCCACAAGTACCTCCTTTATCCCCAAAAGAGGACAGTTTCTTCCAGAAATGCCCGATTTCTCCCAAATATATCACAGCTTCTCCAAGAAATACCTGCTTTCCCCCTTCAAATAGGACGTTTTCAACCACAAGTACCTCTTTTAACCCCAATATAGGACATTTTCTTCCAGATATGACACATTACTCCCAAACATATCACATCTCCAAGAAATACCAGGATTCCTCCTGAAATAGAACATTTCTCCCACAAATACCAGCCTTCTCCCCCGAAAATAGGACATTTTCTTCCAGAAAGGTCATATTTCTCCCAAATATATCACATCTTCTCCAAGAAATACCAGGGTTCCCCCTTTAAATACGTCCTTTTCACCCACAAATGCCTCTTTTATCCCAAAATAGGACATTTTCTTCCAGACATGCCAGATTTCTCCCAAATATATCACATCTTCTCCAAGAAATACAAGGATTCCTCCTGAAATAGGACATTTCACCCACAAATAACTCTTTTATCCCCAAAATATTACAGTTTCATCAAGAAATGCCACATTTCTCCCAAATAGATCACATCTTCTCCAAGAAATACCAGGTTTCAACCTTCAAATAGGACCTTATCACCCACAAATACCTCTTTTATCCCCAAAATAGAACATTTTCTTCCAGAAATGCCACATTTCCCCCAAATATATCACATCTTCTCCAAGAAATACCAGGTTTCCCCCTTCAAATAGGACCTTTTCACCCACAAATACCAGCCTTCTGCCCCCAGATTGGACATTTTCTTCCAGAAATGCCAGATTTCTCCCAATTAGATCACATCTTCTCCAAGAAATAACACGTTTCCCCCTTCAAATAGGACCTTTTCAACCACAAATACCTCTTTTATCCCCAAAATTGGACATTTTCCTCCAGACATGCCACATTTCTCCCAAATATATCACATCTTCTCCAAGAAATACCAGGGTTCCCCCTTCAAATAGGACCTTTTCACCCACAAATACCTGCTTTATCCCCAAAAGAGGACATTTTCTTCCAGAAATGCCACATTTCTCCCAAATATATCACATCTTCTCCAAGAAATACCAGGGTTCCTCCTTGAAATAGGATCTTTTCACCCACAAATACCTCTTTTATCCCCAAAATAGGACAGTTTCTTCTAGAAATGCCACAGTTCTCCCAAATATATCACAGCTTCTCCAAGAAATACCAGGTTTCCCCCTTCAAATAGGACCTTATCACCCACAAATACCTCTTTTATCCCCAAAATAGGACAGTTTCTTCCGTAAATGCCACATTTCTCCCAAATATATCACAGCTTCTCCAAGAAATACCAGCTTTCCCCCTTCAAATAGGACCTTATCACCCACAAATACCTCTTTTATCCCCAAAATAGGACAGGTTCATCCGGACATGCCAGATATCTCCCATATATATCACATCTTCTCCAAGAAATACCAGGGTTCTCCCTTCAAATAGGACCTTTTCACCCACAAATACCACTTTTATCCCCAAAATAGGACATTTTCTTGCAGAAATGCCACATTTCTCCCAAATGTATCACATCTTCTCCAAGAAATACCACGTTTCCCCCTTCAAATAGGACCTTTTCACCCACAAATACCTCTTTTATCCCCAAAAGAGGACAGTTTCTTCCAGAAATGCCACATTTCTCCCAAATAGATCACATCTTCTCCAAGAAATACCAGCTTTCCATCTTTAAATAGGACCTTTTCACCCACAAATACCTCTTTTATCCCCAAAATAGGACAGTTTCTTCCAGAAATGCCAGATTTCTCCCAAATATATCACATCTTCTCCAAGAAATACCAGGATTCCTCCTGAAATAGGACATTTCTCCCACAAATACCTCTTTTATCCCCAAAATAGGACAGTTTCTTCCAGAAAGGCCAGATTTCTCCCAAGTATATCACATCTTCTCCAGGGAATACCAGCTTTCCCCCTTCAAATAGGACCTTTTCACCCACAAATACCTCTTTTATCCCCAAAATAGGACAGTTTCGTCCGGAAATGCCACATTTCTCCCAAATATATCACATCTGCTCCAAGAAATACCAGCTTTCCCCCTTCAAATAGAACCTTTTCACCCACAAATACCTCTTTCATCCCCAAAAGACGACAGATTCTTCCAGACATGCCACATTACTCCCAGACATATCACATCTCCAAGAAATACCAGGATTTCTCCTGAAATAGGACATTTCTCCCACAAATACCTGCCTTCTCCCCCAAAAATAGGACATTTTCTTATAGAAATGCCACATTTCTCCCAAATAGATCACATCTTCTCCAAGAAATACCAGGTTACCCCCTTCAAATAGGACCTTTTCACCCACAAATACCTCTTTTATCCCCAAAATAGGACACTTTCTTGCAGACATGCCACATTTCTCCCAAATAAATCACATCTTCTCCAAGAAATACCAGCTTTCCCCTTCAAATAGGACATTTTCACCCACAAATAACTCTTTTATCCCCAAAATAGGACAGTTTCTTCCAGACATGCCACATTTCTCCCAAATATATCACATCTTCTCCAAGAAATACCAGGGTTCCCCCTTCAAATAGGACCTTTTCACCCACAAATACCTCTTTTATCCCCAAAAGAAGACAGTTTCTTCCAGAAAGGCCACATTTCTCCCAAATATATCACATCTTCCCCAAGAAATACCAGCTTTCCCCCTTCAAATAGGACCTTTTCACCCACATGTAACTCTTTTATCCCCAAAATAGGACAGTTTCTTCCAGACATGCCACATTTCTCCCAAATATATCACATCTGCTCCAAGAAATACCAGCTTTCCCCCTTCAAATAGGACCTTTTCACCCACAAATACCTGTTTGATCCCCAAAAGAGGACAGTTTCTTCCAGACATGCCAGATTTCTCCCAAATATATCACATCTTCTCCAAGAAATACCAGGTTTCCCCCATCAAATAGGACCTTTTCACCCACAAATACCTGTTTGATCCCCAAAATTGGACATTTTCTTCCAGAAATGCCACATTTCTCCCAAATAGATCACATCTTCTCCAAGAAATACCTGCTATCCCCCTTCAAATAGGACCTTTTCTCCCACAAATACCTCTTTTATACCCAAAATAGAACATTTCGTTCCAGAAATGCCACATTTCTCCCAAATATATCACATCTTCTCCAAGAAATACCAGCTTTCCCCCTTCAAATAGGACCTTTTCACCCACAAATACCTCTTTTATCCCCAAAAGAGGACAGTTTCTTCCAGAAATGCCACATTTCTCCCAAATAGATCACATCTTCTCCAAGAAATACCAGGTTTCCCCCTTCAAATAGGACCTTTTCACCCACAAATACCTCTTTTATCCCCAAAAGAGGACAGTTTCTTCCAGAAATGCCACATTTCTCCCAAATAGATCACATCTTCTCCAAGAAATACCAGCTATCCCCCTTCAAATAGGACCTTTTCTCCCACAAATACCTCTTTTATCCCCAAAATTGGACATTTTCCTCCAGACATGCCACATTTCTCCCAAATAGATCACATCTTCTCCAAGAAATACCAGGGTTCCCCCTTCAAATAGGACCTTTTCACCCACAAATACCTGTTTTATCCCCAAAAGAGGACAGTTTCTGCCAGAAATGCCACATTTCTCCCAAATATAGCACATCTTCTCCAAGAAATACCAGGATTCCTCCTGAAATAGGACCTTTTCACCCACAAATACAAGCCTTCTCCCCCCAGTTTGGACATTTTCTTGCAGATATGCCAGATTTCTCCCAAATATATCACATATTCTCCAAGAACTACCAGGGTTCCCCCTTCAAATAGGACCTTTTCACCCACAAATACCTGCTTTATCCCCAAAAGAGGACATTTTCTTCCAGGAATGCCAGATTTCTCCCAAATATATCACATCTTCTCCAAGAAATACCACGTTTCCCCCTTCAAATAGGACCTTTTCACCCACAAATACCTCTTTTATCCCCAAAAGAGGACAGTTTCCTCCAGACATGCCACATTTCTCCGAAATATATCACATCTTCTCCAAGAAATACCAGGGTTCGCCCTTCAAATAGGACCTTTTCACCCACAAATACCTCCTTTATCCCCAAATTAGATCAGTTACTTCCAGAAATGCCAGATTTCTCCCAAATATATCACAGCTTCTCCAAGAAATACCAGGATTACTCCTGAAATACGACCTTTTCGCCCACAAATACCTGCTTTATCCCCAATATTGGACATTTTCTTCCAGAAATGCCACATTTCTCCCATATATATCACATCTTCTCCAAGAAATACCAGGTTTCCCCCTTCAAATAGGACCTTTTCACCCACAAATACCTCTTTCATCCCCAAAAGAGGACAGTTTGTTCCAGACATGCCACATTTCTCCCAAATAGATCACATCTTCTCCAAGAAATACCAGCTATCCCCCTTCAAATAGGACCTTTTCTCCCACAAATACCTCTTTTATCCCCAAAATTGGACATTTTCCTCCAGACATGCCACATTTCTCCCAAATAGATCACATCTGCTCCAAGAAATACCAGGGTTCCCCCTTCAAATAGGACCTTTTCACCCACAAATACCTGTTTTATCCTCAAAAGAGGACAGTTTCTGCCAGAAATGCCACATTTCTCCCAAATATAGCACATCTTCTCCAAGAAATACCAGGATTCCTCCTGAAATAGGACCTTTTCACCCACAAATACAAGCCTTCTCCCCCCAATTTGGACATTTTCTTGCAGATATGCCAGATTTCTCCCAAATATATCACATATTCTCCAAGAACTACCAGGGTTCCCCCTGGAAATAGGACCTTTTCACCCACAAATACCTCTTTTATCCCCAAAAGAGGACATTTTCTGAAAGACAGGCCAGATTTCTCCCAAACATATCACATCTCCAAGAAATACCAGGATTCCTCCTGAAATAGGACCTTTTCTCCCACAAATACCAGCCTTCTCCCCCGAAAATAGGACATTTTCTTCCAGAAATGCCACATTTCTCCCAAATAGATCACAGCTTCACAAAGAAATACCAGCTTTCCCCCTTCAAATAGGACCTTTTCACCCACAAATACCTCTTTCATCCCCAAAATAGGACAGTTTCTTCCAGAAAGGCCACATTTCTCCCAAATATATCACATCTTCTCCCAGAAATACCTGCTTTCCCCCTTCAAATAGGACCTTTTCACCCACAAGTACCTCTTTTAACCCCAATAAAGGACATTTTCTTCCAGATATGACACATTACTCCCAAACATATCACATCTCCAAGAAATACCAGGATTCCTCCTGAAATAGAACATTTCTCCCACAAATACCAGCCTTCTCCCCCAAAAATAGGACATTTTCTTCCAGAAAGGTCAGATTTCTCCCAAATATATCACATCTTCTCCAAGAAATACCAGGGTTCCCCCTTTAAATACGTCCTTTTCACCCACAAATGCCTCTTTTATCCCCAAAAGAGGACATTTTCTTCCAGACATGCCACATTTTTCCCAAATATATCACATCTTCTCCAAGAAATACCAGGATTCCTCCTGAAATAGGACATTTCACCCACAAATACCTCTTTTATCCCCAAAAGAGGACAGTTTCATCCAGAAATGCCACATTTCTCCCAAATATATCACATCTTCTCCAAGAAATACCAGGGTTCCCCCTTCAAATAGGACCTTTTCACCCACAAATACCTCTTTTATCCCCAAAAGAGGACAGTTTCTTCCAGAAATGCCACATTTCTCCCAAATAGATCACATCTTCTCCAAGAAATACCAGGTTTCCCCCTTCAAATAGGACCTTTTCAAACACAAATACCACTTTTATACCCAAAAGAGGACAGTTTCTTCCAGAAATGCCACATTTCTCCCAAATAGATCACATCTTCTTCAAGAAATACCAGGTTTCCTCCTGAAATAGGACCTTTTCACCCACAAATACAAGCCTTCTCCCCCCAATTTGGACATTTTCTTGCAGATATGCCAGATTTCTCCCAAATATATCACATATTCTCCAAGAACTACCAGGGTTCCCCCTGGAAATAGGACCTTTTCACCCACAAATACCTCTTTTATCCCCAAAAGAGGACATTTTCTGAAAGACAGGCCAGATTTCTCCCAAACATATCACATCTCCAAGAAATACCAGGATTCCTCCTGAAATAGGACCTTTTCTCCCACAAATACCAGCCTTCTCCCCTGAAAATAGGACATTTTCTTCCAGAAATGCCACATTTCTCCCAAATATATCACAGCTTCACCAAGAAATACCAGCTTTCCCCCTTGAAATAGGACCTTTTCACCCACAAGTACCTCCTTTATCCCCAAAAGAGGACAGTTTCTTCCAGAAATGCCAGATTTCTCCCAAATATATCACAGCTTCTCCAAGAAATACCCGCTTTCCCCCTTCAAATAGGACCTTTTCACCCACAAGTACCTCTTTTAACCCCAATATAGGACATTTTCTTGCAGATATGACACATTACTCCCAAACATATCACATCTCCAAGAAATACCAGGATTCCTCCTGAAATAGAACATTTCTCCCACAAATACCAGCCTTCTCCCCCGAAAATAGGACATTTTCTTCCAGAAAGGTCAGATTTCTCCCAAATATATCACATCTTCTCCAAGAAATACCAGGGTTCCCCCTTTAAATACGTCCTTTTCACCCACAAATGCCTCTTTTATCCCCAAAATAGGACATTTTCTTCCAGAACTGCCAGATTTCTCCCAAATATATCACATCTTCTCCAAGAAATACCAGGATTCCTCCTGAAATAGGACATTTCTCCCACAAATACCTCTTTTATCCCCAAAATATTACAGTTTCATCCAGAAATGCCAAATTTCTCCCAAATATATCACATCTTCTCCAAGAAATACCAGGTTTCCCCCTTCAAATAGTACCTTATCACCCACAAATACCTCTTTTATCCCCAAAATAGAACATTTTCTTCCAGAAATGCCACATTTCTCCCAAATATATCACATCTTCTCCAAGAAATACCAGCTTTCCCCCTTCAAATAGGACCTTTTCACCCACAAATACCAGCCTTCTGCCCCCAGATTGGACATTTTCTTCCAGAAATGCCAGATTTCTCCCAAATAGATCACATCTTCTCCAAGAAATAACACGTTTCCCCCTTCAAATAGGACCTTTTCAACCACAAATACCTCTTTTATCCCCAAAATTGGACATTTTCCTCCAGACATGCCACATTTCTCCCAAATAGATCACATATTCTCCAAGAAATACCAGGGTTCCCCCTTCAAATAGGACCTTTTCACCCACAAATACCTGCTTTATCCCCAAAAGAGGACATTTTCTTCCAGGAATGCCAGATTTCTCCCAAATATATCACATCTTCTCCAAGAAATACCACGTTTCCCCCGTCAAATAGGACCTTTTCACCCACAAATACCTCTTTTATCCCCAAAAGAGGACAGTTTCCTCCAGACATGCCACATTTCTCCCAAATATATCACATCTTCTCCAAGAAATACCACGTTTCCCCCGTCAAATAGGACCTTTTCACCCACAAATACCTGCTTTATCCCCAAAAGAGGACATTTTCTTCCAGAAATGCCACATTTCTCCCAAATATATCACATCTTCTCCAAGAAATACCAGGGTTCCTCCTTGAAATAGGATCTTTTCACCCACAAATACCTCTTTTATCCCCAAAATAGGACAGTTTCTTCTAGAAATGCCACAGTTCTCCCAAATATATCACAGCTTCTCCAAGAAATACCAGGTTTCCCCCTTCAAATAGGACCTTATCACCCACAAATACCTCTTTTATCCCCAAAATAGGACAGTTTCTTCCGTAAATGCCACATTTCTCCCAAATATATCACAGCTTCTCCAAGAAATACCAGCTTTCCCCCTTCAAATAGGACCTTATCACCCACAAATACCTCTTTTATCCCCAAAATAGGACAGGTTCATCCGGACATGCCAGATATCTCCCATATATATCACATCTTCTCCAAGAAATACCAGGGTTCTCCCTTCAAATAGGACCTTTTCACCCACAAATACCACTTTTATCCCCAAAATAGGACATTTTCTTGCAGAAATGCCACATTTCTCCCAAATGTATCACATCTTCTCCAAGAAATACCACGTTTCCCCCTTCAAATAGGACCTTTTCACCCACAAATACCTCTTTTATCCCCAAAAGAGGACAGTTTCTTCCAGAAATGCCACATTTCTCCCAAATAGATCACATCTTCTCCAAGAAATACCAGCTTTCCATCTTTAAATAGGACCTTTTCACCCACAAATACCTCTTTTATCCCCAAAATAGGACAGTTTCTTGCAGATATGCCAGATTTCTCCCAAATATATCACGTATTCTCCAAGAACTACCAGGGTTCCCCCTGGAAATAGGACCTTTTCACCCACAAATACCTCTTTTATCCCCAAAAGAGGACATTTTCTGAAAGACAGGCCAGATTTCTCCCAAACATATCACATCTCCAAGAAATACCAGGATTCCTCCTGTAATAGGACCTTTTCTCCCACAAATACCAGCCTTCTCCCCCGAAAATAGGACATTTTCTTCCAGAAATGCCACATTTCTCCAAAATATATCACAGCTTCACAAAGAAATACCAGCTTTCCCCCTTGAAATAGGACCTTTTCACCCACAAGTACCTCCTTTATCCCCAAAAGAGGACAGTTTCTTCCAGAAATGCCCGATTTCTCCCAAATATATCACATTTCTCCAAGAAATACCTGCTTTCCCCCTTCAAATAGGACCTTTTCACTCACAAGTACCTCTTTTAACCCCAATATAGGACATTTTCTTCCAGATATGACACATTACTCCCAAACATATCACATCTCCAAGAAATACCAGGATTCCTCCAGAAATAGAACATTTCTCCCACAAATACCAGCCTTCTCCCCCGAAAATAGGACATTTTCTTCCAGAAAGGTCAGATTTCTCCCAAATATATCACATCTTCTCCAAGAAATACCAGGCTTTCCCCCTTCAAATAGGACCTTTTCACCCACAAATACCTCTTTTATCCCCAAAAGAGGACAGTTTCATCCAGAAATGCCACATTTCTCACAAATAGATCACATCTTCTCCAAGAAATACCAGGTTTCAACCTTCAAATAGGACCTTATCACCCACAAATACCTCTTTTATCCCCAAAATAGAACATTTTCTTCCAGAAATGCCACATTTCTCCCAAATATATCACATCTTCTCCAAGAAATACCAGCTTTCCCCCTTCAAATAGGACCTTTTCACCCACAAATACCAGCCTTCTGCCCCAAGATTGGACATTTTCTTCCAGAAATGCCAGATTTCTCCCAAATATATCACATCTTCTCCTAGAAATAACACGTTTCCCCCTTCAAATAGGACCTTTTCAACCACAAATACCTCTTTTATCCCCAAAATTGGACATTTTCCTCCATACATGCCACATTTCTCCCAAATATATCACATTTTCTCCAAGAAATACCAGCTTTCCCCCTTCAAATAGGACCTTTTCACCCACAAATACCTGCTTTATCCCCAAAAGAGGACATTTTCTTCCAGGAATGCCAGATTTCTCCCAAATATATCACATCTTCTCCATGAAACACCAGGATTCCCCCTTCAAATAGGACCTTTTCACCCACAAATACCTCCTTTATCCCCAAAGTAGATCAGTTTCTTCCAGAAATGCCAGATTTCTCCCAAATATATCACATCTTCTCCAAGAAATACCAGGGTTCCCCCTTCAAATAGGACCTTTTCACCCACAAATACCTGCTTTATCCCCAATATTGGACATTTTCTTCCAGAAATGCCACATTTCTCCCATATATATCACAGCTTCTCCAAGAAATACCAGCTTTCCCCCTTCAAATAGGACCTTATCACCCACAAATACCTCTTTTATCCCCAAAATAGGACAGGTTCATCCGGACATGCCAGATATCTCCCAAATATATCACATCTTCTCCAAGAAATACCAGCTTTCCCCCTTCAAATAGGACCTTTTCACCCACAAATACCACTTTTATCCCCAAAATAGGACATTTTCTTGCAGAAATGCCACATTTCTCCCAAATGTATCACATCTTCTCCAAGAAATACCAGCTTTCCCCTTCAAATAGGACCTTTTCACCCACAAGTACCTGTTCTATCCCCAAAAGAGGACAGTTTCTTCCAGAAATGCCACATTTCTCCCAAATATATCACATCTTCTCCAAGAAATACCAGGGTTCCCCCTTTAAATAGGACCCTTTCACCCACAAATGCCTCCTTTATCCCCAAAATAGGACATTTTCTTCCAGAAATGCCAGATTTCTCCCAAATATATCACATCTTCTAAAAGAAATACCAGCTTTCCCCCTTCAAATAGGACCTTTTCACCCACAAATACCACTTTTATCCCCAAAAGAGGACAGTTTCTTCCAGACATGCCACATTTCTCCCAAATATATCACATCTTCTCCAAGAAATACCAGCTTTCCCCCTTCAAATAGGAACTTTTCACCCACTAATACCTCTTTCATCCCCAAAATAGGACAGTTTCTTCCAGACATGCCAGATTTCTCCCAAATAGATCACATCTTCTCCAAGAAATACCACCTTTCCCCCTTCAAATAGGACCTTTTCACCCACAAATACCTGTTTGATCCCCAAAATAGGACTGTTTCTGCCAGAAAGGCCAGATTTCTCCCAAATATATCACATCTTCTCCAGGGAATACCAGCTTTCCCCCTTCAAATAGGACCTTTTCACCCACAAATACCTCTTTTATCCCCAAAAGAGGACAGTTTCTTCCAGAAATGCCACATTTCTCCCAAATATATCACATCTGCTCCAAGAAATACCAGCTTTCCCCCTTCAATTAGGACCTTTTCACCCACAAATACCTCTTTCATCCCCAAAATAGGACGATTTATTCCAGACATGCCACATTACTCCCAAACATATCACATCTCCAAGAAATACCAGGATTCCTCCTGAAATAGGACATTTCTCCCACAAATACCAGCCTTCTCCCCCAAAGATAGGACATTTTCTTCCAGAAAGGCCAGATTTCTCCCAAATATATCACATATTCTCCAAGAAATACCAGCTTTCCCCCTTGAAATAGGACCTTTTCACCCACAAATACCTCTTTTATCCCCAAAATAGGACATTTTCTTCCAGACATGCCACATTTCTCCCAAATAGATCACATCTTCTCCTAGAAATACCAGCTTTCCCCCTTCAAATAGGATCCTTTCACCAACAAATACCTCTTTTTTCCCCAAAATAGGACAGTTTCACCCAGACATGCCACATTACTCCCAAATATATCACATCTTCTCCAAGAAATACCACGTTTCCCCCTTCAAATAGGACCTTTTCACCCACAAATACCTCTTTTATCCCCAAAAGAGGACAGTTTCTTCCAGAAAGGCCACATTTCTCCCAAATAGATCACATCTTCTCCAAGAAATACCAGCTTTCCCCCTTCAAATAGGACCTTTTCACCCACAAATACCTCTTTTATCCCCAAAATAGGACAGTTTCTTCCAGACATGCCACATTTCTCCCAAATATATCACATCTGCTCCAAGAAATACCAGCTTTCCCCCTTCAAATAGGACCTTTTCAACCACAAATACCTGTTTGATCCCCAGAAGAGGACAGTTTCTTCCAGAAATACCACATTTCTCCCAAATAGATCACATCTTCTCCGAGGAATACCACGTTTCCCCCTTCAAATAGGACCTTTTCACCCACAAATACCTGTTTGATCCCCAAAATTGGACAGTTTCTTCCAGAAATGCCACATTTCTCCCAAATAGATCACATCTTCTCCAAGAAATACCAGGGTTCCCCCTTCAAATAGGACCTTTTCTCCCACAAATACTTCTTTTATACCCAAAATAGGACATTTCGTTCCAGAAATGCCACATTTCTCCCAAATATATCACATCTTCTCCAAGAAATACCAGGTTTCCCCCTTCAAATAGGACCTTTTCACCCACAAATACCTCTTTTATCCCCAAAAGAGGACAGTTTCTTCCAGAAATGCCACATTTCTCCCAAATAGATCTCATCTTCTCCTAGAAATACCAGGTTTCCCCCTTCAAATAGGACCTTTTCACCCACAAATACCTCTTTTATCCCCAGAAGAGGACATTTTCTTCCAGAAATGCAAGATTTCTCCCAAATATATCACATCTTCTCCAAGAAATACCAGGTTTCCCCCTTCAAATAGGACCTTTTCACCCACAAATACCTCTTTTATCCCCAAAAGAGGACAGTTTCTTCCAGAAATGCCACATTTCTCCCATATATATCACATCTTCTCCAAGAAATACCAGCTATCCCCCTTCAAATAGGACCTTTTCTCCCACAAATAACTCTTTTATCCCCAAAATTGGACATTTTCCTCCAGACATGCCACATCTCTCCCAAATATATCACATCTTCTACAAGAAATACCACGTATCCCCCTTCAAATAGGACCTTTTCACCCACAAATACCTGCTTTATCCTCAAAAGAGGGCATTTTCTTCCTGACATGCCAGATTTCTCCCAAATATATCACATCTTCTCCAAGAAATACCAGCTTTCCCCCTTCAAATAGGACCTTTTCAACCACAAATACCTCTTTTATCCCCAAAATTGGACATTTTCCTCCAGACATGCCACATTTCTCCCAAATAGATCACATCTTCTCCAAGAAATACCAGGGTTCCTACTTCAAATAGGACCTTTTCACCCACAAATAACCTGCTTTATCCCCAAAAGAGGACATTTTCTTCCAGGAATGCCAGATTTCTCCCAAATATATCACATCTTCTCCAAGAAATACCACGTTTCCCCCTTCAAATAGGACCTTTTCACCCACAAATACCTCTTTTATCCCCAAAAGAGGACAGTTTCCTCCAGACATGCCACATTTCTCCCAAATATATCACATCTTCTCCAAGAAATACCAGGGTTCGCCCTTCAAATGGGACCTTTTCACCCACAAATACCTCCTTTATCCCCAAAGTAGATCAGTTACTTCCAGAAATGCCAGATTTCTCCCAAATATATCACAGCTTCTCCAAGAAATACCAGGATTCCTCCTGAAATACGACCTTTTCACCCACAAATACCTGCTTTATCCCCAATATTGGACATTTTCTTCCAGAAATGCCACATTTCTCCCATATATATCACATCTTCTCCAAGAAATACCACCTTTCCCCCTTCAAAATAGGACCTTTTCACCCACAAATACCTGCTTTATCCCCAAAGTAGATCAGTTACTTCCAGAAATGCCAGATTTCTCCCAAATATATCACATCTTCTCCAAGAAATACAGGGTTCCTCCTTGAAATAGGACCTTTTCACCCACAAATACCTCCTTTATCCCAAAATAGGACACTTTCTTCCAGAAATGCCACAGTTCTCCCAAATATATCACAGCTTCTCCAAGAAATACCAGCTTTCCCCTTCAAATAGGACCTTATCACCCACAAATACCTCTTTTATCCCCAAAATAGGACAGGTTCATCCGGACATGCCAGATATCTCCCAAATATATCACATCTTCTCCAAGAAATACCAGGGTTCCCCCTTCAAATAGGACCTTTTCACCCACAAATACCACTTTTATCCCCAAAATAGGACATTTTCTTGCAGAAATGTCACATTTCTCCCAAATGCATCACATCTTCTCCGAGAAATACCACGTTTCCCCCTTCAAATAGGACCTTTTCACCCACAAATACCTCTTTTATCCCCAAAAGAGGACAGTTTCTTCCAGAAATGCCACATTTCTCCCAAATAGATCACATCTTCTCCAAGAAATACCAGGTTTCCCCCTTCAAATAGGACCTTTTCACCCACAAATGCCTGTTTTATCCCAAAATAGGACATTTTCTTCCAGAAATGCCAGATTTCTCCCAAATATATCACATCTTCTCAAGAAATACCAGGATTCCTCCTGAAATAGGACATTTCTCCCACAAATACCTCTTTTATCCCCAAAAGAGGACAGTTTCTTCCAGAAAGGCCAGATTTCTCCCAAATATATCACATCTTCTCCAAGAAATACCAGCTATCCCCCTTCAAATAGGACCTTTTCACCAACAAATACCTCTTTTATCCCCAAAAGAGGACAGTTTCTTCCGGAAATGCCACATTTCTCCCAAATATATCACATCTTCTCCAAGAATACCAGGTTTCCCCTTCAAATAGGACCTTTTCACCCACAAATACCTCTTTTATCCCCAAAAGAGGACAGTTTCTTGCAGACATGCCATATTTCTCCCAAATAAATCACATCTTCTCCAAGAAATACCAGCTTTCCCCTTCAAATAGGAACTTTTCACCCACAAATACCTCTTTTATCCCCAAAATTGGACAGTTTCACCCAGAAATGCCACATTTCTCCCAAATATATCACATCTTCTCCAAGAAATACCACGTTTCCCCTTCAAATAGGACCTTATCACCCACAAATACCTCTTTTATCCCCAAAAGAGGACAGTTTCTTCCAGAAATGCCACATTTCTCCCAAATATATCACATCTTCTCCAAGAAATACCAGGTTTCCCCTTCAAATAGGACCTTTTCAACCACAAGTAACTCTTATATCCCCAAAATAGGACAGTTTCTTCCAGACATGCCACATTTCTCCCAAATATATCACATCTGCTCCAAGAAATACTAGCTTTCCCCCTTCAAATAGGACCTTTTGAAACACAAATACCTGTTTGATCCCAATAGAGGACAGTTTCTTCCAGAAATACCACATTTCTCCCAAATATATCACATCTTCTCCAAGAAATACCACGTTTCCCCCTTCAAATTGGACGTTTTCACCCACAAATACCAGTTTGATCCCCAAAATTGGACAGATTCTTGCAGAAATGCCACATTTCTCCCAAATATATCACATCTTCTCCAAGAAATACCAGCTATCCCCCTTCAAATAGGACCTTTTCACCCACAAATACCTCTTTTATCCCCAAAAGAGGACAGTTTCTTCCAGAAATGCCACATTTCTCCCAAATATATCACATCTTCTCCAAGAAATACCAGCTTTCCCCCTTCAAATAGGAACTTTTCACCCACAAATACCTCTTTCATCCCCAAAATAGGACAGTTTCTTCCAGACATGCCAGATTTCTCCCAAATAGATCACATCTTCTCCAAGAAATACCAGTTTTCCGCCTTCAAATAGGACCTTTTCTCCCACAAATAACTCTTTTATCCCCAAAATTGGACATTTTCTTCCAGAAATGCCACATTTCTCCCAAATATACAGCATCTTCTCCAAGAAATACCAGCTTTCCCCCTTGAAATGGGACCTTTTCACCCACAAGTACCTGTTCTATCCCCAAAATAGGACAGTTTCTTCCAGAAATGCCAGATTTCTCCCAAATATATCACATCTTCTCCAAGAAATACCAGGTTTCCCCCTTCAAATAGGACCTTTTCACCCACTAGTACCTGTTCTATCCCCAAAATAGGACATTTTCTTCAGACATGCCACATTACTCCCAAACATATCACATCTCCAAGAAATACCAGGATTCCTCCTGAAATAGGACATTTCTCCCACAAATACCAGCCTTCACCCCCCAAAATAGGACATTTTCTTCCAGAAAGGCCAGATTTCTCCCACATATATCACATCTTCTCCAAGAAATACCAGGTTTCCCCCTTCAAATAGGACCTTTTCACCCACAAATACCTCTTTTATCCCCAAAAGAGGACTTTTTCTTGCAGACATGCCACATTTCTCCCAAATAAATCACATCTTCTCCAAGAAATACCAGCTTTCCCCCTTCAAATAGGACCTTTTCACCCACAAATACCTCTTTTATCCCCAAAATAGGACAGTTTCACCCAGAAATGCCACATTTCTCCCAAATATATCACATCTTCTCCAAGAAATACCACGTTTCCCCCTTCAAATAGGACCTTATCACCCACAAATACCTCTTTTATCCCCAAAAGAGGACAGTTTCTTCCAGAAATGCCACATTTCTCCCAAATATATCACATCTGCTCCAAGAAATACCAGCTATCCCCCTTCAAATAGGACCTTTTCACCCACAAGTAACTCTTATATCCCCAAAATAGGACAGTTTCTTCCAGACATGCCACATTTCTCCCAAATATATCACATCTTCTCCAAGAAATACCAGGGTTCCCCCTTCAAATAGGACCTTTTGAAACACAAATACCTGTTTGATCCCCAATAGAGGACAGTTTCTTCCAGAAATAACACATTTCTCCCAAATATATCACATCTTCTCCAAGAAATACCACGTTTCCAAATTGGACCTTTTCACCACAAATACCTGTTTGATCCCCAAAATAGGACAGTTTCTTCCAGAAATGTCACATTTCTCCCAAATAGATCACATCTTCTCCAAGAAATACCAGCTATCCCCCTTCAAATAGGACCTTTTCTCCCACAAATACCTCTTTTATCCCCAAAATAGGACATTTCGTTCCAGAAATGCCACATTTCTCCCAAATATATCACATCTTCTCCAAGAAATACCAGTTTTCCCCCCTTCAAATAGGACCTTTTCACCCACAAATACCTCTTTTATCCCCAAAAGAGGACAGTTTCTTCCAGAAATGCCACATTTCTCCCAAATAGATCACATCTTCTCCTAGAAGTACCAGGTTTCCCCCTTCAAATAGGACCTTTCCACCCACAGATACCTGCTTTATCCCCAAAAGAGGACATTTTCTTCCAGGAATGCCAGATTTCTCCAAATATATCACATCTTCTCCAAGAACTACCAGGATTCCCCCTTCAAATAGGACCTTTTCACCCACAAATACCTCCTTTATCCCCAATGTAGATCAGTTTCTTCCAGAAATGCCAGATTTCTCCCAAATATATCACATCTTCTCCAAGAAATACCAGGGTTCCCCCTTCAAATAGGACCTTTTCACCCACAAATACCTGCTTTTATCCCCAATATTGGACATTTTCTTCAGAAATACCACATTTCTCCCATATATATCACAGCTTCTCCAAGAAATACCAGCTTTCCCCCTTTCAAATAGGACCTTATCACCCACAAATACCTCTTTTATCCCCAAAAATAGGACAGGTTCATCCGAACATGCCAGATATCTCCCAAATATATCACATCTTCTCCAAGAAATACCAGCTTTCCCCCTTCAAATAGGACCTTTTCACCCACAAATACCACTTTTATCCCCAAAATAGGACATTTTATTGCAGAAATGCCACATTTCTCCCAAATAGATCACATCTTCTCCAAGAAATACCAGCTTTCCCCCTTCAAATAGGACCTTTTCACCCACAAGTACCTGTTCTATCCCCAAAAGAGGACAGTTTCTTCCAGAAATGCCACATTTCTCCCAAATATATCACATCTTCACCAAGAAATACCAGGGTTCCCCCTTTAAATAGGACCCTTTCACCCACAAATGCCTGTTTTATCCCCAAATAGGACATTTTCTTCCAGAAATGCCAGATTTCTCCCAAATATATCACATCTTCTCCAAGAAATACCAGCTTTCCCCCTTCAAATAGGACCTTTTCAAACACAAATACCTCTTTTATCCCCAAAATTGGACATTTTCCTCCAGACATGCCACATTTCTCCCAAATAGATCACATCTTCTCCAAGAAATACCAGGGTTCCCACTTCAAATAGGACCTTTTCACCCACAAATACCTGCTTTATCCCCAAAAGAGGACATTTTCTTCCAGGAATGCCAGATTTCTCCCAAATATATCACATCTTCTCCAAGAAATACCACGTTTCCCCCTTCAAATAGGACCTTTTCACCCACAAATACCTCTTTTATCCCCAAAAGAGGACATTTCGTTCCAGACATGCCACATTTCTCCCAAATATATCACATCTTCTCCAAGAAATACCAGGGTTCGCCCTTCAAATGGGACCTTTTCACCCACAAATACCTCCTTTATCCCCAAAGTAGATCAGTTACTTCCAGAAATGCCAGATTTCTCCCAAATATATCACAGCTTCTCCAAGAAATACCAGGATTCCTCCTGAAATACGACCTTTTCACCCACAAATACCTGCTTTATCCCCAATATTGGACATTTTCTTCCAGAAATGCCACATTTCTCCCATATATATCACATCTTCTCCAAGAAATACCAGCTTTCCCCCTTCAAATAGGACCTTTTCACCCACAAATACCTGCTTTATCCCCAAAGTAGATCAGTTACTTCCAGAAATGCCAGATTTCTCCCAAATATATCACATCTTCTCCAAGAAATACCAGGGTTCCTCCTTGAAATAGGACCTTTTCACCCACAAATACCTCCTTTATCCCCAAAATAGGACACTTTCTTCCAGAAATGCCACAGTTCTCCCAAATATATCACAGCTTCTCCAAGAAATACCAGCTTTCCCCCTTCAAATAGGACCTTATCACCCACAAATACCTCTTTTATCCCCAAAATAGGACAGGTTCATCCGGACATGCCAGATATCTCCCAAATATATCACATCTTCTCCAAGAAATACCAGGGTTCCCCCTTCAAATAGGACCTTTTCACCCACAAATACCACTTTTATCCCCAAAATAGGACATTTTCTTGCAGAAATGTCACATTTCTCCCAAATGCATCACATCTTCTCCGAGAAATACCACGTTTCCCCCTTCAAATAGGACCTTTTCACCCACAAATACCTCTTTTATCCCCAAAAGAGGACAGTTTCTTCCAGAAATGCCACATTTCTCCCAAATAGATCACATCTTCTCCAAGAAATACCAGGTTTCCCCCTTCAAATAGGACCTTTTCACCCACAAATGCCTGTTTTATCCCCAAAATAGGACATTTTCTTCCAGAAATGCCAGATTTCTCCCAAATATATCACATCTTCTCCAAGAAATACCAGGATTCCTCCTGAAATAGGACATTTCTCCCACAAATACCTCTTTTATCCCCAAAAGAGGACAGTTTCTTCCAGAAAGGCCAGATTTCTCCCAAATATATCACATCTTCTCCAAGAAATACCAGCTATCCCCCTTCAAATAGGACCTTTTCACCCACAAATACCTCTTTTATCCCCAAAATAGGACAGTTTCTTCCGGAAATGCCACATTTCTCCCAAATATATCACATCTTCTCCAAGAAATACCAGGTTTCCCCCTTCAAATAGGACCTTTTCACCCACAAATACCTCTTTTATCCCCAAAAGAGGACATTTTCTTGCAGACATGCCATATTTCTCCCAAATAAATCACATCTTCTCCAAGAAATACCAGCTTTCCCCCTTCAAATAGGAACTTTTCACCCACAAATACCTCTTTTATCCCCAAAATAGGACAGTTTCACCCAGAAATGCCACATTTCTCCCAAATATATCACATCTTCTCCAAGAAATACCACGTTTCCCCCTTCAAATAGGACCTTATCACCCACAAATACCTCTTTTATCCCCAAAAGAGGACAGTTTCTTCCAGAAATGCCACATTTCTCCCAAATATATCACATCTTCTCCAAGAAATACCAGGTTTCCCCCTTCAAATAGGACCTTTTCAACCACAAGTAACTCTTATATCCCCAAAATAGGACAGTTTCTTCCAGAAATGCCACATTTCTCCCAAATATATCACATCTGCTCCAAGAAATACTAGCTTTCCCCCTTCAAATAGGACCTTTTGAAACACAAATACCTGTTTGATCCCCAATAGAGGACAGTTTCTTCCAGAAATACCACATTTCTCCCAAATATATCACATCTTCTCCAAGAAATACCACGTTTCCCCCTTCAAATTGGACGTTTTCACCCACAAATACCTGTTTGATCCCCAAAATTGGACAGATTCTTGCAGAAATGCCACATTTCTCCCAAATATATCACATCTTCTCCAAGAAATACCAGCTATCCCCCTTCAAATAGGACCTTTTCACCCACAAATACCTCTTTTATCCCCAAAAGAGGACAGATTCTTCCAGAAATGCCACATTTCTCCCAAATAGATCACATCTTCTCCAAGAAATACCAGCTTTCCCCCTTCAAATAGGAACTTTTCACCCACTAATACCTCTTTCATCCCCAAAATAGGACAGTTTCTTCCAGACATGCCAGATTTCTCCCAAATAGATCACATCTTCTCCAAGAAATACCAGCTTTCCGCCTTCAAATAGGACCTTTTCTCCCACAAATAACTCTTTTATCCCCAAAATTGGACATTTTCTTCCAGAAATGCCACATTTCTCCCAAATATACAGCATCTTCTCCAAGAAATACCAGCTTTCCCCCTTGAAATGGGACCTTTTCACCCACAAGTACCTGTTCTATCCCCAAAATAGGACAGTTTCTTCCAGAAATGCCAGATTTCTCCCAAATATATCACATCTTCTCCAAGAAATACCAGGTTTCCCCTTCAAATAGGACCTTTTCACCCACTAGTACCTGTTCTATCCCCAAAATAGGACATTTTCTTCCAGACATGCCACATTACTCCCAAACATATCACATCTCCAAGAAATACCAGGATTCCTCCTGAAATAGTACATTTCTCCCACAAATACCAGCCTTCACCCCCCAAAATAGGACATTTTCTTCCAGAAAGGCCAGATTTCTCCCAAATATATCACATCTTCTCAAAGAAATACCAGGTTTCCCCCTTCAAATAGGACCTTTTCACCCACAAATACCTCTTTTATCCCCAAAATACGACAGTTTCTTCCAGACATGCCACATTTCTCCCAAATAAATCACATCTTCTCCAAGAAATACCAGCTTTCCCCCTTCAAATAGGACCTTTTCACCCACAAATACCTCTTTTATCCCCAAAATAGGACAGTTTCACCCAGAAATGCCACATTTCTCCCAAATATATCACATCTTCTCCAAGAAATACCAGGGTTCCCCCTTCAAATAGGACCTTTTCACCCACAAGTAACTCTTATATCCCCAAAATAGGACAGTTTCTTCCAGACATGCCACATTTCTCCCAAATATATCACATCTTCTCCAAGAAATACCAGGGTTCCCCCTTCAAATAGGACCTTTTGAAACACAAATACCTGTTTGATCCCCAATAGAGGACAGTTTCTTCCAGAAATACCACATTTCTCCCAAATATATCACATCTTCTCCAAGAAATACCACGTTTCCCCTTCAAATTGGACCTTTTCACCCACAAATACCTGTTTGATCCCCAAAATAGGACAGTTTCTTCCAGAAATGTCACATTTCTCCCAAATAGATCACATCTTCTCCAAGAAATACCAGCTATCCCCCTTCAAATAGGACCTTTTCTCCCACAAATACCTCTTTTATCCCCAAAAGAGGACAGTTTCTTCCAGAAATGCCACATTTCTCCCAAATATATCACATCTTCTCCAAGAAATACCAGTTTTCCCCCTTCAAATAGGACCTTTTCACCCACAAATACCTCTTTTATCCCCAAAAGAGGACAGTTTCTTCCAGAAATGCCACATTTCTCCCAAATAGATCACATCTTCTCCTAGAAGTACCAGGTTTCCCCCTTCAAATAGGACCTTTCCACCCACAGATACCTGCTTTATCCCCAAAAGAGGACATTTTCTTCCAGGAATGCCAGATTTCTCCCAAATATATCACATCTTCTCCAAGAACTACCAGGATTCCCCCTTCAAATAGGACCTTTTCACCCACAAATACCTCCTTTATCCCCAATGTAGATCAGTTTCTTCCAGAAATGCCACATTTCTCCCAAATATATCACATCTTCTCCAAGAAATACCAGGGTTCCCCCTTCAAATAGGACCCTTTCACCCACAAATGCCTGTTTTATCCCCAAAATAGGACATTTTCTTCCAGAAATGCCAGATTTCTCCCAAATATATCACATCTGCTCCAAGAAATACCAGCTTTCCCCCTTGAAATAGGACCTTTTCACCCACAAATACCTCTTTTATCCCCAAAATAGGACATTTTCTTCCAGACATGCCACATTTCTCCCAAATATATCACATCTTCTCCAAGAAATACCAGCTTTCCCCCTTCAAATAGGAACTTTTCACCCACTAATACCTCTTTCATCCCCAAAATAGGACAGTTTCTTCCAGACATGCCAGATTTCTCCCAAATAGATCACATCTTCTCCAGGGAATACCAGCTTTCCCCCTTCAAATAGGACCTTTTCACCCACAAATACCTCTTTTATCCCCAAAAGAGGACAGTTTCTTCCAGAAATGCCACATTTCTCCCAAATAGATCACATCTTCTCCAAGAAATACCAGCTTTCCCCCTTCAAATAGAACCTTTTCACCCACAAATACCTCTTTCATCCCCAAAATAGGACGATTTATTCCAGACATGCCACATTACTCCCAAACATATCACATCTCCAAGAAATACCAGGATTCCTCCTGAAATAGGACATTTCTCCCACAAATACCAGCCTTCTCCCCAAAGATAGGACATTTTCTTCCAGAAAGGCCAGATTTCTCCCAAATATATCACATATTCTCCAAGAAATACCAGCTTTCCCCCTTGAAATAGGACCTTTTCACCCACAAATACCTCTTTTATCCCCAAAATAGGACATTTTCTTCATGACATGCCACATTTCTCCCAAATAGATCACATCTTCTCCTAGAAATACCAGCTTTCCCCCTTCAAATAGGATCCTTTCACCAACAAATACCTCTTTTTTCCCCAAAATAGGACAGTTTCACCCAGACATGCCACATTACTCCCAAATATATCACATCTTCTCCAAGAAATACCACGTTTCCCCCTTCCAATAGGACCTTATCACCCACAAATACCTCTTTTATCCCCAAAAGAGGACAGTTTCTTCCAGAAATGCCACATTTCTCCCAAATAGATCACATCTTCTCCAAGAAATACCACGTTTCCCCCTTCAAATAAAACCTTTTCACCCACAAATACCTCTTTTATCCCCAAAATAGGACAGTTTCTTCCAGACATGCCACATTTCTCCCAAATATATCACATCTGCTCCAAGAAATACCAGCTTTCCCCCTTCAAATAGGACCTTTTGAAACACAAATACCTGTTTGATCCCCAAAAGAGGACAGTTTCTTCCAGAAATACCACATTTCTCCCAAATAGATCACATCTTCTCCGAGGAATACCACGTTTCCCCCTTGAAATAGGACCTTTTCACCCACAAATACCTGTTTGATCCCCAAAATTGGACAGTTTCTTCCAGAAATGCCACATTTCTCCCAAATATATCACATCTTCTCCAAGAAATACCAGGGTTCCCCCTTCAAATAGGACCTTTTCTCCCACAAATACTTCTTATATACCCAAAATAGGACATTTCGTTCCAGAAATGCCACATTTCTCCCAAATAGATCACATCTTCTCCAAGAAATACCAGGTTTCCCCCTTCAAATAGGACCTTTTCACCCACAAATACCTCTTTTATCCCCAAAAGAGGACAGTTTCTTCCAGAAATGCCACATTTCTCCCAAATAGATCTCATCTTCTCCAAGAAATACCAGGGTTCCCCCTTCAAATAGGACCTTTTCACCCACAAATACCTCTTTTTTCCCCAGAAGAGGACATTTTCTTCCAGAAATGCAAGATTTCTCCCAAATAGATCACATCTTCTCCAATAAATACCAGGGTTCCCCCTTCAAATAGGACCTTTTCACCCACAAATACCTCTTTTATCCCCAAAATAGGACAGTTTCTACCAGAAATGCCACATTTCTCCCATATATATCACATCTTCTCCAAGAAATACCAGCTATCCCCCTTCAAATAGGACCTTATCTCCCACAAATAACTCTTTTATCCCCAAAATTGGACATTTTCCTCCAGACATGCCACATCTCTCCCAAATATATCACATCTTCTACAAGAAATACCACGTATCCCCCTTCAAATAGGACCTTTTCACCCACAAATACCTGCTTTATCCTCAAAAGAGGGCATTTTCTTCCTGACATGCCAGATTTCTCCCAAATATATCACATCTTCTCCAAGAAATACCAGGGTTCCCCCTTCAAATAGGTCCTTTTCAACCACAAATACCTCTTTTATCCCCAAAATTGGACATTTTCCTCCAGACATGCCACATTTCTCCCAAATATATCACATCTTCTCCAAGAAATACCAGGGTTCCCACTTCAAATAGGACCTTTTCACCCACAAATACCTGCTTTATCCCCAAAAGAGGACATTTTCTTCCAGGAATGCCGGATTTCTCCCAAATATATCACATCTTCTCCAAGAAATACCACGTTTCCCCCTTCAAATAGGACCTTTTCACTCACAAATACCTCTTTTATCCCCAAAAGAGGACAGTTTCCTCCAGACATGCCACATTTCTCCCAAATATATCACATCTTCTCCAAGAAATACCAGGGTTCGCCCTTCAAATAGGACCTTTTCACCCACAAATACCTCCTTTATCCCCAAAGTAGATCAGTTACTTACAGAAATGCCAGATTTCTCCCAAATATATCACAGCTTCTCCAAGAAATACCAGGATTCCTCCTGAAATACGACCTTTTCACCCACAAATACCTGCTTTATCCCCAATATTGGACATTTTCTTCCAGAAATGCCACATTTCTCCCATATATATCACATCTTCTCCAAGAAATACCACCTTTCCCCCTTCAAATAGGACCTTTTCACCCACAAATACCTCCTTTATCCCCAAAGTAGATCAGTTACTTCCAGAAATGCCAGATTTCTCCCAAATATATCACATCTTCTCCAAGAAATACCAGGGTTCCTCCTTGAAATAGGACCTTTTCACCCACAAGTACCTGTTCTATCCCCAATAGAGGACAGTTTCTTCCAGAAATGCCACAGTTATCCCAAATATATCACAGCTTCTCCAAGAAATACCAGCTTTCCCCCTTCAAATAGGACCTTATCTCCCACAAATACCTCTTTTATCCCCAAAATAGGACAGGTTCATCCGGACATGCCAGATATCTCCCAAATATATCACATCTTCTCCAAGAAATACCAGCTTTCCCCCTTCAAATAGGACCTTTTCACCCACAAATACCACTTTTATCCCCAAAATAGGACATTTTCTTGCAGAAATGTCACATTTCTCCCAAATGCATCACATCTTCTCCGAGAAATACCACGTTTCCCCCTTCAAATAGGACCTTTTCACCCACAAACACCTCTTTTATCCCCAAAATAGGACAGTTTCTTCCAGAAATGCCACATTTCTCCCAAATAGATCACATCTTCTCCAAGAAATACCAGCTTTCCCCCTTCAAATAGGACCTTTTCACCCACAAATGCCTGTTTTATCCCCAAAAGAGGACATTTTCTTCCAGAAATGCCAGATTTCTCCCAAATATATCACATCTTCTCCAAGAAATACCAGGATTCCTCCTGAAATAGGACATTTCTCCCACAAATACCTCTTTTATCCCCAAAAGAGGACAGTTTCGTCCAGAAAGGCCAGATTTCTCCCACATATATCACATCTTCTCCAAGAAATACCAGGATTCCCCCTTCAAATAGGACCTTTTCACCCACAAATACCTCTTTTATCCCCAAAAGAGGACAGTTTCTTCCAGAAATGCCACATTTCTCCCAAATATATCACATCTTCTCCAAGAAATACCAGCTTTCCCCCTTCAAATAGGAACTTTTCACCCACTAATACCTCTTTCATCCCCAAAATAGGACAGTTTCTTCCAGACATGCCAGATTTCTCCCAAATAGATCACATCTTCTCCAAGAAATACCAGCTTTCCGCCTTCAAATAGGACCTTTTCTCCCACAAATAACTCTTTTATCCCCAAAATTGGACATTTTCTTCCAGAAATGTCACATTTCTCCCAAATATACAGCATCGTCTCCAAGAAATACCAGCTTTCCCCCTTGAAATGGGACCTTTTCACCCATAAGTACCTGTTCTATCCCCAAAATAGGACAGTTTCTTCCAGAAATGCCAGATTTCTCCCAAATATATCACATCTTCTCCAAGAAATACCAGGTTTCCCCCTTCAAATAGGACCTTTTCACCCACTAGTACCTGTTCTATCCCCAAAATAGGACATTTTCTTCCAGACATGCCACATTACTCCCAAACATATCACATCTCCAAGAAATACCAGGATTCCTCCTGAAATAGGACATTTCTCCCACAAATACCAGCCTTCTCCCCCAAAAATAGGACATTTTCTTCCAGAAAGGCCAGATATCTCCCAAATATATCACATCTTCTCCAAGAAATACCAGCTTTCCCCCTTCAAATAGGACCTTTTCACCCACAAATACCTCTTTTATCCCCAAAAGAGGACATTTTCTTGCAGACATGCCACATTTCTCCCAAATAAATCACAGCTTCTCCAAGAAATACCAGCTTTCCCCCTTCAAATAGGACCTTTTCACCCACAAATACCTCTTTTATCCCCAAAATAGGACAGTTTCACCCAGAAATGCCACATTTCTCCCAAATATATCACATCTTCTCCAAGAAATACCACGTTTCCCCCTTCAAATAGGACCTTATCACATACAAATACCTCTTTTATCCCCAAAAGAGGACAGTTTCTTCCAGACATGCCACATTTCTCCCAAATATATCACATCTTCTCCAAGAAATACCAGGTTTCCCCCTTCAAATAGGACCTTTTCAACCACAAGTAACTCTTATATCCCCAAAATAGGACAGTTTCTTCCAGACATGCCACATTTCTCCCAAATATATCACATCTGCTCCAAGAAATACGAGCTTTCCCCCTTCAAATAGGACCTTTTGAAACACAAATACCTGTTTGATCCCCAATAGAGGACAGTTTCTTCCAGAAATACCACATTTCTCCCAAATATATCACATCTTCTCCAAGAAATACCACGTTTCCCCCTTCAAATTGGACCTTTTCACCCACAAATACCAGTTTGATCCCCAAAATTGGACAGATTCTTGCAGAAATGCCACATTTCTCCCAAATATATCACATCTTCTCCAAGAAATACCAGCTATCCCCCTTCAAATAGGACCTTTTCACCCACAAATACCTCTTTTATCCCCAAAAGAGGACAGTTTCTTCCAGAAATGCCACATTTCTCCCAAATATATCACATCTTCTCCAAGAAATACCAGCTTTCCCCCTTCAAATAGGAACTTTTCACCCACAAATACCTCTTTCATCCCCAAAATAGGACAGTTTCTACCAGACATGCCAGATTTCTCCCAAATAGATCACATCTTCTCCAAGAAATACCAGCTTTCCGCCTTCAAATAGGACCTTTTCTCCCACAAATAACTCTTTTATCCCCAAAATTGGACATTTTCTTCCAGAAATGCCACATTTCTCCCAAATATACAGCATCTTCTCCAAGAAATACCAGCTTTCCCCCTTGAAATGGGACCTTTTCACCCACAAGTACCTGTTCTATCCCCAAAATAGGACAGTTTCTTCCAGAAATGCCAGATTTCTCCCAAATATATCACATCTTCTCCAAGAAATACCACGTTTCCCCCTTCAAATAGGACCTTATCACATACAAATACCTCTTTTATCCCCAAAAGAGGACAGTTTCTTCCAGACATGCCACATTTCTCCCAAGTATATCACATCTTCTCCAAGAAATACCAGGTTTCCCCCTTCAAATAGGACCTTTTCAACCACAAGTAACTCTTATATCCCCAAAATAGGACAGTTTCTTCCAGACATGCCACATTTCTCCCAAATATATCACATCTGCTCCAAGAAATACGAGCTTTCCCCCTTCAAATAGGACCTTTTGAAACACAAATACCTGTTTGATCCCCAATAGAGGACAGTTTCTTCCAGAAATACCACATTTCTCCCAAATATATCACATCTTCTCCAAGAAATACCACGTTTCCCCCTTCAAATTGGACCTTTTCACCCACAAATACCAGTTTGATCCCCAAAATTGGACAGATTCTTGCAGAAATGCCACATTTCTCCCAAATATATCACATCTTCTCCAAGAAATACCAGCTATCCCCCTTCAAATAGGACCTTTTCACCCACAAATACCTCTTTTATCCCCAAAAGAGGACAGTTTCTTCCAGAAATGCCACATTTCTCCCAAATATATCACATCTTCTCCAAGAAATACCAGCTTTCCCCCTTCAAATAGGAACTTTTCACCCACAAATACCTCTTTCATCCCCAAAATAGGACAGTTTCTTCCAGACATGCCAGATTTCTCCCAAATAGATCACATCTTCTCCAAGAAATACCAGCTTTCCGCCTTCAAATAGGACCTTTTCTCCCACAAATAACTCTTTTATCCCCAAAATTGGACATTTTCTTCCAGAAATGCCACATTTCTCCCAAATATACAGCATCTTCTCCAAGAAATACCAGCTTTCCCCCTTGAAATGGGACCTTTTCACCCACAAGTACCTGTTCTATCCCCAAAATAGGACAGTTTCTTCCAGAAATGCCAGATTTCTCCCAAATATATCACATCTTCTCCAAGAAATACCAGCTTTCCCCCTTCAAATAGGACGTTTTCACCCACTAGTACCTGTTCTATCCCCAAAATAGGACAGTTTCTTCCAGAAATGCCACATTTCTCCCAAATATATCACATCTTCTCCAAGAAATACCAGGGTTCCCCCTTCAAATAGGACCTTTTGAAACACAAATACCTGTTTGATCCCCAATAGAGGACAGTTTCTTCCAGAAATACCACATTTCTCCCAAATAGATCACATCTTCTCCAAGAAATAACACGTTTCCCCCTTCAAATTGGACCTTTTCACCCACAAATACCTGTTTGATCCCCAAAATTGGACAGTTTCGTCCAGAAATGCCACATTTCTCCCAAATATATCACATCTCCTCCAAGAAATACCAGCTATCCCCCTTCAAATAGGACCTTTTCTCCCACAAATACCTCTTTTATCCCCAAAATAGGACATTTCGTTCCAGAAATGCCACATTTCTCCCAAATATATCACATCTTCTCCAAGAAATACCAGCTTTCCCCCTTCAAATAGGACCTTTTCACCCACAAATACCTCTTTTATCCCCAAAAGTGGACAGTTTCTTCCAGAAATGCCACATTTCTCCCAAATAGATCACATCTTCTCCTAGAAGTACCAGCTTTCCCCCTTCAAATATGGCCTTTTCATCCACAAATACCTGTTTGATCCCCAAAAGAGGACAGTTTCTGCCAGAAATGCAAGATTTCTCCCAAATATATCACATCTTCTCCAAGAAATACCACGTTTCCCCCTTCAAATAGGACCTTTTCACCCACAAATACCTCTTTTATCCCCAAAATAGGACAGTTTCTTCCAGAAATGCCACATTTCTCCCAAATAGATCACATCTTCTCCAAGAAATACCACGTTTCCCCCTTCTAATAGGACCTTTTCACCCACAAATACCTCTTTTATCCCCAAAACAGGACAGTTTCCTCCAGACATGCCACATTTCTCCGAAATAGATCACATCTTCTCCAAGAAATACCAGGTTTCCCCTTTCAAATAGGACCTTTTCAACCACAAATACCTCTTTATCCCCAAAGTAGATCAGTTTCTTCCAGAAATGCCAGATTTCTCCCAAATATATCACATCTTCTCCAAGAAATACCAGGATTCCTCCTGAAATACGACCTTTTCACCCACAAATACCTGCTTTATCCCCAAAATTGGACATTTTCTTCCAGAAATGCCACATTTCTCCCAAATATATCACATCTTCTCCAAGAAATACCACGTTTCCCCCTTCAAATAGGACCTTTTCACCCACAAATACCTCTTTTATACCCAAAATAGGACATTTCCTTCCAGAAATGCCACATTTCTCCCAAATATATCACATCTTCTCCAAGAAATACCAGGGTTCCTCCTGAAATAGGACCTTTTCTCCCACAAATATCAGCCTTCTCCCCCCAGATTGGACATTTTCTTCCAGAAATGCCAGATTTCTCCCAAATATATCACATCTTCTCCAAGAAATACCAGCTTTCCCCCTTCAAATAGGACCTTTTCAGCCACAAATACTTCTTTTATCCCCAAAATTGAACAGTTTCTTCCAGAAATGCCACATTTCTCCCAAATAGATCACATCTTCTCCGAGAAATACCAGGGTTCCTCCTGTAATAGGACCTTTTCTCCCACAAATACCAGCCTTCTCCCCCCAAATTGGACTTTTTCTTCCAGAAATGCCAGATTTCTTCCAAATATATCACATCTTCTCCAAGAAATACCAGCTTTCCCCCTTCAAATAGGACCTTTTCACGCACAAATACCTGCTTTATCCCCAAAAGAGGACATTTTCTTGCAGAAATGCCTGATTTCTCCCAAATATAGCACATCTTCTCCAAGAAATACCACGTTTCCCCCTTCAAGAAGGACATTTTCTCCCACAAATACCTCTTTTATCCCCAAAAGAGGACAGTTTCCTCCAGACATGCCACATTTCTCCGAAATATATCACATCTTCTCCAAGAAATACCAGGATTCCCCCTTCAAATAGGACCTTTTCACCCACAAATACCTCCTTTATCCCCAAAGTAGACCAGTTACTTCCAGAAATGCCAGATATCTCCCAAATATATCACAGCTTCTCCAAGAAATACCAGGATTCCTCCTGAAATACGACCTTTTCACCCACAAATACCTCTTTTTTTCCCAAAATAGGACATTTTCTTCCAGAAATGCCACATTTCTCCCAAATAGATCACATCTTCTCCAAGAAATACCAGCTTTCCCCCTTCAAATAGGACCTTTTCACCCACAAATACCTCTTTTATTCCCAGAAGAGGACAGTTTATTCCAGACATGCCACATTTCTCCCAAATATATCACATCTTCTCCAAGAAATACCAGCTTTCCCCCTTCAAATAGGACCTTTTCACCCACAAATACCTGCTTTATCCCCAAAATAGGACATTTTCTTCCAGAAATGCCAGATTTCTCCCAAATATATCACATCTTCTCCAAGAAATACCAGCTTTCCCCCTTCAAATAGGACCTTTTCACCCACAAATACCTGTTTTATCCTCAAAATTGGAAATTTTCTTACAGAAATGCCAGATTTCTTCCAAATATATCACATCTTCTCCAAGAAATACCAGGGTTCACCCTTCGAATAGGACCTTTTCACCCACAAATACCTCTGTTATCCCTAAAATACGACAGTTTCTTCCAGACATGCCACATTTCTCCCAAATAGATCACATCTTCTCCAAGAAATACCAGCATTCCCCCTTTAAATAGGACCTTTTCACCCACAAATACCTCTTTTTTTCCCAAAATAGGACAGTTTCTTCCAGAAATGCCACATTTCTCCCAAATAGATCACATCTTCTCCAAGAAATACCACGTTTCCCCCTTCAAATAGGACCTATTCACCCACAAATACCTCTTTTATCCCCAAAAGAGGACAGTTTCTTCCAGAAATGCCACATTTTTCCCAAATAGATCACATCTTCTCCAAGAAATACCAGCTTTCCCCCTCGAAATAGGACCTTTTCACCCACAAATACCTCTTTTATCCCCAAAAGAGGACAGTTTCTTCCAGACATGCCACATTTCTCCCAAATATATCACATCTTCTCCAAGAAATACCAGGTTTCCCCCTTCAAATAGGACCTTTTCACCCACAAATACCTCTTTTATCCCCAAAAGAGGACAGTTTCTTCCAGAAATGCCACATTTCTCCCAAATATATCACATCTTCTCCAAGAAATACCAGGTTTCCCCCTTCAAATAGGACCTTTTCACCCACAAATACCTCTTTTATCCCCAAAAGAGGACAGTTTCTTACAGAAAGGCCATATTTCTCCCAAATATATCACATCTTCTCCAAGAAATACCACGTTTCCCCCTTCAAATAGGACCTTTTCACCCACAAATACCTCTTTTATCCCCAAAAGAGGACAGTTTCTGCCGGAAACGCCAGATTTCTTCCAAATATATCACATCTTCTCCAAGAAATACCAGGATTCCCCTTTCAAATAGGACCTTTTCACCGACAAATACCTGTTTTATCCCCGGAAAATAGGACAGTTTCTTCCTGACATGCCACATTTCTCCCAAATATACCACATCTTCTCCAAGAAATACCAGGTTTCCCCCTTCAAATAGGACCTTTTCACCCACAAATACCTCTTTTATCCCCAAAAGAGGTCAGTTTCTGCCAGAAATGCCACATTTCTCCCAAATAGATCACATCTTCTCCAAGAAATACCAGCTTTCCCCCTCGAAATAGGACCTTTTCACCCACATATACCTCTTTTTTTCCCAAAATATGACAGTTTCTTCCAGACATGCCACATTTCTCCCAAATAGATCACATCTTCTCCAAGAAATACCAGGATTTCCCCCTTCAAATAGGACCTTTTCACCCACAAATACCTCTTTTATCCCCAAAAGTGGACAGTTTCTTGCAGAAATGCCACATTTCTCACAAATAGATCACATCTTCTCCAAGAAATACCAGGGTTCCCCCTTCAAATAGGACCTTTTCACCCACAAATACCTCTTTTATCCCCAAAAGAGGACAGTTTCTTCCAGAAATGCCACATTTCTCCCAAATAGATCACATCTTCTCCAAGAAATACCAGCTTTCCCCCTCGAAATAGGACCTTTTCACCCACAACTACCTCTTTTATCCCCAAAAGAGGACAGTTTCTTCCAGACATGCCACATTTCTCCCAAATATATCACATCTTCTCCAAGAAATACCAGGTTTCTCCTTTCAAATAGGACCTTTTCACCCACAAATACCTCTTTTATCCCCAAAATACGACAGTATCTGCCAGAAATGCCACATTTCTCCCAAATAGATCACATCTTCTCCATGAAATACCAGGTTTCCCCCATCAAATAGGACCTTTTCACCCACAAATACCTCTTTTATCCCCAAAATAGGACAGTTTCTTCCTGACATGCCACATTTCTCCCAAATAGATCACATCTTCTCCAAGAAATTCCAGGATTACCCCTGGAAATAGGAACTTTTCACCCACAAATACCTCTTTTATCCCCAAAAGAGGACAGTTTCTTCCAGAAATGCCACATTTCTCCCAAATATATCACATCTTCTCCAAGAAATACCAGCTTTCCCCCTCGAAATAGGACCTTTTCACCCACAAATACCTCTTTTTTTTCCCAAAACAGGACAGTTTCTTGCAGAAATGCCACATTTCTCCCAAATAGATCACATCTTCTCCAAGAAATACCAGCTTTCCCCCTTCAAATAGGACCTTTTCACCCACAAATACCTCTTTTATCCCCAAAATAGGACAGTTTCTTCCAGACATGCCAGATTTCTCCCAAATATATCACATCTTCTCCAAGAAATACCAGCTTTCCCCCTTCAAATAGGACCTTTTCACCCACAAATAACTGTTTTATCCCCAAAAGAGGACAGTTTCTGCCAGAAATGCCACATTTCTCCCAAATATAGCACATCTTCTCCAAGAAATACCAGCTTTCCCCCCTCAAACAGGACCTTTTCACGCACAAATACCTCTTTCATCCCCAAAAGAGGACAGTTTCTTCCTGACATGCCACACTTCTCTTAAATAGATCACATCTTCTCCAAGAAATACCAGCTTTCCCCCTTCAAATAGGACCTTTTCACCCACAAATACCTCTTTTATCCCCAAAATAGGACAGTTTCTTCCAGAAATGCCACATTTCTCCCAAATAAATCACATCTTATCCTAGAAATACCAGCTTATCCCCTTGAAATATAACCTATTCACCCACAAATACCTGTTTTATCCTCAAAAGAGGACAGTTTCTTCCAGAAATGCCACATTTCTCCCAAATATATCACATCTTCTCCAAGAAATACCAGGTTTCCCCCTTCAAATAGGACATTATCACCCTCAAGTACCTCTTTTATCCCCAAAATAGGGCAGTTTCTTCCAGACATGCCACATTTCTCCCAAATATATCACATCCTCTCCAAGAAATACCAGGATTCCTCCTGAAATAGGAACTTTTCTCCCACAAATACCTGCCTTCTCCCCCCAAATTGGACTTTTTCTTCCAGAAATGCCACATTTCTCCCAAATATATCACATCTTCTCCAAGAAATACCAGGTTTCCCCCTCGAAATATGACCTTTTCACCCACAAATACCTCTTTTATCCCCAAAAGAGGACATTTTCTTCCAGAAATACCACATTTCTCCCAAATATATCACATCTTCTCCAAGAAATACCACGTTTCCCCCTTCAAATAGAACCTTTTCACCCACAAATACCTGTTTTATCCCCAAAATAGGACATTTTCTGCCGGAAACGCCTGATTTCATCCAAATATATCACATCTTCTCCAAGAAATACCAGCTTTCCCCCTTCAAATAGGACCTTTTCACCCACAAATACCTCTTTTATCGCCAAAATAGGACAGTTTCTTCCAGAAATGCCACATTTCTCCCAAATATATCACATCTTCTCCAAGAAATACCGCGTTTCCCCCTTCAAATACGACCTTTTCACCCACAAATACGTCCTTTATCCCCAAAAGAGGTCAGTTTCTGCCAGAAATGCCTCATTTCTCCCAAATATATCACATCTTCTCCAAGAAATACCAGTGTTCCCCCTTCAAATAGGATCCTTTCACCCACAAATACCTCTTTTATCCCCAAAATACGACAGTTTCTTCCAGAAAAGCCACATTCCTCCCAAATATAGCACATCTTCTCCAAGAAATACCACGTTTCCCCCTCGAAATAGGACCTTTTCACCCACTAATACCTCTTTTATCTACAAAAGAGGACAGTTTCTTCCAGACATGCCACATTTCTCCCAAATATATCACATCTTCTCCAAGAAATACCAGCTTTCCCCCTTCAAATAGGACCTTTTCACCCACAAATACCTCCTTTATCCCCGAAATAGAACAGTTTCTTCCAGAAATGCCACATTTCTCCCAAATATATCACAGCTTCTCCAAGAAATACCAGCTTTCCCCCTTCAAATAGGAACTTTTCTCCCACAAATACCTCTTTTATCCCCAAAAGAGGACAGTTTCCTCCAGACATGCCACATTTCTCCCAAATAGATCACATCGTCTCCAAGAAATACCACGTTTCCCCCTTCAAATTGGACCTTTTCACCCACAAATACCTGCTTTATCCCCAAAAGAGGACAGTTTCTTCCAGAAATGCCACATTTCTCCCAAATATATCACATCTTCTCCAAGAAATACCAGCTTTCCCCCTTCAAATAGGACTTTTCACCCACAAATACCTCTTGTATCCCCAAAGTAGGACAGTTTCTTCCAGACATGCCACATTTCTCCCAAATATATCACATCTTCTCCAAGAAATACCAGCTTTCCCCCTTCAAATAGGACCTTTTCACCCACAAATACCTCTTTTATCCCCAAAATTGGACAGTTTCTTCCAAAACTGCCAGATTTCTCCCAAATATATCACATCTTCTCCAAGAAATACCAGCATTCCTCCTGAAATAGGAACTTTTCTCCCGCAAATACCTCTTTTATCCCCAAAATAGGACATTTTCTTCCAGAAATGCCACATTTCTCCCAAATATATCACATCTTCTCCAAGAAATACCACGTTTCCCCCTTCAAAAAGGAACTTTTCACCCACAAATACCTCTATTATCCCCAAAATAGGACATTTTCTTGCAGAAATGCCACATTTCTCCCAAATATACCACATCTTCTCCAAGAAATACCAGCTTTCCCCTTTTAAATAGGACATTTTCTCCCACAGATTTCAGTCTTCTCCCCGCAAATTGGACATTTTCTTCCAGAAATGCCACATTTCTCCGAAATATATCACATCTTCTCCAAGAAATACCAGGATTCCTCCTGAAATCGGAACTCTTCTCCCACAAATACCTGTTTTATCCCCAAAAGAGGACAGTTTCTTCCAGAAATGCCACATTTCTCCCAAATATATCACATCTGCTATAAGAAATACCAGGTTTCCCCCTTCTAATAGGACATTTTCACCCACAAATACCTCTTTGATCCCCCGAATAGGACAGTTTCTTGCAGAAATGCCACATTTCTCCCAAATAGATCACATCTTCTCCAAGAAATACCAGCTTTCCCCCTTCAAATAGGACCTTTTCATCCACAAATTCCTCTTTTATCCCCAAAAGAGGACAGTTTCTGCCAGAAAGGCCACATTTCTCCCAAATAGATCACATCTTCTCCAAGAAATACCAGCTTTCCCCCTCGACATAGGACCTTTTCACCCAAAAATACCTCTTTTATCCCTAAAATAGGACAGTTTCTGCCAGAAATGCCACATTTCTCCCAAATATACAACATCTTCTCCAAGAAATACCAGGATTCCTCCTGAAATACGACCTTATCTCCCAAAAATACCAGCCTTCTCCCCCATAATTGGACTTTTTCTTCCTGAAATGCCACATTTCTCCCAAATATATCACATCTTCTCCAAGAAATACCACATTTCCCCCTTCAAATAGGACATTTTCACCCACAAATACCTCTTTTATCCCCAAAAGAGGACAGTTTCTTCCAGACATGCCACATTTCTCCCAAATATATCACAGCTTCTCCAAGAAATACCAGGATTCCTCCTGAAATCGGAACTCTTCTCCCACAAATACCTGTTTTATCCCCAAAAGAGGACAGTTTCTTCCAGAAATGCCACATTTCTCCCAAATATATCACATCTGCTATAAGAAATACCAGGTTTCCCCCTTCTAATAGGACATTTTCACCCACAAATACCTCTTTGATCCCCCGAATAGGACAGTTTCTTGCAGAAATGCCACATTTCTCCCAAATAGATCACATCTTCTCCAAGAAATACCAGCTTTCCCCCTTCAAATAGGACCTTTTCATCCACAAATTCCTCTTTTATCCCCAAAAGAGGACAGTTTCTGCCAGAAAGGCCACATTTCTCCCAAATAGATCACATCTTCTCCAAGAAATACCAGCTTTCCCCCTCGACATAGGACCTTTTCACCCAAAAATACCTCTTTTATCCCTAAAATAGGACAGTTTCTGCCAGAAATGCCACATTTCTCCCAAATATACAACATCTTCTCCAAGAAATACCAGGATTCCTCCTGAAATACGACCTTATCTCCCAAAAATACCAGCCTTCTCCCCCATAATTGGACTTTTTCTTCCTGAAATGCCACATTTCTCCCAAATATATCACATCTTCTCCAAGAAATACCACATTTCCCCCTTCAAATAGGACATTTTCACCCACAAATACCTCTTTTATCCCCAAAAGAGGACAGTTTCTTCCAGACATGCCACATTTCTCCCAAATATATCACAGCTTCTCCAAGAAATACCAGGGTTCCCCCTTCAAATAGGACCTTTTCACCCACAAATACCTCTTTTATCCCCAAAAGAGGACTGTTTCGTCCAGAAATGCCACATTTCTCCCAAATATATCACATCTTCTCCAAGAAATACCAGCTTTCCCCCTTCAAATAGGACCTTTTCACCCACTAATACCTCTTTGATTCCTCAAGTTGGAAATTTTCTTCCAGAAATTCCAGATTTCTCCCATGTATAGAACATTTTCTCCAAGAAATACCAGGGTTCCCCCTTCAAATAGGACCTTTTCACCCACAAATACCTCTTTTATCCCCAAAAGAGGACAGTTTCTTCCAGACATGCCACATTTCTCCCAAATAGATCACATCTTCTCCAAGAAATACCAGGTTTCCCCCTTCAAATAGGACCTTTTCACCCAAAAATACCTGTTTTATCCCCAAAATAGGACAGTTTCTTCCAGACATGCCACATTTCTCCCAAATATATCACAGCTTCTCCAAGAAATACCAGGTTACCCCCTTCAAATAGGACCTTTTCACCCACAAATACCTCTTTTATCCCCAAAAGAGGACAGTTTCTTCCAGACATGCCACATTTCTCCCAAATATATCACATCTGCTATAAGAAATACCGCGTTTCCCCCTACAAATAGGACCTTTTCACCCACAAATACCTCTTTTATCCCCAAAAGAGGACAGTTTCTTACAGAAATGCCACATTTCTCCCAAATATATCACATCTTCTCCAAGAAATACCAGCTTTCCCCCTTGAAATAGGAACTTTTCACCCACAAATACCTCCTTTATCCCAAAAATAGAACAGTTTCTACCAGAAATGCCACATTTCTCGCAAATATATCACATCTTCTCCAAGAAATACCAGCTTTTCCCCAAAAATAGGACCTTTTCACCCACAAATACCTCTTTTATCCCCAAAAGAGGACAGTTTCTTCCAGACATGCCACATTTCTCCCAAATAGATCACATCTTCTCCAAGAAATACCAGCTTTCCCCCTTGAAATAGGATCCTTTCACCCACAAATACCTCTTTTTTCCCCAAAATAGGACAGTTTCTTCCAGAAATGCCACATTTCTCCCAAATATATCACAGCTTCTCCAAGAAATACCAGGTTTCCCCCTTGAAATAGGACCTTTTCACCCACAAATACCTCTTTTATCCCAAAAATACGACAGTTTCTTCCAGAAATGCCACATTTCTCCCAAATAGATCACATCTTCTCCAGGACATACCAGGTTTCCCCCTAAAAATAGGACCTTTTCACCCACAAATACCTCTTTTATCCCCAAAATACGACAGTTTCTTCCTGACATGCCTGATTTCTCCCAAGTATAGAACATCTTCCCCAAGAAATACCAGGATTCCCCTTGAAATAGGAACTTTTCTCCCACAAATACCAGCCTTCTCCCCCCAAATTGCACATATTCTTCCAGAAATACAACATTTCTCTCAAATATATCACATCTTCTCAAGAAATACCAGGTTCCCCCTTCAAATAGGACCTTTTCACGCACAAATACCTCTTTTATCCCCAAAAAAGGACAGTTTCTTCCAGAAAGGCCACATTTCTCCCAAATATATCACATCTTCTCCAAGAAATACCACGTTTCCCCCTTCAAAGAGGACCATTTCACCCACAAATACCTCTTTTATCCCCAAAATAGGACAGTTTCTTCCAGACATGCCAGATTTCTCCCAAATATATCACATCCTCTCAAAGAAATACCTGGTTTCCCCCTTCAAATAGGACCCCTTCACCCACAAATTTGGGGATAAAACAGGCATTTGTGGGAGAAAAGGTCCTATTTGAAGGGGGAACCCTGGTATTTCTTGGAGAAGATGTGATATATTTGGGAGAAATCTGGCATTTCTGGTAGAAAATGTCCTATTTTGGGGATAAAAGAGGTATTTGTGGGTGAAAAGGTCCTATTTCCAGGGGGAGAACTGGTATTTCTTGGAGAACATGTGATATATTTCGGAGAAATCTGGCATTTCTGTAAGAAAATGTCCTACTTTGGGGATAAAAGAGGTATTTGTGGGTGAAAAGGTCCTATGTGAAGGGGGAAACCTGGTATTTCTTGGAGAAGATGTGATATATTTGGGAGGAATGTGGCATGTCAGGAGGAAACTGTCCTCTTTTGGGGATAGAAAAGGTATTTGAGGGAGAAAAGTTCCTATTTCTGGAGGAATCCTGGTATATCTTGGAGAAGCTGTGATATATTTGGGAGAAATGTGGCATGTCAGGAAGAAACTGTCCTCTTTTGGGGATAAAAGAGGTATTTGTGGGTGAAAAGGTCCTATTTGAAGGGTGGAACGTGGTATTTCTTGGAGAAGATGTGATATATTTGGGAGAAATCTTGCATTTCTGGAAGAAAATGTCCTCTTTTGGGGATAAAGCAGGTATTAGTGGGTGAAAAGGTCCTATTTGAAGGGTGAAAGCTGGTATTTCTTGGAGAAGATGTGATCTATTTGGGAGAAATGTGGCATGTCTGGAGGAAAATGTCGTATTTTGGGGATAAAAGAGGTATTTGTGGGAGAAAAGGTCCTATTTGAGGGGGGAAACCTGGTATTTCTTGGAGAAGATGTGATCTATTTGGGAGAAATGTGGCATTTCTGTAAGTAACTGTCCTCTTTTGGGGATAAAAGAGGTAATTGTGGTGAAAAGGTCCTATTTCGAGGGGGAAACCTGGTATTTCTTGGAGAAGATGTGATATATTTGGGAGAAATCTGGCATTTCTGGAAGAAACTGTCCTATTTTGGGGATAAAAGAGGCATTTGTGGGTGAAAAGGTCCTATTTGAAGGGGGAAAGCTGGTATTTCTTGGAGAAGATGTGATGTATTTTGGAGAAATCTGGCATTTCTGGAAGAAACTGTCCTATTGTGGGAATAAACAGGTATTTGTGGGTGAAAAGGTCCTATTTGAAGGGGGAAACGTGGTATTTCTTGGAGAAGATGTGATATATTTGGGAGAAATGTGGCATGTCTGGAGGAAAATGTCCAATTTTGGGGATAAAAGAGGTATTTGTGGGTGAAAAGGTCCTATTTGAAGGGGGAAACCTGGTATTTCTTGGAGTAGATGTGATATATTTGGGAGAAATCTGGTTTTATGGAAGAAAATGTCCTCTTTAGGGGATAAAAGAGGTATTTGTGGGTGAAAAGGTCCTATTTGAAGGGGGAAACCTGGTATTTCTTGGAGTAGATGTGATATATTTGGGAGAAATCTGGCTTTTATGGAAGAAAATGTCCTCTTTAGGGGATAAAAGAGGTATTTGTGGGTGAAAAGGTCCTATTTGAAGGGGGAAACCTGGTATTTCTTGGAGAAGCTGTGATATATTTGGGAGAAATGTGGCATTTCTGGAAGACACTGTCCTCTTTTGGGGATAAAATAGGTATTTGTGGGTGAGAAGTTTCTATTTCAAGGGGGAAAGCAGGTATTTCTTGGAGAAGATGTGGTCTATTTCGGAGAAATCTGGCCTTTCTGGAAGACAATTTCCGATTTTCCGGGGAGAAGGCTGGTATTTGTGGTTGAAAAGGTCCTATTTGAAGGAGGAATCTTGGTATTTCTTGGAGATGAGATATGTTTGGGAGAAATCTGGCCTTTCTGGAAGAAACTGCCCTCTTTTGGGGATAAAAGAGGTATTTGTGGGTGAAAAGGTCCTATTTGAATGGGGAAACGTGGTATTTCTTGGAGAAGATTGATATATTGGGAAAATCTGGCATTTCTGGAAGAAAATGTCCAATTTGGGGGGAGAAGGCTGGTATTTGAGGAGAAATGACCTATTTCAGGAGGAACCCTGTTATTTCTTGGAGAAGATGTTATATTTGGGAGAAATCTGGCATTTATGGAAGAAACTGTTCTATTTTGGGGATCAAACTGGTATTTTCCCCCAAAAGAGGACAGTTTCTTCCAGAAATGCCACATTTCTCCCAAATATATCACATCTTCTCCAACAAATACCAGCTTTCCCCCCTTCAAATAGGACCTTTTCACCCACAAATACCAGCCTTCTGCCCCAGATTGGACATTTTCTTCCAGAAATGCCAGATTTCTCCCAAATAGATCACATCTTCTCCAAGAAATACCAGGTTTCCCCCTTCAAATAGGACCTTTTCTCCCACAAATACCTCTTTTATCCCCAAAATAGGACAGTTTCCTCCAGATATGCCACATTTCTCCCAAATAGATCACATCTTCTCCAAGAAATACCAGGGTTCCCCCTTCAAATAGGAACTTTTCACCCACAAATACCTCCTTTATCCCCAAAGTAAATCTGTTACTTCCAGAAATACCCGATTTCTCCCAAATATATCACATCTTCTCCAATAAATACCAGGTTACCCCCTTCAAATAGGACCTTTTCACCCCCAAACACTTCTTTTATCCCCAAAATAGAACAGTTTCTTCCAGAAATGCCAGATTTCTCCCAAATAGATCACATCTTCTCCAAGAAATAACAGGTTTCCCCCTTCTAATAGGACATTTTCACCCACAAATACCTCTTTGATCCCCAAAATAGGACATTTTCTTCCAGAAATGCCAGATTTCTCCCAAATAGATCACATCTTCACCAAGAAATACCAGCTTTCCCCCTGGAAATGGGACCTTTTAACCCACAAGTACCTCTTCTATCCCCAAAGTAGGACAGTTTCTTCCAGAAATGCCACATTTCTCCCAAATATATCACATCTTCTCCAAGAAATACCAGGATTCCTCCTGAAATAGGACCTTTTCACCCACAAATAC
>JASCYN010000149.1:21780470-21924331 GCA_030408155.1 Lophura swinhoii | reverse complement strand
TATGACATATTACTCCCAAACATATCACATCTCCAAGAAATACCAGGATTCCTCCTGAAATAGAACATTTCTCCCACAAATACCAGCCTTCTCCCCCGAAAATAGGACATTTTCTTCCAGAAAGGTCAGATTTCTCCCAAATATATCACATCTTCTCCAAGAAATACCAGGGTTCCCCTTTAAATACGTCCTTTTCTCCCACAAATGCCTCTTTTATCCCCAAAATAGGACATTTTCTTCCAGAACTGCCAGATTTCTCCCAAATATATCTCATCTTCTCCAAGAAATACCAGGATTCCTCCTGAAATAGGACATTTCACCCACAAATACCTCTTTTATCCCCAAAAGAGGACAGTTTCATCCAGAAATGCCACATTTCTCCCAAATATATCACATCTTCTCCAAGAAATACCAGGTTTCAACCTTCAAATAGGACCTTATCACCCACAAATACCTCTTTTATACCCAAAATAGAACATTTTCTTCCAGAAATGCCACATTTCTCCCAAATATATCACATCTTCTCCAAGAAATACCAGCTTTCCCCCTTCAAATAGGACCTTTTCACCCACAAATACCAGCCTTCTGCCCCCAGATTGGACATTTTCTTCCAGAAATGCCAGATTTCTCCCAAATATATCACATCTTCTCCAAGAAATAACACGTTTCCCCCTTCAAATAGGACCTTTTCAACCACAAATACCTCTTTTATCCCCAAAATTGGACATTTTCCTCCAGACATGCCACATTTCTCCCAAATAGATCACATCTTCTCCAAGAAATACTAGGGTTCCCCCTTCAAATAGGACCTTTTCACCCACAAATACCTGCTTAATCCCCAAAATTGGACATTTTCTTCCAGAAATGCCACATTTCTCCCAAATATATCACATCTTCTCCAAGAAATACCAGGATTCCTCCTGAAATAGGACCTTTTCACCCAAAAATACAAGCCTTCTCCCCCCAATTTGGACATTTTCTTGCAGATATGCCAGATTTCTCCCAAATATATCACATATTCTCCAAGAAATACCAGGTTTCCCCCTTCAAATAGGACCTTTTCACCCACAAATACCATCCTACTCCCCCCAAATTGGACATTTTCTTGCAGAAATGCCACATTTCTCCCAAATAGATCACATCTTCGCCAAGAAATACCACGTTTCCCCCTTCAAATAGGACATTTTCACCCACAAATACCTCTTTTATCCCCAAAAGAGGACAGTTTCTTCCAGAACTGCCAGATTTCTGCCAAATAGATCACATCTTCTCCAAGAAATACCAGCTTTCCCCCTTCAAATAGGACCTTTTCTCCCCGAAATACCTGTTTGATCCCCAAAAGAGGACATTTCCATCCAGAACTGCCAGATTTCTCCCAAATATATCACATCTGCTCCAAGAAATACCAGCTTTCCCCCTTCAAATAGGACCTTTTCACCCACAAATACCTCTTTTATCCCCAAAATAGGACAGTTTCTTCCAGAAATGCCACATTTCTCCCAAACAGATCACATCTCCAAAAAATACCAGGATTCCTCCTGAAATAGGACCTTTTCTCCCACAAATAGCAGCCTTCTCCCCCGAAAATAGGACATTTTCTTCCAGAACGGCCAGATTTCTCCCAAATATATCACATCTTCTCCAAGAAATACCAGCTTTCTCCCTTAAAATAGGACCTTTTCACGCACAAAAACCTGTTTGATCCCCAAAATAGGAAATTTTCTTCAAGTAATGCCAGATTTCTCCCAAATAGATCACATCTTCTCCAAGAAATACCAGCGTTCCCCCTTCAAATAGGATCCTTTCACCCACAAATACCTCTTTTATTCCCATAGTAGGACAGTTTCTTCCAGAAATGCCACATTTCTCCAAAATATAGCACAGCTTCTCCAAGAAATACCAGCTTTCCCCCTTCAAATAGGACCTTTTCACCCACAAATACCTCCTTTATCCCCAAAATAGGACAGTTTCTTCCAGAAATGCCACATTTCTCCCAAATAGATCACATCTTCTCCAAGAAATACCAGCTTTCCCCCTTCAAATACGACCTTTTCACCCACAAATACCTGTTTTATCCCCAAAAGAGGACATTTTCTTCCAGAAATGCCACATTTCTCCCAAATATATCACATCTTCTCCAAGAAATACCAGGATTCCTCCTGAAATAGGACCTTTTCACCCACAAATACAAGCCTTCTCCCCCCAGTTTGGACATTTTCTTGCAGATATGCCAGATTTCTCCCAAATATATCACATATTAACCAAGAACTACCAGGGTTCCCCCTTCAAATAGAACCTTTTCACCCACAAATACGTCTTTTATCCCCAAAAGAGGACATTTTCGGAAAGACAGGCCAGATTTCTCCCAAACATATCACATCTCCAAGAAATACCAGGATTCCTCCTGAAATTGGACCTTTTCTCCCACAAATACCAGCCTTCTCCCCCGAAAATAGGACAGTTTCTTCCAGAAATGCCACATTTCTCCCAAATATATCACAGCTTCACAAAGAAATTCCTGCTTTCCCCCTTCAAATAGGACCTTTTCACCCACAAGTACCTCTTTTAACCCCAATATAGGACATTTTCTTCCAGATATGACACATTACTCCCAAACATATCACATCTCCAAGAAATACCAGGATTCCTCCTGAAATAGAACATTTCTCCCACAAATACCTGCCTTCTCCCCCGAAAATAGGACATTTTCTTCCAGAAAGGTCAGATTTCTCCCAAATATATCACATCTTCTCCAAGAAATACCAGGGTTCCCCCTTTAAATACGTCCTTTTCACCCACAAATGCCTCTTTAATCCCCAAAAGAGGACATTTTCTGAAAGACAGGCCAGATTTCTCCCAAATATATCACATCTTCTCCAAGAAATACCAGGATTCCTCCTGAAATAGGACCTTTTCTCCCACAAATACCTCCTTTATCCCAAAAATAGAACAGTTTCATCCTGAAATGCCACATTTCTCCCAAATATATCACATCTTCTCCAAGAAATACCAGGTTTCAACCTTCAAATAGGACCTTATCACCCACAAATACCTCTTTTATCCCCAAAATAGAACATTTTCTTCCAGAAATGCCTCATTTCTCCCAAATAGATCACATCTTCTCCAAGAAATACCAGCTTTCCCCCTTCAAATAGGACCTTTTCACCCACAAATACCTGCTTTATCCCCAAAAGAGGACATTTTCTTACAGGAATGCCAGATTTCTCCCAAATATATCACATCTTCCCCAAGAAATACCACGTTTCCCCCTTCAAATAGGACCTTTTCACCCACAAATACCTCTTTTATCCCCAAAAGAGGACAGTTTCCTCCAGACATGTCACATTTCTCCGAAATATATCACATCTTCTCCAAGAAATACCAGGGTTCCCCCTTCAAATAGGACCTTTTCACCCACAAATACCTCCTTTATCCCCAAAGTAGATCAGTTTCTTCCAGAAATGCCACATTTCTCCCAAATATATCACATCTTCTCCAAGAAGTATCAGCTTTCCCCCTTCAAATAGGACCTTTTCACCCACAAATACCTGCTTTATCCCCAATATTGGACATTTTCTTCCAGAAATGCCACATTTCTCCCATATATATCACAGCTTCTCCAAGAAATACCAGCTTTCCCCCTTCAAATAGGACCTTTTCACCCACAAATACCACTTTTATCCCCAAAATAGGACATTTTCTTGCAGAAATGCCACATTTCTCCCAAATGTATCACATCTTCTCCAAGAAATACCAGCTTTCCCCCTTCAAATAGGACCTTTTCACCCACAAGTACCTGTTCTATCCCCAAAAGAGGACAGTTTCTTCCAGAAATGCCACATTTATCCCAAATATATCACATCTTCTCCAAGAAATACCAGGGTTCCCCCTTTAAATAGGACCTTTTCACCCACAAATGCCTGTTTTATCCCCAAAATAGGACAGTTTCTTCCAGAAATGCCACATTTCTCCCAAATATATCACATCTTCTCCAAGAAATACCAGGATTCCTCCTGAAACAGGACATTTCTCCAACAAATAGCTCTTTTATCCCCAAAATAGAACAGTTTCTTCCAGAAAGGCCAGATTTCTCCCAAATATATCACATCTTCTCCAAGAAATACCAGCTTTCCCCCTTCAAATAGGACCTTTTCACCCACTAATACCTCTTTTATCCCCAAAATAGGACAGTTTCTTCCGGAAATGCCACATTTCTCCCAAATATATCACATCTTCTCCAAGAAATACCAGCTTTCCCCCTTCAAATAGGACCTTTTCACCCACTAATACCTCTTTCATCCCCCAAATAGGACAGTTTCTTCCAGACATGCCAGATTTCTCCCAAATAGATCACATCTTCTCCAAGAAATACCAGCTATCCCCCTTCAAATAGGACCTTTTCACCCACAAATACCTGTTTGATCCCCAAAATAGGACAGTTTCTTCCAGATATGCCAGATTTCTCCCAAATATATCACATCTTCTCCAGGGAATAGCAGCTTTCCCCCTTCAAATAGGACCTTTTCACCCAGAAATACCTCTTTTATCCCCAAAAGAGGACAGTTTCTTCCAGAAATGCCACATTTCTCCCAAATATATCACATCTTCTCCAAGAAATACCAGGTTTCCCCCTTGAAATAGGACCTTTTCACCCACAAATACCTGTTTTATCCCCAAAATAGGACATTTTCTTCCAGACATGCCACATTACTCCCAAACATATCACATCTCCAAGAAATACCAGGATTCCTCCTGAAATAGGACATTTCTCCCACAAATACCAGCCTTCTCCCCCAAAGATAGGACATTTTCTTCCAGAAAGGCCAGATTTCTCCCAAATAGATCACATCTTCTCCAAGAAATACCAGCTTTCCCCCTTCAAATAGGACCTTTTCACCCACAAATACCTCTTTTATCCCCAAAATAGGACATTTTCTTCCAGACATGCCACATTTCTCCCAAATAAATCACATCTTCTCCGAGAAATACCAGCTTTCCCCCTTCAAATAGGATCCTTTCACCCACAAATACCTCTTTTTTCCCCAAAATAGGACAGTTTCTTCCAGAAAGGCCACATTTCTCCCAAATAGATCACATCTTCTCCAAGAAATACCAGGGTTCCCCCTTCAAATAGGACCTTTTCACCCACAAATACCTGTTTTATCCCCAAAATAGGACATTTCCTTCCAGAAATGCCACATTTCTCCCAAATAGATCTCATCTTCTCCAAGAAATACCAGCTTTCCCCCTTCAAATAGGACCTTTTCACCCACAAATACCTCTTTTATCCCCAAAAGAGGACAGTTTCTTCCAGAAATGCCACATTTCTCCCAAATGTATCACATCTTCTCCAAGAAATACCACGTTTCCCCCTTCAAATAGGACCTTTTCACCCACAAATGCCTGCTTAATCCCCAAAATTGGACATTTTCTTCCAGAAATGCCACATTTCTCCCAAATAGATCACATCTTCTTCAAGAAATACCAGGATTCCTCCTGAAATAGGACCTTTTCACCCACAAATACAAGCCTTCTCCCCCCAATTTGGACATTTTCTTGCAGATATGCCAGATTTCTCCCAAATAGATCACATCTTCTCCAAGAAATACCAGGGTTCCCCCTGGAAATAGGACCTTTTCCCCAAAAATACCTCTTTTATCCCCAAAAGAGGACATTTTCTGAAAGACAGGCCACATTTCTCCCAAACATATCACATCTCCAAGAAATACCAGGATTCCTCCTGAAATAGGACCTTTTCTCCCACAAATACCAGCCTTCTCCCCTGAAAATAGGACATTTTCTTCCAGAAATGCCACATTTCTCCCAAATATAGCACAGCTTCACCAAGAAATACCAGCTTTCCCCCTTCAAATAGGACCTTTTCACCCACAAGTACCTCCTTTATCCCCAAAATAGGACAGTTTCTTCCAGAAATGCCCGATTTCTCCCAAATATATCAGAGCTTCTCCAAGAAATACCTGCTTTCCCCCTTCAAATAGGACCTTTTCACCCACAAGTACCTCTTTTAACCCCAATATCGGACATTTTCTTGCAGATATGACACATTACTCCCAAACATATCACATCTCCAAGAAATACCAGGATTCCTCCTGAAATAGAACATTTCTCCCACAAATACCTGCCTTCTCCCCCGAAAATAGGACATTTTCTTCCAGAAAGGTCAGATTTCTCCCAAATATATCACATCTTCTCCAAGAAATACCAGGGTTCCCCCTTTAAATACGTCCTTTTCACCCACAAATGCCTCTTTTATCCCCAAAATAGGACATTTTCTGAAAGACAGGCCAGATTTCTCCCAAATATATCACATCTTCTCCAAGAAATACCAGGATTTCTCCTGAAATAGGACATTTCACCCACAAATACCTGCTTTATCCCCAAAATAGGACATTTTCTTCCAGAAATGCCCGATTTCTCCCAAATAGATCACATCTTCTCCAAGAAATACCAGGTTTCAACCTTCAAATAGGACCTTATCACCCACAAATACCTCTTTTATCCCCAAAAGAGGACAGTTTCTTCCAGAAAGGCCACATTTCTCCCACATATATCACATCTTCTCCAAGAAATTCCAGGTTTCCCCCTTCAAATAGGACCTTATCACCCAGAAATACCAGCCTTCTGCCCCCAGATTGGACATATTCTTCCAGAAATGCCACATTTCTCCCAATTAGATCACATCTTCTCCAAGAAATAACACGTTTCCCCCTTCAAATAGGACCTTTTCAACCACAAATACCTCTTTTATCCCCAAAAGAGGACATTTTCTTCCAGACATGCCACATTTCTCCCAAATATATCACATCTGCTCCAAGAAATACCAGCTTTCCCCCTTCAAATAGGACCTTTTCACCCACAAATGCCTGTTTTATCCCCAAAATAGGACAGTTTCTTCCAGAAATGCCAGATTTCTCCCAAATATATCACATCTGCTCCAAGAAATACCAGGATTCCTCCTGAAATAGGACATTTCTCCCACAAATACCTCTTTTATACCCAAAATAGGACATTTCGTTCCAGAAATGCCACATTTCTCCCAAATAGATCACATCTTCTCCAAGAAATACCCGGTTTCCCCCTTCAAATAGGACCTTTTCACCCACAAATACCTCTTTTATCCCCAAAAGAGGACAGTTTCTTCCAGAAAGGCCACATTTCTCCCAAACATATCACATCTCCTCCAAGAAATACCAGGATTCCCTCTTCAAATAGGACCTTTTCACCCACAAATACCTCTTTTATCCCCAAAATAGGACAGTTTCTTCCGGAAATGCCACATTTCTCCCAAATAGATCACATCTTCTCCAAGAAATACCAGCTATCCCCCTTCAAATAGGACCTTTTCTCCCACAAATACCTCTTTTAACCCCAAAATTGGACATTTTCCTCCAGACATGCCACATTTCTCCCAAATAGATCATATCTTCTCCAAGAAATACCAGCTTTCCCCCTTCAAATAGGACCTTTTCACCCACAAATACCTCTTTTATCCCCAAATTGGACAGTTTCTTCCAGGAATGCCAGATTTCTCCCAAATATATCACATCTTCTCCAAGAAATACCAGCTTTCCCCCTTCAAATAGGACCTTTTCACCCACAAATACCTCTTTTATCCCCAAAAGAGGTCATTTCCTTCCAGAAATGCCACATTTCTCCCAAATAGATCACATCTTCTCCAAGAAATACCAGCTTTCCCCCTTCAAATACGACCTTTTCACCCACAAATACCTGTTTTATCCCCAAAAGAGGACAGTTTCTTCCAGAAATGCCACATTTCTCCCAAATATATCACATCTTCTTCAAGAAATACCAGGATTCCTCCTGAAATAGGACCTTTTCACCCACAAATACAAGCCTTCTCCCCGCAGTTTGGACATTTTCTTGCAGATATGCCAGATTTCTCCCAAATATATCACATATTCTCCAAGAACTACCAGGGTTCCCCCTGGAAATAGGACCTTTTCACCCACAAATACCTGTTTTATCCCCAAAAGAGGACATTTTCTGAAAGACAGGCCAGATTTCTCCCAAACATATCACATCTCCAAGAAATACCAGGATTCCTCCTGAAATAGGACCTTTTCTCCCACAAATACCAGCCTTCTCCCCTGAAAATAGGACATTTTCTTCCAGAAATGCCACATTTCTCCAAAATATATCACAGCTTCACCAAGAAATACCAGCTTTCCCCCTTCAAATAGGACCTTTTCACCCACAAGTACCTCCTTTATCCCCAAAAGAGGACAGTTTCTTCCAGAAATGCCCGATTTCTCCCAAATATATCACATCTTCTCCAAGAAATACCTGCTTTCCCCCTTCAAATAGGACCTTTTCACCCACAAGTACCTCTTTTAACCCCAATATAGGACATTTTCTTCCAGATATGACATATTACTCCCAAACATATCACATCTCCAAGAAATACCAGGATTCCTCCTGAAATAGAACATTTCTCCCACAAATACCAGCCTTCTCCCCCGAAAATAGGACATTTTCTTCCAGAAAGGTCAGATTTCTCCCAAATATATCACATCTTCTCCAAGAAATACCAGGGTTCCCCCTTTAAATACGTCCTTTTCTCCCACAAATGCCTCTTTTATCCCCAAAAGAGGACATTTTCTTCCAGAACTGCCAGATTTCTCCCAAATATATCTCATCTTCTCCAAGAAATACCAGGATTCCTCCTGAAATAGGACATTTCACCCACAAATACCTCTTTTATCCCCAAAAGAGGACAGTTTCATCCAGAAATGCCACATTTCTCCCAAATATATCACATCTTCTCCAAGAAATACCAGGTTTCAACCTTCAAATAGGACCTTATCACCCACAAATACCTCTTTTATATCCAAAATAGAACATTTTCTTCCAGAAATGCCACATTTCTCCCAAATATATCACATCTTCTCCAAGAAATACCAGCTTTCCCCCTTCAAATAGGACCTTTTCACCCACAAATACCAGCCTTCTGCCCCCAGATTGGACATTTTCTTCCAGAAATGCCAGATTTCTCCCAATTAGATCACATCTTCTCCAAGAAATAACACGTTTCCCCCTTCAAATAGGACCTTTTCAACCACAAATACCTCTTTTATCCCCAAAATTGGACATTTTCCTCCAGACATGCCACATTTCTCCCAAATAGATCACATCTTCTCCAAGAAATACCAGGGTTCCCCCTTCAAATAGGACATTTTCACCCACAAATACCTGCTTTATCCCCAAAAGAGGACATTTTCTTCCAGAAAAGCCACATTTCTCCCAAATATATCACATCTTCTCCAAGAAATACCAGGGTTCCTCCTTGAAATAGGACCTTTTCACCCACAAATACCTCTTTTATCCCCAAAATAGGACATTTCGTTCCAGAAATGCCACATTTCTCCCAAATATATCACATCTTCTCCAAGAAATACCAGGGTTCCCCCTTCAAATAGGACCTTATCACCCACAAATACCTCTTTTATCCCCAAAAGAGGACAGGTTCATCCGGACATGCCAGATATCTCCCAAATATATCACATCTTCTCCAAGAAATACCAGGATTCCTCCTGAAATAGGACCTTTTCAACCACAAATACCACTTTTATCCCCAAAATAGGACATTTTCTTGCAGAAATGTCACATTTCTCCCAAATGTATCACATCTTCTCCAAGAAAGACCACGTTTCCTCCTTCAAATAGGACCTTTTCACCCACAAATACCTCTTTTATCCCCAGAAGAGGACAGTTTCTTCCAGAAATGCCACATTTCTCCCAAATAGATCACATCTTCTCCAAGAAATACCAGCTTTCCCGCTTTAAATAGGGCCTTTTCACCCACAAATGCCTGTTTTATCCCCAAAATAGGACAGTTTCTTCCAGAAATGCCAGATTTCTCCCAAATATATCACATCTTCTCCAAGAAATACCAGGATTCCTCCTGAAATAGGACATTTCTCCCACAAATACCTCTTTTATCCCGAAAATAGAACAGTTTCTTCCAGAAAGGCCAGATTTCTCCCAAATATATCACATCTTCTCCAAGAAATACCAGGTTTCCCCCTTCAAATAGGACCTTTTCACCCACAAATACCTCTTTTAACCCCAAAAGAGGACAGTTTCTTCCGGAAATGCCACATTTCTCCCAAATATATCACATCTTCTCCAAGAAATACCAGCTTTCCCCCTTCAAATAGGAACTTTTCACCCACTAATACCTCTTTCATCCCCAAAATAGGACAGTTTCTTCCAGACATGCCAGATTTCTCCCAAATAGATCACATCTTCTCCAAGAAATACCAGGTTTCCCCCTTCAAATAGGACCTTTTCACCCACAAATACCTCTTTCATACCCAAAATAGGACTGATTCTGCCAGAAAGGCCAGATTTCTCCCAAGTATATCACATCTTCTCCAGGGAATACCAGCTTTCCCCCTTCAAATAGGACCTTTTCACCCACAAATACCTCTTTTATCCCCGAAATAGGACAGTTTCTTCCGGAAATGCCACATTTCTCCCAAATATATCACATCTTCTCCAAGAAATACCAGGATTCCTCCTGAAATAGAACATTTCTCCCACAAATACCAGCCTTCTCCCCCGAAAATAGGACATTTTTTTCCAGAAAGGTCAGATTTCTCCCAAATATATCACATCTTCTCCAAGAAATACCAGGGTTCACCCTTTAAATACGTCCTTTTCACCCACAAATGCCTCTTTTATCCCCAAAATAGGACATTTTCTGAAAGACTGGCCAGATTTCTCCCAAGTATATCACATCTTCTCCAAGAAATACCAGGATTCCTCCTGAAATAGGACATTTCACCCACAAATACCTCTTTTATCCCCAAAAGAGGACATTTTCTTCCAGAAATGCCCGATTTCTCCCAAATAGATCACATCTTCTCCAAGAAATACCAGGTTTCAAGCTTCAAATAGGACCTTCTCACCCACAAATACCTCTTTTATCCCCAAAAGAGGACAGTTTCTTCCAGAAATGCCACATTTCTCCCATATATATCACATCTTCTCCAAGAAATACCAGGTTTCCCCCTTCAAATAGGACGTTGTCACCCACAAATACCAGCCTACTGCCCCCAGATTGGACATTTTCTTCCAGAAATGCCAGATTTCTCATAATTAGATCACATCTTCTCCAAGAAATAACACGTTTCCCCCTTCAAATAGGACATTTTCAACCACAAATACCTCTTTTATCCCCAAAATTGGACTTTTTCCTCCAGACATGCCACATTTCTCCCAAATAGATCACATCTTCTCCAAGAAATACCAGGGTTCCCCCTTCAAATAGGACCTTTTCACCCACAAATACCTGCTTTATCCCCAAAAGAGGACATTTTCTTACAGGAATGCCACATTTCTCCCAAATATATCACATCTTCTCCAAGAAATACCACGTTTCCCCCTTCAAATAGGACCTTTTCACCCACAAATACCTCTTTTATCCCCAAAAGAGGACAGTTTCCTCCAGACATGCCACATTTCTCCGAAATATTTCACATCTTCTCCAAGAAATACCAGGGTTCGCCCTTCAAATAGGACCTTTTCACCCACAAATACCTCCTTTATCCCCAAAGTAGATCAGTTACTTCCAGAAATGCCACATTTCTCCGTAATAAATCACAGCTTCTCCAAGAAATACCAGGATTCCTCCTGAAATACGACCTTTTCACCCACAAATACCTGCTTTATCCCCAATATTGGACATTTTCTTCCAGAAATGCCAGATTTCTCCCAAATATATCACATCTTCTCCAAGAAATACCACGTTTCCCCCTTCAAATAGGACCTTTTCACCCACAAATACCTCTTTTATCCCCAAAAGAGGACAGTTTATTCCAGACATGCCACATTTCTCCCAAATATATCACATCTTCTCCAAGAAATACCAGGGTTCCTCCTGGAAATAGGACCTTTTCACCCACAAATACCTCTTTTATCCCCAAAATAGGACAGTTTCTTCCAGAAATGCCACAGTTCTCCCAAATATATCACAGCTTCTCCAAGAAATACCAGCTTTCCCCCTTCAAATAGGACCTTATCACCCACAAATACCTCTTTTATCCCCAAAATAGGACAGGTTCATCCGGACATGCCAGATATCTCCCAAATATATCACATCTTCTCCAAGAAATACCAGCTTTCCCCCTTCAAATAGGACCTTATCTCCCACAAATACCACTTTTATCCGCAAAATAGGACATTTTCTTGCAGAAATGCCACATTTCTCCCAAATGTATCACATCTTCTCCAAGAAATTCCACGTTTCCCCCTTCAAATAGGACCTTTTCACCCACAAATGCCTGTTTTATCCCCAATAGAGGACAGATTCTTCCAGAAATGCCACATTTCTCCCAAATATATCACATCTTCTCCAAGAAATACCAGGATTCCTCCTGAAATAGGACATTTCTCCCACAAATACCTATTTTATCCCCAAAAGAGGACAGTTTCTTCCAGAAATACCACATTTCTCCCAAATATATCACATCTTCTCCAAGAAATACCAGGTTCCCCCTTCAAATAGGACCTTTTCTCCCACAAATACCACTTTTATACCCAAAATAGGACATTTCGTTCCAGAAATGCCACATTTCTCCCAAATAGATCACATCTTCTCCAAGAAATACCAGGGTTCCCCCTTCAAATAGGACCTTTTCACCCACAAATACCTCTTTTATCCCCAAAATAGGACAGTTTCTCCCAGAAATGCCACATTTCTCCCAAATAGATCTCATCTTCTCCTAGAAATACCAGCTATCCCCCTTCAAATAGGACCTTTTCACCCACAAATACCTCTTTTATCCCCAAAATAGGACAGTTTCTTCCAGAAATGCCACATTTCTCCCAAATAGATCACATCTTCTCCAAGAAATACCAGCTTTCCCCCTTCAAATAGGACCTTTTCACCCACAAATACCTCTTTTATCCCCAGAATAGGACAGTTTCTTCCAGAAATGCCACATTTCTCCCAAACATATCACATCTTCTCCAAGAAATACCACGTATCCCCCTTCAAATAGGACCTTTTCACCCACAAATACCTGCTTTATCCTCAAAAGAGGGCGTTTTCTTCCAGGAATGCCAGATTTCTCCCAAATAGATCACATCTTCTCCAAGAAATACCAGCTTTCCCCCTTCAGATAGGACCTTTTCACCCACAAATACCTCTTTTATCCCCAAAAGAGGACAGTTTCCTCCAGACATGCCACATTTCTCCGAAATATATCACATCTTCTCCAAGAAATACCAGGGTTCCCCCTTCAAATAGGACCTTTTCACCCACAAATACCTGCTTTATCCTCAAAAGAGGGCGTTTTCTTCCAGGAATGCCAGATTACTCCCAAATATATCACATCTTCTCCAAGAAATACCAGCTTTCCCCCTTCAAATAGGACCTTTTCACCCACAAGTACCTGTTCTATCCCCAAAAGAGGACAGTTTCTTCCAGAAATGCCACATTTCTCCCAAATATATCACATCTTCCCCAAGAAATACCAGGAATCCCCCTTCAAATAGGAACTTTTCACCCACAAATGCCTGTTTTATCCCCAAAATAGGACAGTTTCTTCCAGAAATGCCACATTTCTCCCAAATATATCACATCTTCTCCAAGAAATACCACGATTCCTCCTGAAATACGACCTTTTCACCCACAAATACCTGCTTTATCCCCAAAATTGGACATTTTCTTCCAGAAATGCCTCATTTCTCCCAAAAAGATCACATCTTCTCCAAGAAATACCACGTTTCCCCCTTCAAATAGGACCTTTTCACCCACAAATACCTCTTTTATACCCAAAATAGGACATTTCCTTCCAGAAATGCCACATTTCTCCCAAATATATCACATCTTCTCCAAGAAATACCAGGGTTCCTCCTGAAATAGGACCTTTTCTCCCACAAATACCAGCCTTCTCCCCCCAAATTGGACATTTTCTTCCAGAAATGCCACATTTCTCCCAAATAGATCACATCTTCTCCAAGAAATACCAGCTTTCCCCCTTCAAATCGGACCTTTTCACCCACAAATACCTCTTTTATCCCCAAAAGAGGACATTTCCTTCCAGAAATGCCACATTTCTCCCAAATATATCACATCTTCTCCAAGAAATACCAGCTTTCCCCCTTCAAATAGGACCTTTTCACCCACAAATACCTCTTTTATCCCCAAAAGAGGACAGTTTCTGCCAGAAATGCCACATTTCTCCCAAATATAGCACATCTTCTCCAAGAAATACCAGGTTTCCCCCTTCAAATAGGACCTTTTCACCCACAAATACCTCTTTTATCCCCAAAAGAGGACAGTTTCTTCCAGAAATGCCACATTTCTCCCAAATATATCACATCTTCTCCAAGAAATACCAGGATTCCTCCTGAAATAGGACCTTTTCACCCACAAATACAAGCCTTCTCCCCCCAATTTGGACATTTTCTTGCAGATATGCCAGATTTCTCCCAAATATATCACATATTCTCCAAGAACTACCAGGGTTCCCCCTGGAAATAGGACCTTTTCACCCACAAATACCTCTTTTATTCCCAAAAGAGGACATTTTCTGAAAGACAGGCCAGATTTCTCCCAAACATATCACATCTCCAAGAAATACCAGGATTCCTCCTGAAATAGGACCATTTCTCCCACAAATACCAGCCTTCTCCCCTGAAAATAGGACATTTTCTTCCAGAAATGCCACATTTCTCCAAAATATATCACAGCTTCACCAAGAAATACCAGCTTTCCCCCTTGAAATAGGACCTTTTCACCCACAAGTACCTCCTTTATCCCCAAAAGAGGACAGTTTCTTCCAGAAATACCCGATTTCTCCCTAATATATCACATCTTCTCCAAGAAATACCTGCTTTCCCCCTTCAAATAGGACCTTTTCACCCACAAGTACCTCTTTTAACCCCAATATAGGACATTTTCTTCCAGATATGACACATTACTCCCAAACATATCACATCTCCAAGAAATACCAGAATTCCTCCAGAAATAGAACATTTCTCCCACAAATACCAGCCTTCTCCCCCGAAAATAGGACATTTTCTTCCAGAAAGGTCAGATTTCTCTCAAATATAATACATCTTCTCCAAGAAATACCAGCTATCCCCCTTCAAATACGTCCTTTTCACCCACAAATGCCTCTTTTATCCCCAAAATAGGACATTTTCTTCCAGAAATGCCACATTTCTCCCAAATATATCACATCTTCTCCAAGAAATACCAGGATTCCTCCTGAAATAGGACATTTCTCCCACAAATACCTCTTTTATCCCGAAAATAGAACAGTTTCTTCCAGAAAGGCCAGATTTCTCCCAAATATATCACATCTTCTCCAAGAAATACCAGGTTTCCCCCTTCAAATAGGACCTTTTCACCCACAAATACCTCTTTTAACCCCAAAAGAGGACAGTTTCTTCCGGAAATGCCACATTTCTCCCAAATATATCACATCTTCTCCAAGAAATACCAGCTTTCCCCCTTCAAATAGGAACTTTTCACCCACTAATACCTCTTTCATCCCCAAAATAGGACAGTTTCTTCCAGACATGCCAGATTTCTCCCAAATAGATCACATCTTCTCCAAGAAATACCAGGTTTCCCCCTTCAAATAGGACCTTTTCACCCACAAATACCTCTTTCATACCCAAAATAGGACTGATTCTGCCAGAAAGGCCAGATTTCTCCCAAGTATATCACATCTTCTCCAGGGAATACCAGCTTTCCCCCTTCAAATAGGACCTTTTCACCCACAAATACCTCTTTTATCCCCGAAATAGGACAGTTTCTTCCGGAAATGCCACATTTCTCCCAAATATATCACATCTTCTCCAAGAAATACCAGGATTCCTCCTGAAATAGAACATTTCTCCCACAAATACCAGCCTTCTCCCCCGAAAATAGGACATTTTTTTCCAGAAAGGTCAGATTTCTCCCAAATATATCACATCTTCTCCAAGAAATACCAGGGTTCACCCTTTAAATACGTCCTTTTCACCCACAAATGCCTCTTTTATCCCCAAAATAGGACATTTTCTGAAAGACTGGCCAGATTTCTCCCAAGTATATCACATCTTCTCCAAGAAATACCAGGATTCCTCCTGAAATAGGACATTTCACCCACAAATACCTCTTTTATCCCCAAAAGAGGACATTTTCTTCCAGAAATGCCCGATTTCTCCCAAATAGATCACATCTTCTCCAAGAAATACCAGGTTTCAAGCTTCAAATAGGACCTTCTCACCCACAAATACCTCTTTTATCCCCAAAAGAGGACAGTTTCTTCCAGAAATGCCACATTTCTCCCATATATATCACATCTTCTCCAAGAAATACCAGGTTTCCCCCTTCAAATAGGACGTTGTCACCCACAAATACCAGCCTACTGCCCCCAGATTGGACATTTTCTTCCAGAAATGCCAGATTTCTCATAATTAGATCACATCTTCTCCAAGAAATAACACGTTTCCCCCTTCAAATAGGACATTTTCAACCACAAATACCTCTTTTATCCCCAAAATTGGACTTTTTCCTCCAGACATGCCACATTTCTCCCAAATAGATCACATCTTCTCCAAGAAATACCAGGGTTCCCCCTTCAAATAGGACCTTTTCACCCACAAATACCTGCTTTATCCCCAAAAGAGGACATTTTCTTACAGGAATGCCACATTTCTCCCAAATATATCACATCTTCTCCAAGAAATACCACGTTTCCCCCTTCAAATAGGACCTTTTCACCCACAAATACCTCTTTTATCCCCAAAAGAGGACAGTTTCCTCCAGACATGCCACATTTCTCCGAAATATTTCACATCTTCTCCAAGAAATACCAGGGTTCGCCCTTCAAATAGGACCTTTTCACCCACAAATACCTCCTTTATCCCCAAAGTAGATCAGTTACTTCCAGAAATGCCACATTTCTCCGTAATAAATCACAGCTTCTCCAAGAAATACCAGGATTCCTCCTGAAATACGACCTTTTCACCCACAAATACCTGCTTTATCCCCAATATTGGACATTTTCTTCCAGAAATGCCAGATTTCTCCCAAATATATCACATCTTCTCCAAGAAATACCACGTTTCCCCCTTCAAATAGGACCTTTTCACCCACAAATACCTCTTTTATCCCCAAAAGAGGACAGTTTATTCCAGACATGCCACATTTCTCCCAAATATATCACATCTTCTCCAAGAAATACCAGGGTTCCTCCTGGAAATAGGACCTTTTCACCCACAAATACCTCTTTTATCCCCAAAATAGGACAGTTTCTTCCAGAAATGCCACAGTTCTCCCAAATATATCACAGCTTCTCCAAGAAATACCAGCTTTCCCCCTTCAAATAGGACCTTATCACCCACAAATACCTCTTTTATCCCCAAAATAGGACAGGTTCATCCGGACATGCCAGATATCTCCCAAATATATCACATCTTCTCCAAGAAATACCAGCTTTCCCCCTTCAAATAGGACCTTATCTCCCACAAATACCACTTTTATCCGCAAAATAGGACATTTTCTTGCAGAAATGCCACATTTCTCCCAAATGTATCACATCTTCTCCAAGAAATTCCACGTTTCCCCCTTCAAATAGGACCTTTTCACCCACAAATGCCTGTTTTATCCCCAATAGAGGACAGATTCTTCCAGAAATGCCACATTTCTCCCAAATATATCACATCTTCTCCAAGAAATACCAGGATTCCTCCTGAAATAGGACATTTCTCCCACAAATACCTATTTTATCCCCAAAAGAGGACAGTTTCTTCCAGAAATACCACATTTCTCCCAAATATATCACATCTTCTCCAAGAAATACCAGGTTCCCCCTTCAAATAGGACCTTTTCTCCCACAAATACCACTTTTATACCCAAAATAGGACATTTCGTTCCAGAAATGCCACATTTCTCCCAAATAGATCACATCTTCTCCAAGAAATACCAGGGTTCCCCCTTCAAATAGGACCTTTTCACCCACAAATACCTCTTTTATCCCCAAAATAGGACAGTTTCTCCCAGAAATGCCACATTTCTCCCAAATAGATCTCATCTTCTCCTAGAAATACCAGCTATCCCCCTTCAAATAGGACCTTTTCACCCACAAATACCTCTTTCATCCCCAAAAGAGGACAGTTTCTTCCAGAAATGCCACATTTCTCCCAAATAGATCACATCTTCTCCAAGAAATACCAGGTTTCCCCCTTCAAATAGGACCTTTTCACCCACAAATACCTCTTTTATCCCCAGAATAGGACAGTTTCTTCCAGAAATGCCACATTTCTCCCAAACATATCACATCTTCTCCAAGAAATACCACGTATCCCCCTTCAAATAGGACCTTTTCACCCACAAATACCTGCTTTATCCTCAAAAGAGGGCGTTTTCTTCCAGGAATGCCAGATTTCTCCCAAATAGATCACATCTTCTCCAAGAAATACCAGCTTTCCCCCTTCAGATAGGACCTTTTCACCCACAAATACCTCTTTTATCCCCAAAAGAGGACAGTTTCCTCCAGACATGCCACATTTCTCCGAAATATATCACATCTTCTCCAAGAAATACCAGGGTTCCCCCTTCAAATAGGACCTTTTCACCCACAAATACCTGCTTTATCCTCAAAAGAGGGCGTTTTCTTCCAGGAATGCCAGATTACTCCCAAATATATCACATCTTCTCCAAGAAATACCAGCTTTCCCCCTTCAAATAGGACCTTTTCACCCACAAGTACCTGTTCTATCCCCAAAAGAGGACAGTTTCTTCCAGAAATGCCACATTTCTCCCAAATATATCACATCTTCCCCAAGAAATACCAGGAATCCCCCTTCAAATAGGAACTTTTCACCCACAAATGCCTGTTTTATCCCCAAAATAGGACAGTTTCTTCCAGAAATGCCACATTTCTCCCAAATATATCACATCTTCTCCAAGAAATACCACGATTCCTCCTGAAATACGACCTTTTCACCCACAAATACCTGCTTTATCCCCAAAATTGGACATTTTCTTCCAGAAATGCCTCATTTCTCCCAAAAAGATCACATCTTCTCCAAGAAATACCACGTTTCCCCCTTCAAATAGGACCTTTTCACCCACAAATACCTCTTTTATACCCAAAATAGGACATTTCCTTCCAGAAATGCCACATTTCTCCCAAATATATCACATCTTCTCCAAGAAATACCAGGGTTCCTCCTGAAATAGGACCTTTTCTCCCACAAATACCAGCCTTCTCCCCCCAAATTGGACATTTTCTTCCAGAAATGCCACATTTCTCCCAAATAGATCACATCTTCTCCAAGAAATACCAGCTTTCCCCCTTCAAATCGGACCTTTTCACCCACAAATACCTCTTTTATCCCCAAAAGAGGACATTTCCTTCCAGAAATGCCACATTTCTCCCAAATATATCACATCTTCTCCAAGAAATACCAGCTTTCCCCCTTCAAATAGGACCTTTTCACCCACAAATACCTCTTTTATCCCCAAAAGAGGACAGTTTCTGCCAGAAATGCCACATTTCTCCCAAATATAGCACATCTTCTCCAAGAAATACCAGGTTTCCCCCTTCAAATAGGACCTTTTCACCCACAAATACCTCTTTTATCCCCAAAAGAGGACAGTTTCTTCCAGAAATGCCACATTTCTCCCAAATATATCACATCTTCTCCAAGAAATACCAGGATTCCTCCTGAAATAGGACCTTTTCACCCACAAATACAAGCCTTCTCCCCCCAATTTGGACATTTTCTTGCAGATATGCCAGATTTCTCCCAAATATATCACATATTCTCCAAGAACTACCAGGGTTCCCCCTGGAAATAGGACCTTTTCACCCACAAATACCTCTTTTATTCCCAAAAGAGGACATTTTCTGAAAGACAGGCCAGATTTCTCCCAAACATATCACATCTCCAAGAAATACCAGGATTCCTCCTGAAATAGGACCATTTCTCCCACAAATACCAGCCTTCTCCCCTGAAAATAGGACATTTTCTTCCAGAAATGCCACATTTCTCCAAAATATATCACAGCTTCACCAAGAAATACCAGCTTTCCCCCTTGAAATAGGACCTTTTCACCCACAAGTACCTCCTTTATCCCCAAAAGAGGACAGTTTCTTCCAGAAATACCCGATTTCTCCCTAATATATCACATCTTCTCCAAGAAATACCTGCTTTCCCCCTTCAAATAGGACCTTTTCACCCACAAGTACCTCTTTTAACCCCAATATAGGACATTTTCTTCCAGATATGACACATTACTCCCAAACATATCACATCTCCAAGAAATACCAGAATTCCTCCTGAAATAGAACATTTCTCCCACAAATACCAGCCTTCTCCCCCGAAAATAGGACATTTTCTTCCAGAAAGGTCAGATTTCTCTCAAATATAATACATCTTCTCCAAGAAATACCAGCTATCCCCCTTCAAATACGTCCTTTTCACCCACAAATGCCTCTTTTATCCCCAAAATAGGACATTTTCTTCCAGAAATGCCAGATTTCTCCCAAATATATCACATCTTCTCCAAGAAATACCAGGATTCCTCCTGAAATAGGACATTTCTCCCACAAATACCTCTTTTATCCCCAAAATAGAACATTTTCTTCCAGAAATGCCACATTTCTCCCAAATATATCACATCTTCTCCAAGAAATACCAGCTTTCCCCCTTCAAATAGGACCTTTTCACCCACAAATACCAGCCTTCTGCCCCCAGATTGGACATTTTCATCCAGAAATGCCAGATTTCTCCCAATTAGATCACATCTTCTCCAAGAAATAACACGTTTCCCCCTTCAAATAGGACCTTTTCAACCACAAATACCTCTTTTATCCCCAAAATTGGACATTTTCCTCCAGACATGCCACATTTCTCCCAAATATATCACATCTTCTCCAAGAAATACCAGGGTTCCCCCTTCAAATAGGACCTTTTCACCCACAAATACCTGCTTTATCCCCAAAAGAGGACATTTTCTTCCAGAAATGCCACATTTCTCCCAAATATATCACATCTTCTCCAAGAAATACCAGGGTTCCTCCTTGAAATAGGATCTTTTCACCCACAAATACCTCTTTTATCCCCAAAATAGGACAGTTTCTTCCAGAAATGCCACAGTTCTCCCAAATATATCACAGCTTCTCCAAGAAATACCAGCTTTCCCCCTTCAAATAGGACCTTATCACCCACAAATACCTCTTTTATCCCCAAAAGAGGACAGTTTCTTCCGTAAATGCCACATTTCTCCCAAATATATCACAGCTTCTCCAAGAAATACCAGCTTTCCCCCTTCAAATACGACCTTTTCACCCACAAATACCTCTTTTATCCCCAAAATAGGACAGGTTCATCCGGACATGCCAGATATCTCCCATATATATCACATCTTCTCCAAGAAATACCAGGGTTCTCCCTTCAAATAGGACCTTTTCACCCACAAATACCACTTTTATCCCCAAAATAGGACATTTTCTTGCAGAAATGCCTCATTTCTCCCAAATAGATCACATCTTCTCCAAGAAATACCACGTTTCCCCCTTCAAATAGGACCTTTTCACCCACAAATACCTCTTTTATCCCCAAAAGAGGACAGTTTCTTCCAGAAATGCCACATTTCTCCCAAATAGATCACATCTTCTCCAAGAAATACCAGCTTTCCCCCTTTAAATAGGACCTTTTCACCCACAAATGCCTGTTTTATCCCCAAAATAGGACAGTTTCTTCCAGAAATGCCAGATTTCTCCCAAATATATCACATCTTCTCCAAGAAATACCAGGATTCCTCCTGAAATAGGACAGTTTTCCCACAAATACCTCTTTTATCCCCAGAATAGGACAGTTTCTTCCAGAAAGGCCAGATTTCTCCCAAATATATCACATCTTCTCCAAGAAATACCAGCTTTCCCCCTTCAAATAGGACCTTTTCACCCACAAATACCTCTTTTATCCCCAAAATAGGACAGTTTCTTCCGGAAATGCCACATTTCTCCCAAATATATCACATCTTCTCCAAGAAATACCAGCTTTCCCCCTTCAAATAGGAACTTTTCACCCACTAATACCTCTTTCATCCCCAAAATAGGACAGTTTCTTCCAGACATGCCAGATTTCTCCCAAATAGATCACATCTTCTCCAAGAAATACCAGCTATCCCCCTTCAAATAGGACCTTTTCACCCACAAATACCTGTTTGATCCCCAAAATAGGACTGTTTCTGCCAGAAAGGCCAGATTTCTCCCAAGTATATCACATCTTCTCCAGGGAATACCAGCTTTCCCCCTTCAAATAGGACCTTTTCACCCACAAATACCTCTTTTATCCCCAAAATAGGACAGTTTCTTCCGGAAATGCCACATTTCTCCCAAATAGATCACATCTTCTCCAAGAAATACCAGCTTTCCCCCTTCAAATAGGACCTTTTCACCCACAAATACCTCTTTCATCCCCAAAAGACGACAGTTTCTTCCAGACATGCCACATTACTCCCAGACATATCACATCTCCAAGAAATACCAGGATTCCTCCTGAAATAGGACATTTCTCCCACAAATACCAGCCTTCTCCCCCAAAAATAGGACATTTTCTTCCAGAAATGCCACATTTCTCCCAAATATATCACATCTTCTCCAAGAAATACCAGGTTACCCCCTTCAAATAGGACCTTTTCACCCACAAATACCTCTTTTATCCCCAAAATAGGACACTTTCTTGCAGACATGCCACATTTCTCCCAAATAAATCACATCTTCTCCAAGAAATACCAGCTTTCCCCCTTCAAATAGGACATTTTCACCCACAAATAACTCTTTTATCCCCAAAATAGGACAGTTTCTTCCAGACATGCCACATTTCTCCCAAATAGATCACATCTTCTCCAAGAAATACCAGGGTTCCCCCTTCAAATAGGACCTTTTCACCCACAAATACCTCTTTTATCCCCAAAAGAGGACAGTTTCTTCCAGAAAGGCCACATTTCTCCCAAATATATCACATCTTCTCCAAGAAATACCAGCTTTCCCCCTTCAAATAGGACCTTTTCACCCACAAGTAACTCTTATATCCCCAAAATAGGACAGTTTCTTCCAGACATGCCACATTTCTCCCAAATATATCACATCTGCTCCAAGAAATACCAGCTTTCCCCCTTCAAATAGGACCTTTTCACCCACAAATACCTGTTTGATCCCCAAAAGAGGACAGTTTCTTCCAGAAATACCACATTTCTCCCAAATATATCACATCTTCTCCAAGAAATACCAGGTTTCCCCCTTCAAATAGGACCTTTTCACCCACAAATACCTGTTTGATCCCCAAAATTGGACATTTTCTTCCAGAAATGCCACATTTCTCCCAAATAGATCACATCTTCTCCAAGAAATACCTGCTATCCCCCTTCAAATAGGACCTTTTCTCCCACAAATACCTCTTTTATACCCAAAATAGAACATTTCGTTCCAGAAATGCCCGATTTCTCCCAAATATATCACATCTTCTCCAAGAAATACCAGCTTTCCCCCTTCAAATAGGACCTTTTCACCCACAAATACCTCTTTTATCCCCAAAAGAGGACAGTTTCTTCCAGAAATGCCACATTTCTCCCAAATAGATCACATCTTCTCCTAGAAGTACCAGGTTTCCCCCTTCAAATAGGACCTTTTCACCCACAAATACCTCTTTTATCCCCAAAAGAGGACAGTTTCTGCCAGAAATGCAAGATTTCTCCCAAATAGATCACATCTTCTCCAAGAAATACCAGGTTTCCCCCTTCAAATAGGACCTTTTCACCCACAAATACCTCTTTTATCCCCAAAAGACGACAGTTTCTTCCAGAAATGCCACATTTCTCCCAAATAGATCACATCTTCTCCAAGAAATACCAGCTATCCCCCTTCAAATAGGACCTTTTCTCCCACAAATACCTCTTTTATCCCCAAAATTGGACATTTTCCTCCAGACATGCCACATTTCTCCCAAATAGATCACATCTTCTCCAAGAAATACCAGGGTTCCCCCTTCAAATAGGACCTTTTCACCCACAAATACCTGTTTTATCCCCAAAAGAGGACAGTTTCTGCCAGAAATGCCACATTTCTCCCAAATATAGCACATCTTCTCCAAGAAATACCAGGATTCCTCCTGAAATAGGACCTTTTCACCCACAAATACAAGCCTTCTCCCCCCAGTTTGGACATTTTCTTGCAGATATGCCAGATTTCTCCCAAATATATCACATATTCTCCAAGAACTACCAGGGTTCCCCCTGGAAATAGGACCTTTTCACCCACAAATACCTCTTTTATCCCCAATAGAGGACATTTTCTGAAAGACAGGCCAGATTTCTCCCAAACATATCACATCTCCAAGAAATACCAGGATTCCTCCTGAAATAGGACCTTTTCTCCCACAAATACCAGCCTTCTCCCCTGAAAATAGGACATTTTCTTCCAGAAATGCCACATTTCTCCAAAATATATCACAGCTTCACAAAGAAATACCAGCTTTCCCCCTTGAAATAGGACCTTTTCACCCACAAGTACCTCCTTTATCCCCAAAAGAGGACAGTTTCTTCCAGAAATGCCACATTTCTCCCAAATATATCACAGCTTCTCCAAGAAATACCTGCTTTCCCCCTTCAAATAGGACCTTTTCACTCACAAGTACCTCTTTTAACCCCAATATAGGACATTTTCTTCCAGATATGACACATTACTCCCAAACATATCACATCTCCAAGAAATACCAGGATTCCTTCAGAAATAGAACATTTCTCCCACAAATACCAGCCTTCTCCCCCGAAAATAGGACATTTTCTTCCAGAAAGGTCAGATTTCTCCCAAATATATCACATCTTCTCCAAGAAATACCAGGGTTCCCCCTTTAAAAACGTCCTTTTCACCCACAAATGCCTCTTTTATCCCCAAAATAGGACATTTTCTTCCAGACATGCCAGATTTCTCCCAAATATATCACATCTTCTCCAAGAAATACAAGGATTCCTCCTGAAATAGGACATTTCACCCACAAATACCTCTTTTATCCCCAAAAGAGGACAGTTTCTTGCAGAAATGCCACATTTCTCCCAAACATATCACATCTTCTCCAAGAAATACCAGGTTTCAACCTTCAAATAGGACCTTATCACCCACAAATACCTCTTTTATCCCCAAAATAGAACATTTTCTTCCAGAAATGCTTCATTTCTCCCAAATATATCACATCTTCTCCAAGAAATACCACGTTTCCCCCTTCAAATAGGACCTTTTCACCCACAAATACCAGCCTTCTGCCCCAAGATTGGACATTTTCTTCCAGAAATGCCAGATTTCTCCCAAATATATCACATCTTCTCCTAGAAATAACACGTTTCCCCCTTCCAATAGGACATTTTCAACCACAAATACCTCTTTTATCCCCAAAATTGGACATTTTCCTCCAGACATGCCACATTTCTCCCAAATATATCACATTTTCTCCAAGAAATACCAGCTTTCCCCCTTCAAATAGGACCTTTTCACCCACAAATACCTGCTTTATCCCCAAAAGAGGACATTTTCTTCCAGGAATGCCAGATTTCTCCCAAATATATCACATCTTCTCCAAGAAATACCAGCTTTCCCCCTTCAAATAGGACCTTTTCACCCACAAATACCTCCTTTATCCCCAAAGTAGATCAGTTTCTTCCAGAAATGCCAGATTTCTCCCAAATATATCACATCTTCTCCAAGAAATACCAGAGTTCCCCCTTCAAATAGGACCTTTTCACCCACAAATACCTGCTTTATCCCCAATATTGGACATTTTCTTCCAGAAATGCCACATTTCTCCCATATATATCACATCTTCTCCAAGAAATACCAGCTTTCCCCCTTCAAATAGGACCTTATCACCCACAAATACCTCTTTTATCCCCAAAATAGGACAGGTTCATCCGGACATGCCAGATATCTCCCAAATATATCACATCTTCTCCAAGAAATACCAGCTTTCCCCCTTCAAATAGGACCTTTTCACCCACAAATACCTCTTTTATCCCCAAAAGAGGACAGTTTCTTCCAGAAATGCCACATTTCTCCCAAATATATCACATCTTCACCAAGAAATACCAGGGTTCCCCCTTTAAATAGGACCCTTTCACCCACAAATGCCTGTTTTATCCCCAAAATAGGACATTTTCTTCCAGAAATGCCAGATTTCTCCCAAATATATCACATCTTCTCCAAGAAATACCAGCTTTCCCCCTTCAAATAGGACCTTTTCACCCACAAATACCTCTTTTATCCCCAAAAGAGGACATTTTCTTCCAGACATGCCAGATTTCTCCCAAATAGATCACATCTTCTCCAAGAAATACCAGCTTTCCCCCTTCAAATAGGAACTTTTCACCCACTAATACCTCTTTCATCCCCAAAATAGGACAGTTTCTTCCAGACATGCCAGATTTCTCCCAAATAGATCACATCTTCTCCAAGAAATACCAGCTATCCCCCTTCAAATAGGACCTTTTCACCCACAAATACCTGTTTGATCCCCAAAATAGGACTGTTTCTGCCAGAAAGGCCAGATTTCTCCCAAATATATCACATCTTCTCCAGGGAATACCAGCTTTCCCCCTTCAAATAGGACCTTTTCACCCACAAGTAACTCTTTTATCCCCAAAAGAGGACAGTTTCTTCCAGAAATGCCACATTTCTCCCAAATATATCACATCTGCTCCAAGAAATACCAGCTTTCCCCCTTCAAATAGGACCTTTTCACCCACAAATACCTCTTTCATCCCCAAAATAGGACGATTTATTCCAGACATGCCACATTACTCCCAAACATATCACATCTCCAAGAAATACCAGGATTCCTCCTGAAATAGGACATTTCTCCCACAAATACCAGCCTTCTCCCCCAAAGATAGGACATTTTCTTCCAGAAAGGCCAGATTTCTCCCAAATATATCACATATTCTCCAAGAAATACCAGCTTTCCCCCTTGAAATAGGACCTTTTCACCCACAAATACCTCTTTTATCCCCAAAAGAGGACATTTTCTTCCAGACATGCCACATTTCTCCCAAATAGATCACATCTTCTCCAAGAAATACCAGCTTTCCCCCTTCAGATAGGATCCTTTCACCCACAAATACCTCTTTTTTCCCCAAAATAGGACAGTTTCACCCAGACATGCCACATTACTCCCAAATATATCACATCTTCTCCAAGAAATACCACGTTTCCCCCTTCCAATAGGACCTTATCACCCACAAATACCTCTTTTATCCCCAAAAGAGGACAGTTTCTTCCAGAAAGGCCACATTTCTCCCAAATAGATCACATCTTCTCCAAGAAATACCAGCTTTCCCCCTTCAAATAGGACCTTTTCACCCTCAAATACCTCTTTTATCCCCAAAATAGGACAGTTTCTTCCAGACATGCCACATTTCTCCCAAATATATCACATCTGCTCCAAGAAATACCAGCTTTCCCCCTTCAAATAGGACCTTTTCAACCACAAATACCTCTTTTATCCCCAAAAGACGACAGTTTCTTCCAGAAATGCCACATTTCTCCCAAATAGATCACATCTTCTCCGAGGAAAACCACGTTTCCCCCTTGAAATAGGAACTTTTCACCCACAAATACCTGTTTGATCCCCAAAATTGGACAGTTTCTTCCAGAAAGGCCAGATTTCTCCCAAATATATCACATCTTCTCCAAGAAATACCAGGGTTCCCCCTTCAAATAGGACCTTTTCTCCCACAAATACTTCTTTTATACCCAAAATAGGACATTTCGTTCCAGAAATGCCACATTTCTCCCAAATATATCACATCTTCTCCAAGAAATACCAGGTTTCCCCCTTCAAATAGGACCTTTTCACCCACAAATACCTCTTTTATCCCCAAAAGAGGACAGTTTCTTCCAGAAATGCCACATTTCTCCCAAATAGATCTCATCTTCTCCTAGAAATACCAGCTTTCCCCCTTCAAATAGGACCTTTTCACCCACAAATACCTCTTTTATCCCCAGAAGAGGACATTTTCTTCCAGAAATGCAAGATTTCTCCCAAATATATCACATCTTCTCCAAGAAATACCAGGTTTCCCCCTTCAAATAGGACCTTTTCACCCACAAATACCTCTTTTATCCCCAAAAGAGGACAGTTTCTTCCAGAAATGCCACATTTCTCCCATATATATCACATCTTCTCCAAGAAATACCAGCTATCCCCCTTCAAATAGGACCTTTTCTCCCACAAATAACTCTTTTATCCCCAAAATTGGACATTTTCCTCCAGACATGCCACATCTCTCCCAAATATATCACATCTTCTACAAGAAATACCACGTATCCCCCTTGAAATAGGACCTTTTCACCCACAAATACCTGCTTTATCCTCAAAAGAGGGCATTTTCTTCCTGACATGCCAGATTTCTCCCAAATATATCACATCTTCTCCAAGAAATACCAGCTTTCCCCCTTCAAATAGGACCTTTTCAACCACAAATACCTCTTTTATCCCCAAAATTGGACATTTTCCTCCAGACATGCCACATTTCTCCCAAATAGATCACATCTTCTCCAAGAAATACCAGGTTTCCCACTTCAAATAGGACCTTTTCACCCACAAATACCTGCTTTATCCCCAAAAGAGGACATTTTCTTCCAGGAGTGCCAGATTTCTCCCAAATATATCACATCTTCTCCAAGAAATACCACGTTTCCCCCTTCAAATAGGACCTTTTCACCCACAAATACCTCTTTTATCCCCAAAAGAGGACAGTTTCCTCCAGACATGCCACATTTCTCCCAAATATATCACATCTTCTCCAAGAAATACCAGGTTTCGCCCTTCAAATAGGACCTTTTCACCCACAAATACCTCCTTTATCCCCAAAGTAGATCAGTTACTTCCAGAAATGCCAGATTTCTCCCAAATATATCACAGCTTCTCCAAGAAATACCAGGATTCCTCCTGAAATACGACCTTTTCACCCACAAATACCTGCTTTATCCCCAATATTGGACATTTTCTTCCAGAAATGCCACATTTCTCCCATATATATCACATCTTCTCCAAGAAATACCAGGTTTCCCCCTTCAAATAGGACCTTTTCACCCACAAATACCTGCTTTATCCCCAAAGTAGATCAGTTACTTCCAGAAATGCCAGATTTCTCCCAAATATATCACATCTTCTCCAAGAAATACCAGGGTTCCTCCTTGAAATAGGACCTTTTCACCCACAAGTACCTGTTCTATCCCCAAAAGAGGACAGTTTCTTCCAGAAATGCCACAGTTCTCCCAAATATATCACAGCTTCTCCAAGAAATACCAGCTTTCCCCCTTCAAATAGGACCTTATCACCCACAAATACCTCTTTTATCCCCAAAATAGGACAGGTTCATTCGGACATGCCAGATATCTCCCAAATATATCACATCTTCTCCAAGAAATACCAGGGTTCCCCCTTCAAATAGGACCTTTTCACCCACAAATACCACTTTTATCCCCAAAATAGGACATTTTCTTGCAGAAATGTCACATTTCTCCCAAATGCATCACATCTTCTCCGAGAAATACCACGTTTCCCCCTTCAAATAGGACCTTTTCACCCACAAATACCTCTTTTATCCCCAAAATAGGATAGTTTCTTCCAGAAATGCCACATTTCTCCCAAATATATCACATCTTCTCCAAGAAATACCAGCTTTCCCCCTTCAAATAGGACCTTTTCACCCACAAATGCCTGTTTTATCCCCAAAATAGGACATTTTCTTCCAGAAATGCCAGATTTCTCCCAAATATATCACATCTTCTCCAAGAAATACCAGGATTCCTCCTGAAATAGGACATTTCTCCCACAAATACCTCTTTTATCCCCAAAAGAGGACAGTTTCTTCCAGAAATGCCACATTTCTCCCAAATATATCACATCTTCTCCAAGAAATACCAGGTTTCCCCCTTCAAATAGGACCTTTTCAACCACAAGTAACTCTTATATCCCCAAAATAGGACAGTTTCTTCCAGACATGCCACATTTCTCCCAAATATATCACATCTGCTCCAAGAAATACCAGCTTTCCCCCTTCAAATTGGACCTTTTCACCCACAAATACCAGTTTGATCCCCAAAATTGGACAGATTCTTGCAGAAATGCCACATTTCTCCCAAATATATCACATCTTCTCCAAGAAATACCAGCTATCCCCCTTCAAATAGGACCTTTTCACCCACAAATACCTGTTTTATCCCCAAAAGAGGACAGTTTCTTCCAGAAATGCCACATTTCTCCCAAATATATCACATCTTCTCCAAGAAATACCAGCTTTCCCCCTTCAAATAGGAACTTTTCACCCACTAATACCTCTTTCATCCCCAAAATAGGACAGTTTCTTCCAGACATGCCAGATTTCTCCCAAATAGATCACATCTTCTCCAAGAAATACCAGCTTTCCGCCTTCAAATAGGACCTTTTCTCCCACAAATAACTCTTTTATCCCCAAAATTGGACATTTTCTTCCAGAAATGCCACATTTCTCCCAAATATACAGCATCTTCTCCAAGAAATACCAGCTTTCCCCCTTGAAATGGGACCTTTTCACCCACAAGTACCTGTTCTATCCCCAAAATAGGACAGTTTCTTCCAGAAATGCCAGATTTCTCCCAAATATATCACATCTTCTCCAAGAAATACCAGGTTTCCCCCTTCAAATAGGACCTTTTCAACCACTAGTACCTGTTCTATCCCCAAAATAGGACATTTTCTTCCAGACATGCCACATTACTCCCAAACATATCACATCTCCAAGAAATACCAGGATTCCTCCTGAAATAGGACATTTCTCCCACAAATACCAGCCTTCTCCCCCCAAAATAGGACATTTTCTTCCAGAAAGGCCAGATTTCTCCCAAATATATCACATCTTCTCCAAGAAATACCAGGTTTCCCCCTTCAAATAGGACCTTTTCACCCACAAATACCTCTTTTATCCCCAAAAGAGGACATTTTCTTGCAGACATGCCACATTTCTCCCAAATAAATCACATCTTCTCCAAGAAATACCAGCTTTCCCCCTTCAAATAGGACCTTTTCACCCACAAATACCTCTTTTATTCCCAAAATAGGACAGTTTCACCCAGAAATGCCACATTTCTCCCAAATATATCACATCTTCTCCAAGAAATACCACGTTTCCCCCTTCAAATAGGACCTTATCACCCACAAATACCTCTTTTATCCCCAAAAGAGGACAGTTTCTTCCAGAAATGCCACATTTCTCCCAAATATATCACATCTTCTCCAAGAAATACCAGGGTTCCCCCTTCAAATAGGACCTTTTCACCCACAAGTAACTCTTATATACCCAAAATAGGACAGTTTCTTCCAGACATGCCAGATTTCTCCCAAATATATCACATCTTCTCCAAGAAATACCAGGGTTCCCCCTTCAAATAGGACCTTTTGAAACACATATACCTGTTTGATCCCCAATAGAGGACAGTTTCTTCCAGAAATACCACATTTCTCCCAAATATATCACATCTTCTCCAAGAAATACCACGTTTCCCCCTTCAAATTGGACCTTTTCACCCACAAATACCTGTTTGATCCCCAAAATTGGACAGTTTCTTCCAGAAATGCCACATTTCTCCCAAATAGATCACATCTTCTCCAAGAAATACCAGGTTTCCCCCTTCAAATAGGACCTTTTCTCCCACAAATACCTCTTTTATCCCCAAAATAGGACATTTCGTTCCAGAAATGCCACATTTCTCCCAAATATATCACATCTTCTCCAAGAAATACCAGTTTTCCCCCTTCAAATAGGACCTTTTCACCCACAAATACCTCTTTTATCCCCAAAAGAGGACAGTTTCTTCCAGAAATGCCACATTTCTCCCAAATAGATCACATCTTCTCCTAGAAGTACCAGGTTTCCCCCTTCAAATAGGACCTTTTCACCCACAGATACCTGCTTTATCCCCAAAAGAGGACATTTTCTTCCAGGAATGCCAGATTTCTCCCAAATATATCACATCTTCTCCAAGAAATACCAGGATTCCCCCTTCAAATAGGACCTTTTCACCCACAAATACCTCCTTTATCCCCAAAGTAGATCAGTTTCTTCCAGAAATGCCAGATTTCTCCCAAATATATCACATCTTCTCCAAGAAATACCAGGGTTCCCCCTTCAAATAGGACCTTTTCACCCACAAATACCTGCTTTATCCCCAATATTGGACATTTTCTTCCAGAAATGCCTCATTTCTCCCATATATATCACAGCTTCTCCAAGAAATACCAGCTTTCCCCCTTCAAATAGGACCTTATCACCCACAAATCCCCCTTTTTCCCCAAAATAGGACAGGTTCATCCGGACATGCCAGATATCTCCCAAATATATCACATCTTCTCCAAGAAATACCAGCTTTCCCCCTTCAAATAGGACCTTTTCACCCACAAATACCTCTTTTATCCCCAAAATAGGACTATTTCTTCCAGAAATGCCACATTTCTCCCAAATATATCACATCTTCTCCAAGAAATACCAGCTTTCCCCCTTCAAATAGGACCTTTTCACCCACAAGTACCTGTTCTATCCCCAAAAGAGGACAGTTTCTTCCAGAAATGCCACATTTCTCCCAAATATATCACATCTTCACCAAGAAATACCAGGGTTCCCCCTTTAAATAGGACCCTTTCACCCACAAATGCCTGTTTTATCCCCAAAATAGGACATTTTCTTCCAGAAATGCCAGATTTCTCCCAAATATATCACATCTTCTCCAAGAAATACCAGCTTTCCCCCTTCAAATAGGACCTTTTCACCCACAAATACCTGTTTTATCCCCAAAAGAGGACATTTTCTTCCAGACATGCCACATTTCTCCCAAATATATCACATCTTCTCCAAGAAATACCAGCTTTCCCCCTTCAAATAGGAACTTTTCACCCACTAATACCTCTTTCATCCCCAAAATAGGACAGTTTCTTCCAGACATGCCAGATTTCTCCCAAATAGATCACATCTTCTCCAAGAAATACCAGCTATCCCCCTTCAAATAGGACCTTTTCACCCACAAATACCTGTTTGATCCCCAAAATAGGACTGTTTCTGCCAGAAAGGCCAGATTTCTCCCAAATATATCACATCTTCTCCAGGGAATACCAGCTTTCCCCCTTCAAATAGGACCTTTTCACCCACAAATACCTCTTTTATCCCCAAAAGAGGACAGTTTCTTCCTGAAATGCCACATTTCTCCCAAATATATCACATCTTCTCCAAGAAATACCAGCTTTCCCCCTTCAAATAGGACCTTTTCACCCACAAATACCTCTTTCATCCCCAAAATAGGACGATTTATTCCAGACATGCCACATTACTCCCAAACATATCACATCTCCAAGAAATACCAGGATTCCTCCTGAAATAGGACATTTCTCCCACAAATACCAGCCTTCTCCCCCAAAAATAGGACATTTTCTTCCAGAAAGGCCAGATTTCTCCCAAATATATCACATATTCTCCAAGAAATACCAGCTTTCCCCCTTCAAATAGGACCTTTTCACCCACAAATACCTCTTTTATCCCCAAAATAGGACATTTTCTTCCAGACATGCCACATTTCTCCCAAATAGATCACATCTTCTCCAAGAAATACCAGCTTTCCCCCTTCAAATAGGATCCTTTCACCAACAAATACCTCTTTTTTCCCCAAAATAGGACAGATTCACCCAGACATGCCACATTACTCCCAAATATATCACATCTTCTCCAAGAAATACCACGTTTCCCCCTTCCAATAGGACCTTATCACCCACAAATACCTCTTTTATCCCCAAAAGAGGACAGTTTCTTCCAGAAAGGCCACATTTCTCCCAAATAGATCACATCTTCTCCAAGAAATACCAGCTTTCCCCCTTCAAATAGGACCTTTTCACCCACAAATACCTCTTTTATCCCCAAAATAGGACAGTTTCTTCCAGACATGCCACATTTCTCCCAAATATATCACATCTGCTCCAAGAAATACTAGCTTTCCCCCTTCAAATAGGACCTTTTCAACCACAAATACCTGTTTGATCCCCAAAAGAGGACAGTTTCTTCCAGAAATACCACATTTCTCCCAAATAGATCACATCTTCTCCGAGGAATACCACGTTTCCCCCTTCAAATAGGACCTTTTCACCCACAAATACCTGTTTGATCCCCAAAATTGGACAGTTTCTTCCAGAAATGCCACATTTCTCCCAAATATATCACATCTTCTCCAAGAAATACCAGGGTTCCCCCTTCAAATAGGACCTTTTCTCCCACAAATACTTCTTATATACCCAAAATAGGAAATTTCGTTCCAGAAATGCCACATTTCTCCCAAATAGATCACATCTTCTCCAAGAAATACCAGGTTTCCCCCTTCAAATAGGACCTTTTCACCCACAAATACCTCTTTTATCCCCAAAAGAGGACAGTTTCTTCCAGAAATGCCACATTTCTCCCAAATAGATCTCATCTTCTCCTAGAAATACCAGGTTTCCCCCTTCAAATAGGACCTTTTCACCCACAAATACCTCTTTTATCCCCAGAAGAGGACATTTTCTTCCAGAAATGCAAGATTTCTCCCAAATATATCACATCTTCTCCAAGAAATACCAGGTTTCCCCCTTCAAATAGGACCTTTTCACCCACAAATACCTCTTTTATCCCCAAAATAGGACAGTTTCTTCCAGAAATGCCACATTTCTCCCATATATATCACATCTTCTCCAAGAAATACCAGCTATCCCCCTTCAAATAGGACCTTTTCTCCCACAAATAACTCTTTTATCCCCAAAATTGGACATTTTCCTCCAGACATGCCACATCTCTCCCAAATATATCACATCTTCTACAAGAAATACCACGTATCCCCTTTCAAATAGGACCTTTTCAACCACAAATACCTGCTTTATCCTCAAAAGAGGGCATTTTCTTCCTGACATGCCAGATTTCTCCCAAATATATCACATCTTCTCCAAGAAATACCAGCTTTCCCCCTTCAAATAGGACCTTTTCAACCACAAATACCTCTTTTATCCCCAAAATTGGACATTTTCCTCCAGACATGCCACATTTCTCCCAAATAGATCACATCTTCTCCAAGAAATACCAGGGTTCCCACTTCAAATAGGACCTTTTCACCCACAAATACCTGCTTTATCCCCAAAAGAGGACATTTTCTTCCAGGAATGCCAGATTTCTCCCAAATATATCACATCTTCTCCAAGAAATACCACGTTTCCCCCTTCAAATAGGACCTTTTCACTCACAAATACCTCTTTTATCCCCAAAAGAGGACAGTTTCCTCCAGACATGCCACATTTCTCCCAAATATATCACATCTTCTCCAAGAAATACCAGGGTTCGCCCTTCAAATAGGACCTTTTCACCCACAAATACCTCCTTTATCCCTAAGTAGATCAGTTACTTCCAGAAATGCCAGATTTCTCCCAAATATATCACAGCTTCTCCAAGAAATACCAGGATTCCTCCTGAAATACGACCTTTTCACCCACAAATACCTGCTTTATCCCCAATATTGGACATTTTCTTCCAGAAATGCCACATTTCTCCCATATATATCACATCTTCTCCAAGAAATACCACCTTTCCCCCTTCAAATAGGACCTTTTCACCCACAAATACCTCCTTTATCCCCAAAGTAGATCAGTTACTTCCAGAAATGCCAGATTTCTCCCAAATATATCACATCTTCTCCAAGAAATACCAGGGTTCCTCCTTGAAATAGGACCTTTTCACCCACAAGTACCTTTTCTATCCCCAAAAGAGGACAGTTTCTTCCAGAAATGCCACAGTTATCCCAAATATATCACAGCTTCTCCAAGAAATACCAGCTTTCCCCCTTCAAATAGGACCTTATCACCCACAAATACCTCTTTTATCCCCAAAAGAGGACAGGTTCATCCGGACATGCCAGATATCTCCCAAATATATCACATCTTCTCCAAGAAATACCAGGGTTCCCCCTTCAAATAGGACCTTTTCACCCACAAATACCACTTTTATCCCCAAAATAGGACATTTTCTTGCAGAAATGTCACATTTCTCCCAAATATATCACATCTTCTCCGAGAAATACCACGTTTCCCCCTTCAAATAGGACCTTTTCACCCACAAATACCTCATTTATCCCCAAAATAGGACAGTTTCTTCCAGAAATGCCACATTTCTCCCAAATATAGCACATCTTCTCCAAGAAATACCAGCTTTCCCCCTTCAAATAGGACCTTTTCACCCACAAATGCCTGTTTTATCCCCAAAATAGGACATTTTCTTCCAGAAATGCCAGATTTCTCCCAAATATATCACATCTTCTCCAAGAAATACCAGGATTCCTCCTGAAATAGGACATTTCTCCCACAAATACCTCTTTTATCCCCAAAAGAGGACAGTTTCTTCCAGAAAGGCCAGATTTCTCCCAAATATATCACATCTTCTCCAAGAAATACCAGCTTTCCCCCTTCAAATAGGACCTTTTCACCCACAAATACCTCTTTTATCCCCAAAAGAGGACAGTTTCTTCCGGAAATGCCACATTTCTCCCAAATATATCACATCTTCTCCAAGAAATACCAGCTTTCCCCCTTCAAATAGGAACTTTTCACCCACTAATACCTCTTTCATCCACAAAATAGGACAGTTTCTTCCAGACATGCCAGATTTCTCCCAAATATATCACATCTTCTCCAAGAAATACCAGCTTTCCGCCTTCAAATAGGACCTTTTCTCCCACAAATAACTCTTTTATCCCCAAAATTGGACATTTTCTTCCAGAAATGCCACATTTCTCCCAAATATACAGCATCTTCACCAAGAAATACCAGCTTTCCCCCTTGAAATGGGACCTTTTCACCCACAAGTACCTGTTCTATCCCCAAAATAGGACAGTTTCTTCCAGAAATGCCAGATTTCTCCCAAATATATCACATCTTCTCCAAGAAATACCTGGTTTCCCCCTTCAAATAGGACCTTATCACCCACAAATACCTCTTTTATCCCCAAAAGAGGACACTTTCTTCCAGAAATGCCACATTTCTCCCAAATATATCACATCTTCTCCAAGAAATACCAGGTTTCCCCCTTCAAATAGGACCTTTTCAACCACAAGTAACTCTTATATCCCCAAAATAGGACAGTTTCTTCCAGACATGCCACATTTCTCCCAAATATATCACATCTGCTCCAAGAAATACCAGCTTTCCCCCTTCAAATAGGACCTTTTGAAACACAAATACCTGTTTGACCCCCAATAGAGGACAGTTTCTTCCAGAAATACCACATTTCTCCCAAATATATCACATCTTCTCCAAGAAATACCACGTTTCCCCCTTCAAATTGGACCTTTTCACCCACAAATACCAGTTTGATCCCCAAAATTGGACAGATTCTTGCAGAAATGCCACATTTCTCCCAAATATATCACATCTTCTCCAAGAAATACCAGCTATCCCCCTTCAAATAGGACCTTTTCACCCACAAATACCTCTTTTATCCCCAAAAGAGGACAGTTTCTTCCAGAAATGCCACATTTCTCCCAAATAGATCACATCTTCTCCAAGAAATACCAGCTTTCCCCCTTGAAATAGGACCTTTTCACCCACAAATACCTCTTTTATCCCTAAAATAGGACAGTTTCTTCCAGACATGCCAGATTTCTCCCAAATAGATCACATCTTCTCCAAGAAATACCAGCTTTCCGCCTTCAAATAGGACCTTTTCTCCCACAAATAACTCTTTTATCCCCAAAATTGGACATTTTCTTCCAGAAATGCCACATTTCTCCCAAATATACAGCATCTTCTCCAAGAAATACCAGTTTTCCCCCTTCAAATAGGACCTTTTCACCCACAAATACCTCTTTTATCCCCAAAAGAGGACAGTTTCTTCCAGAAATGCCACATTTCTCCCAAATAGATCACATCTTCTCCTAGAAGTACCAGGTTTCCCCCTTCAAATAGGGCCTTTTCATCCACAAATACCTGTTTGATCCCCAAAAGAGGACAGTTTCTGCCAGAAATGCAAGATTTCTCCCAAATATATCACATCTTCTCCAAGAAATACCACGTTTCCCCCTTCAAATAGGACCTTTTCACCCAGAAATACCTCTTTTATCCCCAAAATAGGACAGTTTCTTCCAGAAATACCACATTTCTCCCAAATATATCACATCTTCTCCAAGAAATACCACGTTTCCCCCTTCAAATTGGACCTTTTCACCCACAAATACCTCTTTTATCCCCAAAAGAGGACAGTTTCCTCCAGACATGCCACATTTCTCCGAAATAGATCACATCTTCTCCAAGAAATACCAGGTTTCCCCCTTCAAATAGGACCTTTTCACCCACAAATACCTCTTTATCCCCAAAGTAGATCAGTTTCTTCCAGAAATGCCAGATTTCTCCCAAATATATCACATCTTCTCCAAGAAATACCAGGATTCCTCCTGAAATACGACCTTTTCACCCACAAATACCTGCTTTATCCCCAAAATTGGACATTTTCTTCCAGAAATGCCACATTTCTCCCAAATAGATCACATCTTCTCCAAGAAATACCACGTTTCCCCCTTCAAATAGGACCTTTTCACCAACAAATACCTCTTTTATACCCAAAATAGGACATTTCCTTCCAGAAATGCCACATTTCTCCCAAATATATCACATCTTCTCCAAGAAATACCAGGGTTCCTCCTGAAATAGGACCTTTTCTCCCACAAATACCAGCCTTCTGCCCCCAGATTGGACATTTTCTCCCAGAAATGCCAGATTTCTCCCAAATATATCACATCTTCTCCAAGAAATACCAGCTTTCCCCCTTCAAATAGGACCTTTTCAGCCACAAATACTTCTTTTATCCCCAAAATTGAACAGTTTCTTCCAGAAATGCCATATTTCTCCCAAATAGATCACATCTTCTCCGAGAAATACCAGGGTTCCTCCTGTAATAGGACCTTTTCTCCCACAAATTCCAGCCTTCTCCCCCCAAATTGGACATTTTCTTCCAGAAATGCCAGATTTCTTCCAAATATATCACATCTTCTCCAAGAAATACCAGCTTTCCCCCTTCAAATAGGACCTTTTCACCCACAAATACCTGCTTTATCCCCAAAAGAGGACATTTTCTTGCAGAAATGCCTGATTTCTCCCAAATATAGCACATCTTCTCCAAGAAATACCACGTTTCCCCCTTCAAAAAGGACCTTTTCTCCCACAAATACCTCTTTTATCCCCAAAAGAGGACAGTTTCCTCCAGACATGCCACATTTCTCCGAAATATATCACATCTTCTCCAAGAAATACCAACTTTCCCCCTTCAAATAGGACCTTTTCACCCACAAATACCTCCTTTATCCCCAAAGTAGACCAGTTACTTCCAGAAATGCCAGATATCTCCCAAATATATCACAGCTTCTCCAAGAAATACCAGGATTCCTCCTGAAATACGACCTTTTCACCCACAAATACCTCTTTTTTTCCCAAAATAGGACATTTTCTTCCAGAAATGCCACATTTCTCCCAAATAGATCACATCTTCTCCAAGAAATACCAGGTTTCCCCCTTCAAATAGGACCTTTTCACCCACAAATACCTCTTTTATCCCCAGAAGAGGACAGTTTATTCCAGACATGCCACATTTCTCCCAAGTACATCACATCTTCTCCAAGAAATACCACGGTTCCCCCTTCAAATACGACCTTTTCACCCACAAATACCTGCTTTATCCCCAAAATAGGACATTTTCTTCCAGAAATGCCACATTTATCCCAAATATATCACATCTTCTCCAAGAAATACCAGCTTTCCCCCTTCAAATAGGACCTTTTCACCCACAAATACCTGTTTTATCCTCAAAACTGGAAATTTTCTTACAGAAATGCCAGATTTCTTCCAAATATATCACATCTTCTCCAAGAAATACCAGGGTTCACCCTTCGAATAGGACCTTTTCACCCACAAATACCTCTTTTATCCCCAAAATACGACATTTTCTTCCAGACATGCCACATTTCTCCCAAATATATCACATCTTCTCCAAGAAATACCACGTTTCCCCCTTCAAATAGGACCTTTTCACCCACAAGTTCTGGTTCTATCCCCAAAAGAGGACAGTTTCTTCCAGAAAGGCCACATTTCTCCCAAATAGATCACATCTTCACCAAGAAATACCAGGGTTCCCCTCTTTAAATATGACCTTTTCACCCACAAATGCCTCTTTTATCCCCAAAAGAGGACAGTTTCTTCCAGAAATGCCACATTTCTCCCAAATATATCACATCTTCTCCAAGAAATACCAGGATTCCTCCTGAAATAGGACATATCTCCCACAAATACCTGTTTTATCCCCAAAAGACGACAGTTTCTTCCAGAAAGGCCAGATTTCTCCCTAATACATCACATCTTCTCCAAGAAATACCAGGTTTCCCCCCTTCAAATAGGACCTTTTCACCCACAAATACCTCTTTTATCCCCGAAATAGGACAGTTTCTTCCGGAAATGCCAGATTTCTCCCAAATAGATCACATCTTCTCCAAGAAATACCAGGTTTCCCCCTTCAAATAGGACCTTTTCTCCCAGAAATACCTCTTTCAAACCCAAAATAGGACAGTTTCTTCCGGAAATGCCCGATTTCTCCCAAGTATATCACATCTTCTCCAAGAAATACCAGCTTTCCCCCTTCAAATAGGACCTTTTCACCCACAAATAACTCTTTTATCCCCAAAAGAGGACAGTTTCTTCCAGAAATGCCACATTTCTCCCAAATAGATCACATCTTCTCCAAGAAATACCAGTTTTCCCCCTTCAAATAGGACCTTTTCACCCACAAATACCTCTTTTATCCCCAAAAAAGGACAGTTTCTTCCAGACATGCCACATTTCTCCCAAATAGATCACATCTTCTCCAAGAAATACCAGCTTTCCCCCTCGAAATAGAACCTTTTCACCCACAAATACCTCTTTTATCCCCAAAAGAGGACAGTTTCTGCCGGAAACGCCAGATTTCTCCCAAATATATCACATCTTCTCCAAGAAATACCAGGATTCCCCTTTCAAATAGGACCTTTTCACCCACAAATACCTGTTTTATCCCCGGAAAATAGGACAGTTTCTTCCTGACATGCCACATTTCTCCCAAATATACCACATCTTCTCCAAGAAATACCAGGTTTCCCCCTTCAAATAGGACCTTTCTCCCACAAATACCTCTTTTATCCCCAAAAGAGGTCAGTTTCTGCCAGAAATGCCACATTTCTCCCAAATAGATCACATCTTCTCCAAGAAATACCAGCTTTCCCCCTCGAAATAGGAGCTTTTCACCCACATATACCTCTTTTTTTCCCAAAATAGGACAGTTTCTTCCAGAAATGCCACATTTCTCCCAAATAGATCACATCTTCTCCAAGAAATACCAGGATTTCCCCCTTGAAATAGGACCTTTTCACCCACAAATACCTCTTTTATCCCCAAAAGAGGACAGTTTCTTGCAGAAATGCCACATTTCTCACAAATAGATCACATCTTCTCCAAGAAATACCACGTTTCCCCCTTCAAATAGGACCTTTTCACCCACAAATACCTCTTTTATCCCCAAAAGAGGACAGTTTCTTCCAGAAATGCCACATTTCTCCCAAATATAGCACATCTTCTCCAAGAAATACCAGCTTTCCCCCTCGAAATAGGTCCTTTTCACCCACAAATACCTCTTTTATCCCCAAAATAGGACAGTTTCTTCCAGACATGCCACATTTCTCCCAAATATATCACATCTTCTCCAAGAAATACCAGGTTTCTCCTTTCAAATAGGACCTTTTCACCCACAAATACCTCTTTTATCCCCAAAATACGACAGTATCTGCCAGAAATGCCACATTTCTCCCAAATAGATCACATCTTCTCCATGAAATACCAGGTTTCCCCCATCAAATAGGACCTTTTCACCCACAAATACCTCTTTTATCCCCAAAATAGGACAGTTTCTTCCTGACATGCCACATTTCTCCCAAATAGATCACATCTTCTCCAAGAAATTCCAGGATTACCCCTGGAAATAGGAACTTTTCACCCACAAATACCTCTTTTATCCCCAAAAGAGGACATTTTCTGCCAGAAATGCCACATTTCTCCCAAATATATCACATCTTCTCCAAGAAATACCAGCTTTCCCCCTCGAAATAGGACCTTTTCACCCACAAATACCTCTTTTTTTTCCCAAAACAGGACAGTTTCTTGCAGAAATGCCACATTTCTCCGGAATATATCACATCTTCTCCAAGAAATACCACGTTTCCCCCTTCAAATAGGACCTTTTCACCCACAAATACCTCTTTTATCCCCAAAATAGGACAGTTTCTTCCAGACATGCCAGATTTCTCCCAAATATATCACATCTTCTCCAAGAAATACCAGCTTTCCCCCTTCAAATAGGACCTTTTCACCCACAAATACCTGTTTTATCCCCAAAAGAGGACAGTTTCTGCCAGAAATGCCACATTTCTCCCAAATATAGCACATCTTCTCCAAGAAATTCCAGCTTTCCCCCCTCAAACAGGACCTTTTCACCCACAAATACCTCTTTTATCCCCAAAAGAGGACAGTTTCTTCCTGACATGCCACATTTCTCTTAAATAGATCACATCTTCTCACCAGCTTTCCCCCTACAAATAGGACCTTTTCACCCACAAATACCTCTTTTATCCCCAAAAGAGGACAGTTTCTTCCAGAAATGCCACATTTCTCCCAAATAAATCACATCTTAACCTAGAAATACCAGCTTATCCCCTTGAAATATAACCTATTCACCCACAAATACCTGTTTTATCCTCAAAAGAGGACAGTTTCTTCCAGAAATGCCACATTTCTCCCAAATATATCACATCTTCTCCAAGAAATACCAGGTTTCCCCCTTCAAATAGGACATTATCACCCTCAAGTACCTCTTTTATCCCCAAAATAGGGCAGTTTCTTCCAGACATGCCACATTTCTCCCAAATATATCACATCTTCTCCAAGAAATACCAGGATTCCTCCTGAAATAGGAACTTTTCTCCCACAAATACCTGCCTTCTCCCCCCAAATTGGACTTTTTCTTCCAGAAATGCCACATTTCTCCCAAATATATCACATCTTCTCCAAGAAATACCAGCTTTCCCCCTCGAAATATGACCTTTTCACCCACAAATACCTCTTTTATCCCCAAAAGAGGACATTTTCTTCCAGAAATACCACATTTCTCCCAAATATATCACATCTTCTCCAAGAAATACCACGTTTCCCCCTTCAAATAGAACCTTTTCACCCACAAATACCTGTTTTATCCCCAAAATAGGACATTTTCTGCCGGAAACGCCTGATTTCTTCCAAATATATCACATCTTCTCCAAGAAATACCAGCTTTCCCCCTTCAAATAGGACCTTTTCACCCACAAATACCTCTTTTATCGCCGGAAAATAGGACAGTTTCTTCCTGACATGCCACATTTCTCCCAAATATATCACATCTTCTCCAAGAAATACCACGTTTCCCCCTTCAAATACGACCTTTTCACCCACAAATACCTCTTTTATCCCCAAAAGAGGTCAGTTTCTGCCAGAAATGCCTCATTTCTCCCAAATATATCACATCTTCTCCAAGAAATACCAGTGTTCCCCCTTCAAATAGGACCTTTTCACCCACAAATACCTCTTTTATCCCCAAAATACGACAGTTTCTTCCAGAAATGCCACATTCCTCCCAAATATAGCACATCTTCTCCAAGAAATACCACGTTTCCCCCTCGAAATAGGACCTTTTCACCCACTAATACCTCTTTTATCCACAAAAGAGGACAGTTTCTTCCAGACATGCCACATTTCTCCCAAATATATCACATCTTCTCCAAGATATACCAGCTTTCCCCCTTCAAATACGACCTTTTCACCCACAAATACCTCCTTTATCCCCGAAATAGAACAGTTTCTTCCAGAAATGCCACATTTCTCCCAAATATATCACAGCTTCTCCAAGAAATACCAGCTTTCCCCCTTCAAATAGGAACTTTTCTCCCACAAATACCTCTTTTATCCCCAAAAGAGGACAGTTTCCTCCAGACATGCCACATTTCTCCCAAATAGATCACATCGTCTCCAAGAAATACCACGTTTCCCCCTTCAAATAGGACCTTTTCACCCACAAATACCTCTTTTATCCCCAAAAGAGGACAGTTTCTTCCAGAAATGCCACATTTCTCCCAAATATAGAACATCTTCTCCAAGAAATACCAGGTTTCCCCCTTCAAATAGGACTTTTCACCCACAAATACCTCTTGTATCCCCAAAGTAGGACAGTTTCTTCCAGACATGCCACATTTCTCCCAAATATATCACATCTTCTCCAAGAAATACCAGCTTTCCCCCTTCAAATAGGACCTTTTCACCCACAAATACCTCTTTTATCCCCAAAATTGGACAGTTTCTTCCAAAACTGCCAGATTTCTCCCAAATATATCACATCTTCTCCAAGAAATACCAGCATTCCTCCTGAAATAGGAACTTTTCTCCCGCAAATACCTCTTTTATCCCCAAAATAGGACATTTTCTTCCAGAAATGCCACATTTCTCCCAAATATATCACATCTTCTCCAAGAAATACCACGTTTCCCCCTTCAAATAGGAACTTTTCACCCACAAATACCTCTTTTATCCCCAAAATAGGACATTTTCTTGCAGAAATACCACATTTCTCCCTAATAGAACACATCTTCTCCAAGAAATACCAGCTTTCCCCCTTCAAATAGGACCTTTTCACCCACAAATTCCTCTTTTATCCCCAAAATAGGACAGTTTCTGCCAGAAATGCCACATTTCTCCCAAATAGATCACATCTTCTCCAAGAAATACCAGCTTTCCCCCTCGACATAGGACCTTTTCACCCAAAAATACCTCTTTTATCCCTAAAATAGGACAGTTTCTTCCAGACATGCCACATTTCTCCCAAATAGATCACATCTTCTCCAAGAAATACCAGGGTTCCCCCTTCAAATAGGACCTTTTCACCCACAAATACCTCTTTTATCCCCAGAAGAGGACAGTTTCTTCCAGACATGCCACATTTCTCCCAAATATATCACATCTTCTCCAAGAAATACCAGCTTTCCCCCTTGAAATAGGAACTTTTCACCCACAAATACCTCCTTTATCCCAAAAATAGAACAGTTTCTACCAGAAATGCCACATTTCTCGCAAATAGATCACATCTTCTCCAAGAAATACCAGCTTCTCCCCCAAAAATAGGACCTTTTCACCCACAAATACCTCTTTTATCCCCAAAATAGGACAGTTTCTTCCAGACATGCCACATTTCTCCCAAATAGATCACATCTTCTCCTAGAAATACCAGCTTTCCCCCTTCAAATAGGATCCTTTCACCCACAAATACCTCTTTTTTCCCCAAAATAGGACAGTTTCTTCCAGAAATGCCACATTTCTCCCAAATATATCACAGCTTCTCCAAGAAATACCAGGTTTCCCCCTTGAAATAGGACCTTTTCACCCACAAATACCTCTTTTATCCCCAAAATAGGACAGTTTCTTCCAGAAATGCCACATTTCTCCCAAATATATCACATCTTCTCCAGGACATACCAGGTTTCCCCCTAAAAATAGGACCTTTTCACCCACAAATACCTCTTTTATCCCCAAAATACGACAGTTTCTTCCTGACATGCCTGATTTCTCCCAAGTATAGAACATCTTCCCCAAGAAATACCAGGATTCCCCCTTGAAATAGGAACTTTTCTCCCACAAATACCAGCCTTCTCCCCCCAAATTGCACATATTCTTCCAGAAATACAACATTTCTCTCAAATATATCACATCTTCTCAAGAAATACCAGGTTCCCCCTTCAAATAGGACCTTTTCACGCACAAATACCTCTTTTATCCCCAAAATAGGACAGTTTCTTCCAGAAAGGCCACATTTCTCCCAAATATATCACATCTTCTCCAAGAAATACCAGGTTTCCCCCTTCAAAGAGGACCATTTCACCCACAAATACCTCTTTTATCCCCAAAATAGGACAGTTTCTTCCAGACATGCCAGATTTCTCCCAAATATATCACATCCTCTCCAAGAAATACCTGGTTTCCCCCTTCAAATAGGACCCCTTCACCCACAAATTTGGGGATAAAACAGGCATTTGTGGGAGAAAAGGTCCTATTTGAAGGGGGAACCCTGGTATTTCTTGGAGAAGATGTGATATATTTGGGAGAAATCTGGCATTTCTGGTAGAAAATGTCCTATTTTGGGGATAAAAGAGGTATTTGTGGGTGAAAAGGTCCTATTTCCAGGGGGAGAACTGGTATATCTTGGAGAACATGTGATATATTTCGGAGAAATCTGGCATTTCTGTAAGAAAATGTCCTACTTTGGGGATAAAAGAGGTATTTGGGGGTGAAAAGGTCCTATGTGAAGGGGGAAACCTGGTATTTCTTGGAGGTGATGTGGTATATTTGGGAGATATGTGGCATGTCTGGTAGAAACTGTCGTATTTTGGGGATAAAAGATGTATTTGTGGGTGAAAAGGTCCTATTTGAAGGGGGAAAGCTGGTATTTCTTGGAGAAGATGTGATATATTTGGGAGAAATGTGGCATTTCTGGAAGAAACTGTCCTATTTTGGGGATAAAAGAGGTATTTGTGGGTGAAAAGGTCCTCTTTCAAGGGGGAACCCTGGTATTTCTTGGAGAAGCTGTGATATATTTGGGAGAAATGTGGCATTTCTGGAAGGAAATGTCCTCTTCTGGGGATAAAAGAGGTATTTGTGGGTGAAAAGGTCCTATTTCAAGGGGGAAACCTGGTATTTCTTGGAGAAGATGTGATCTATTTGGGAGAAATGTGGCATTTCTGGAAGAAACTGTCCTCTTTTGGGCATCAAAATGGTATTTGTGGGTGAAAAGGTCCTATTTCAAGGGGGAAACGTGGTGTTTCTTGGAGAAGATGTGATATATTTGGGAGAAATGTGGCATGTCAGGAAGAAACTGTCCTATTTTTGGGATAAAAGAGGTATTTGTGGTTGAAAAGGTCCTATTTGAAGGGGGAAAGCTGGTATTTCTTGGAGCAGATGTGATATATTTGGGAGAAATGTGGCTTTTTTGGAAGAAACTGTCCTGTTTGGGGGATAAAACAGTTATTTGTGGGTGAAAATGTCCTATTTGAAGGGGGAAACCTGGTATTTCTTGGAGAAGATGTGATCTATTTGGGGGAAATGTGGCATTTCTGGAAGAAAATGTGAAATATGGGGGGAGAAGGCTGGTACTTGTGGGTGAAAAGTTCCTATTTCTGGAGGAATCCTGGTATTTCTTGGAGAAGATGTGATCTATTTGGGAGAAATGTGGCATGTCTGGCAGAAACTGTTCTATTTTGGGGATAAAAGAGGTATTTGTGGGTGAAAAGGTCCTATTTGAAGGGGGAAAGCTGGTATTTCTTGGAGAAGATGTGATATATTTGGGAGAAATGTGGCATGTCTGGAGGAAAATGTTGTATTTTGGGGATAAAAGAGGTATTTGTGGGAGAAAATGTCCTATTTCAAGGAGGAAAGCTGGTATTTCTTGGAGAAGATGTGATGTATTTGGGAGAAATGTGGCATTTCTGAAAGAAACTGTCCTCTTCTGGGGATAAAAGAGGTATTTGTGGTTGAAAAGGTCCTATTTGAAGGGGGAAACGTGGTATTTCTTGGAGAAGATGTGATCTATTTGGGAGAAATGTGGCATTTCTGCAAGAAAATGTCCTATTTTGGGGATAAAAGAGGTATTTGTGGGTGAAAAGGTCCTATGTGAAGGGGGAATCCTGGTATTTCTTGGAGAAGATGTGATATATTTGGGAGAAATGTGGCATTTCTGGAAGAAACTGTCCTATTTTGGGGATAAAATAGGTATTTGTGGGTGAAAAGGTCCTATTTGAAGGGGGAAACCTGGTATTTCTTGGAGAAGATGTGATATATTTGGGAGGAATGTGGCATGTCAGGAGGAAACAGTCCTCTTTTGGGGATAGAACAGGTATTTGTGGGAGAAAAGTTCCTATTTCTGGAGGAATCCTGGTATTTCTTGGTGAAGCTGTGATATATTTGGGAGAAATGTGGCATGTCAGGAAGAAACTGTCCTCTTTTGGGGATAAAAGAGGTATTTGTGGGTGAAAAGGTCCTATTTGAAGGGTGGAACGTGGTATTTCTTGGAGAAGATGTGATATATTTGGGAGAAATCTTGCATTTCTGGAAGAAAATGTCCTCTTTTGGGGATAAAGCAGGTATTAGTGGGTGAAAAGGTCCTATTTGAAGGGCGAAACCTGGTATTTCTTGGAGAAGATGTGATCTATTTGGGAGAAATGTGGCATGTCTGGAGGAAAATGTCGTATTTTGGGGATAAAAGAGGTATTTGTGGGAGAAAAGGTCCTATTTGAGGGGGGAAACCTGGTATTTCTTGGAGAAGATGTGATCTATTTGGGAGAAATGTGGCATTTCTGTAAGTAACTGTCCTCTTTTGGGGATAAAAGAGGTAATTGTGGTGAAAAGGTCCTATTTCGAGGGGGAAACCTGGTATTTCTTGGAGAAGATGTGATCTATTTGGGAGAAATGTGGCATTTCTGGCAGAAACTGTCGTCTTTTGGGGATAAAAGAGGCATTTGTGGGTGAAAAGGTCCTATTTGAAGGGGGAAAGCTGGTATTTCTTGGAGAAGATGTGATGTATTTGGGAGAAATCTGGCATTTCTGGAAGAAACTGTCCTATTGTGGGAATAAACAGGTATTTGTGGGTGAAAAGGTCCTATTTGAAGGGGGATACGTGGTATTTCTTGGAGAAGATGTGATATATTTGGGAGAAATGTGGCATTTCTGGAAGAAAAACTACAATTTGCGGGGAGAAGGCTGGTATTTGTGGGTGAAAAGGTCCTATTTGAAGGGGGAAACCTGGTATTTCTTGGAGTAGATGTGATATATTTGGGAGAAATCTGGCTTTTATGGAAGAAAATGTCCTCTTTAGGGGATAAAAGAGGTATTTGTGGGTGAAAAGGTCCTATTTGAAGGGGGAAACCTGGTATTTCTTGGAGTAGATGTGATATATTTGGGAGAAATCTGGCTTTTATGGAAGAAACTGTCCTCTTTAGGGGATAAAAGAGGTATTTGTGGGTGAAAAGGTCCTATTTGAAGGGGGAAACCTGGTATTTCTTGGAGAAGCTGTGATATATTTGGGAGAAATGTGGCATTTCTGGAAGACACTGTCCTCTTTTGGGGATAAAATAGGTATTTGTCGGTGAGAAGTTTCTATTTCAAGGGGGAAAGCAGGTATTTCTTGGAGAAGATGTGGTCTATTTCGGAGAAATCTGGCCTTTCTGGAAGACAATTTCCTATTTTCCGGGGAGAAGGCTGGTATTTGTGGTTGAAAAGGTCCTATTTGAAGGAGGAATCTTGGTATTTCTTGGAGATGAGATATGTTTGGGTGAAATCTGGCCTTTCTGGAAGAAACTGTCCTCTTTTGGGGATAAAAGAGGTATTTGTGGGTGAAAAGGTCCTATTTGAATGGGGAAACGTGGTATTTCTTGGAGAAGATGTGATATATTTGGGAAAAATCTGGCATTTCTGGAAGAAAATGTCCAATTTGGGGGGAGAAGGCTGGTATTTGAGGGAGAAATGACCTATTTCAGGAGGAACCCTGGTATTTCTTGGAGAAGATGTGATATATTTGGGAGAAATCTGGCATTTATGGAAGAAACTGTTCTATTTTGGGGATCAAAGTGGTATTTTCCCCAAAAGAGGACAGTTTCCTCCAGAAATGCCACATTTCTCCGAAATATATCACATCTTCTCCAAGAAATACCAGGTTTCCCCCTTCAAATAGGACCTTTACACCCACAAATACTTCTTTTATCCCCAAAATAGAACATTTTCTTCCAGAAATGCCACATTTCTCCCAAATATATCACATCTTCTCCAACAAATACCAGCTTTCCCCCTTCAAATAGGACCTTTTCACCCACAAATACCAGCCTTCTGCCCCCAGATTGGACATTTTCTTCCAGAAATGCCAGATTTCTCCCAAATAGATCACATCTTCTCCAAGAAATACCAGGTTTCCCCCTTCAAATACGACCTTTTCTCCCACAAATACCTCTTTTATCCCCAAAATAGGACAGTTTCCTCCAGATATGCCACATTTCTCCCAAATATATCACATCTTCTCCAAGAAATACCAGGGTTCCCCCTTCAAATAGGACCTTTTCAACCACAAATACCTCCTTTATCCCCAAAGTAAATCAGTTACTTCCAGAAATACCCGATTTCTCCCAAATATATCACATCTTCTCCAATAAATACCAGGTTACCCCCTGGAAATAGGACCTTTTCACCCCCAAACACTTCTTTTATCCCCAAAATAGAACAGTTTCTTCCAGAAATGCCAGATTTCTCCCAAATAGATCACATCTTCTCCAAGAAATAACAGGTTTCCCCCTTCTAATAGGACATTTTCACCCACAAATACCTCTTTGATCCCCAAAATAGGACATTTTCTTCCAGAAATGCCAGATTTCTCCCAAATAGATCACATCTTCACCAAGAAATACCAGCTTTCCCCCTGGAAATGGGACCTTTTAACCCACAAGTACCTCTTCTATCCCCAAAGTAGGACAGTTTCTTCCAGAAATGCCACATTTCTCCCAAATATATCACATCTTCTCCAAGAAATACCAGGATTCCTCCTGAAATAGGACCTTTTCACCCACAAATACCAGACTTCTTCCCCCAGATAGGACAGTTTCTTCCAGAAATGCCACATTTCTCCCAAATATATCACATCTTCTCCAAGAAATAAAAGGTTTCCCCCTTCAAATAGGACCTTTTCACCCACAAATACCATCCTACTCCTCCCAAATTGGATATTTTTTGCAGAAATGCCACATTTCTCCCAAATAGATCACATCTTCGCCAAGAAATACCACGTTTCCCCCTTCAAATAGGACCTTTTCACCCACAAATACCTCTTTTATCCCCAAAAGAGGACAGTTTCTGCCAGAAATGCCAGATTTCTCCCAAATATATCACATCTGCTCCAAGAAATACCAGCTTTCCCCCTTCAAATAGGACCTTTTCTCCCCGAAATACCTCTTTTATCCCCAAAATAGGACATTTCCATCCAGAACTGCAACATTTCTCCCAAATATATCACATCTTCTCCAAGAAATGCCAGCTTTCCCCCTAAAAATAGGACCTTTTCACCCACAAATACCTCTTTTATCCTTAAAAGAGGACAGTTTCTTCCAGACATGCCACATTTCTCCCAAATATATCACATCTTCTCCAAGAAATACCAGCTTTCTCCCTTGAAATAGGACCTTTTCACGCACAAAAATCTGTTTGATCACCAAAATAGGAAATTTTCTTCCAGAAATGCCAGATTTCTCCCAAATATATCACATCTACTCCAAGAAATACCAGGATTCCTCCTGAAATAGGACATTTCACCCACAAATACCTCTTGTATCCCCAAAATATTACAGTTTCATCCAGAAATGCCACATTTCTCCCAAATATATCACATCTTCTCCAAGAAATACCAGGTTTCAAACTTCTAATAGGACCTTTACACCCACAAATACCTCTTTTATCCCCAAAATAGAACATTTTCTTCCAGAAATGCCACATTTCTCCCAAATAGATCACATCTTCTCCAAGAAATACCAGCTTTCCCCCTTCAAATAGGACCTTTTCACCCACAAATACCTCTTTTATCCCCAAAATAGGACAGTTTCTTCCAGAAATGCCACATTTCTCCCAAATATAGCACATCTTCTCCAAGAAATACCAGGATTCCCCCTTCAAATAGGACCTTTTCACCCACAAATACCTCTTTTATCCCCAAAATAGGACAGTTTCCTCCTGACATGCCACATTTCTCCCAAATATATCACATCTTCTCCAAGAAATACCAGGGTTCCTCCTTCAAATAGGACCTTTTCACCCACAAATACCTCCTTTATCCCCAAAGTAGATCAGTTTCTTCCAGAAATGCCAGATTTCTCCCAAATATATCACAGCTTCTCCAAGAAATACTACGTTTCCCCCTCAAATAGGACCTTTTCACCCACAAATACCTGCTTTATCCCCAATATTGGACATTTTCTTCCAGAAATGCCACATTTCTCCCATATATATCACATCTTCTCCAAGAAATACCACGTTTCCCCCTTCAAATAGGACCTTTTCACCCACAAATACCTCTTTTATCCCCAAAAGAGGACAGTTTATTCCAGAAATGCCACATTTCTCCCAAATAGATCACATCTTCTCCAAGAAATACCAGGGTTCCTCCTGGAAATAGGACCTTTTCACCCACAAATACCTCTTTTATCCCCAAAAGAGGACAGTTTATTCCAGAAAGGCCACATTTCTCCCAAATATATCACAGCTTCTCCAAGAAATACCAGCTTTCCCCCTTCAAATAGGACCTTATCACCCACAAATACCTCTTTTATCCCCAAAATAGGACAGGTTCATCCGGACATGCCAGATATCTCCCAAATATATCACATCTTCTCCAAGAAATACCAGCTTTCCCCCTTCAAATACGACCTTTTCACCCACAAATACCACTTTTATCCCCAAAAGAGGACATTTTCTTGCAGAAATGCCACATTTCTCCAAATGTATCACATCTTCTCCAAGAAATACCACGTTTCCCCCTTCAAATAGGACCTTTTCACCCACAAATACCTCTTTTATCCCCAAAAGAGGACAGTTTCTTCCAGAAATGCCACATTTCTCCCAAATATATCACATCTTCACCAAGAAATACCAGGGTTCCCCCTTCTAATAGGACCTTTTCACCCACAAATGCCTGTTTTATCCCCAAAATAGGACAGTTTCTTCCAGAAATGCCAGATTTCTCCCAAATATATCACATCTTCTCCAAGAAATACCAGGATTCCTCCTGAAATAGGACATTTCTCCCACAAATACCTCTTTTATCCCCAAAAGAGGACAGTTTCTTCCAGAAAGGCCAGATTTCTCCCAAATATATCACATCTTCTACAAGAAATACCAGCTTTCCCCCTTCAAATAGGAGCTTTTCAACCACAAATACCTGTTTTATCCCCAAAATAGGACAGTTTCTTCCAGAAATGCCACATTTCTCACAAATATATCACATCTTCTCCAAGAAATACCAGCTTTCCCCCTTCAAATAGGAACTTTTCACCCACAAATACCTCTTTCATCCCCAAAAGAGGACAGTTTCTTCCAGACATGCCAGATTTCTCCCAAATAGATCACATCTTCTCCAAGAAATACCAGCTATCCCCCTTCAAATAGGACCTTTTCACCCACAAATACCTGTTTGATCCCCAAAATAGGACTGTTTCTGCCAGAAAGGCCAGATTTCTCCCAAATATATCACATCTTCTCCAGGGAATACCAGCTTTCCCCCTTCAAATAGGACCTTTTCACCCACAAATACCTCTTTTATCCCCAAAAGAGGTCAGTTTCTTCCAGAAATGCCACATTTCTCCCAAATATATCACATCTTCTCCAAGAAATACCAGCTTTCCCCCTTCAAATAGGACCTTTTCACCCACAAATACCTCTTTCTTCCCCAAAAGAGGACAGCTTCTTCCAGAAATGCCACATTACTCCCAACCATATCACATCTCCAAGAAATAACAGGATTCCTCCTGAAATAGGACATTTCTCCCACAAATACCAGCCTTCTCCCCCAAAGATAGGACAGTTTCTGCCAGAAAGGCCAGATTTCTCCCAAATATATCACATCTTCTCCAAGAAATACCAGGGTTCCCCCTTCAAATAGGACCTTTTCACCCACAAATACCTGCTTTATCCTCAGAAGAGGGCATTTTCTTCCAGGAATGCCACATTTCTCCCAAATAGATCACATCTTCTCCAAGAAATACCAGCTTTCCCCCTTCAAATAGGACCTTTTCAACCACAAATACCTCTTTTATCCCCAAAAGAGGACAGTTTCCTCCGGACATGCCACATTTCTCCGAAATATATCACATCTTCCCCAAGAAATACCAGGGTTCCCCCTTCAAATAGGACCTTTTCACCCACAAATGCCTCCTTTATCCCAAAAATAGAACAGTTTCTTCCAGAAATGCCACATTTCTCCCAAATATATCACAGCTTCTCCAAGAAATACCAGGATTCCTCCTGAAATAGGACCTTTTCACCCACAAATACCTGCTTTATCCCCAGAATTGGACATTTTCTTCCAGAAATGCCACATTTCTCCCAAATATATCACATCTTCTCCAAGAAATACCTCGTTTCCCCCTTCAAATAGGACCTTTTCACCCACAAATACCTCTTTTATCCCCAAAAGAGGACAGTTTCTTCCAGAAATGCCACATTTCTCCCAAATATATCACAGCTTCTCCAAGAAATACCAGGGTTCCTCCTGAAATAGGACCTTTTCTCCCACAAATACCTGCCTTCTCCCCCCAAATTGGACATTTTCTTCAGGAAATGCCACATTTCTCCCAAATATATCACATCTTCTCCAAGAAATACCAGCTTTTCCCCTTCAAATAGGACCTTTTCACCCACAAATACCTCTTTTATCCCCAAAAGAGGACATTTTCTTCCAGAAATGCCGCTTTTCTCCCAAATATATCACATCTTCTTCAAGAAATACCAGGATTCCTCCAGAAATAGGACCTTTTCACCCACAAATACAAGCCTTCTCCCCCCAATTTGGACATTTTCTTGCAGATATGCCAGATTTCTCCCAAATATATCACATCTTCTCCAAGAAATACCAGGGTTCCCCCTGGAAATAGGACCTTTTCACCCACAAATACCTCTTTTATCCCCAAAAGAGGACATTTTCTGAAAGACAGGCCAGATTTCTCCCAAACATATCACATCTCCAAGAAATACCAGGATTCCTCCTGAAAAAGGAACTTTTCTCCAACAAATACCAGCCTTCTCCCCCCAAATAGGACATTTTCTTCCAGAAATGCCATATTTCTCCCAAATATATCACAGCATCACCAAGAAATGCCAGCTTTCCCCCTAAAAATAGGACCTTTTCACCCACAAATACCTCTTTTATCCTTAAAAGAGGACAGTTTCTTCCAGACATGCCACATTTCTCCCAAATATATCACATCTTCTCCAAGAAATACCAGCTTTCTCCCTTGAAATAGGACCTTTTCACGCACAAAAATCTGTTTGATCACCAAAATAGGAAATTTTCTTCCAGAAATGCCAGATTTCTCCCAAATATATCACATCTACTCCAAGAAATACCAGGATTCCTCCTGAAATAGGACATTTCACCCACAAATACCTCTTTTATCCCCAAAATATTACAGTTTCATCCAGAAATGCCACATTTCTCCCAAATATATCACATCTTCTCCAAGAAATACCAGCTTTCCCCCTTCAAATAGGACCTTTTCACCCACAAATACCAGCCTTCTGCCCCCAGATTGGACATTTTCTTCCAGAAATGCCACATTTCTCCCAAATAGATCACATCTTCTCCAAGAAATACCAGCTTTCCCCCTTCAAATAGGACCTTTTCACCCACAAATACCTCTTTTATCCCCAAAATAGGACAGTTTCTTCCAGAAATGCCACATTTCTCCCAAATATAGCACATCTTCTCCAAGAAATACCAGGATTCCCCCTTCAAATAGGACCTTTTCACCCACAAATACCTCTTTTATCCCCAAAATAGGACAGTTTCCTCCTGACATGCCACATTTCTCCCAAATATATCACATCTTCTCCAAGAAATACCAGGGTTCCTCCTTCAAATAGGACCTTTTCACCCACAAATACCTCCTTTATCCCCAAAGTAGATCAGTTTCTTCCAGAAATGCCAGATTTCTCCCAAATATATCACAGCTTCTCCAAGAAATACTACGTTTCCCCCTCAAATAGGACCTTTTCACCCACAAATACCTGCTTTATCCCCAATATTGGACATTTTCTTCCAGAAATGCCACATTTCTCCCATATATATCACATCTTCTCCAAGAAATACCACGTTTCCCCCTTCAAATAGGACCTTTTCACCCACAAATACCTCTTTTATCCCCAAAAGAGGACAGTTTATTCCAGAAATGCCACATTTCTCCCAAATAGATCACATCTTCTCCAAGAAATACCAGGGTTCCTCCTGGAAATAGGACCTTTTCACCCACAAATACCTCTTTTATCCCCAAAAGAGGACAGTTTATTCCAGAAAGGCCACATTTCTCCCAAATATATCACAGCTTCTCCAAGAAATACCAGCTTTCCCCCTTCAAATAGGACCTTATCACCCACAAATACCTCTTTTATCCCCAAAATAGGACAGGTTCATCCGGACATGCCAGATATCTCCCAAATATATCACATCTTCTCCAAGAAATACCAGCTTTCCCCCTTCAAATACGACCTTTTCACCCACAAATACCACTTTTATCCCCAAAAGAGGACATTTTCTTGCAGAAATGCCACATTTCTCCAAATGTATCACATCTTCTCCAAGAAATACCACGTTTCCCCCTTCAAATAGGACCTTTTCACCCACAAATACCTCTTTTATCCCCAAAAGAGGACAGTTTCTTCCAGAAATGCCACATTTCTCCCAAATATATCACATCTTCACCAAGAAATACCAGGGTTCCCCCTTCTAATAGGACCTTTTCACCCACAAATGCCTGTTTTATCCCCAAAATAGGACAGTTTCTTCCAGAAATGCCAGATTTCTCCCAAATATATCACATCTTCTCCAAGAAATACCAGGATTCCTCCTGAAATAGGACATTTCTCCCACAAATACCTCTTTTATCCCCAAAAGAGGACAGTTTCTTCCAGAAAGGCAAGATTTCTCCCAAATATATCACATCTTCTACAAGAAATACCAGCTTTCCCCCTTCAAATAGGAGCTTTTCAACCACAAATACCTGTTTTATCCCCAAAATAGGACAGTTTCTTCCAGAAATGCCACATTTCTCACAAATATATCACATCTTCTCCAAGAAATACCAGGTTTCCCCCTTCAAATAGGAACTTTTCACCCACAAATACCTCTTTCATCCCCAAAAGAGGACAGTTTCTTCCAGACATGCCAGATTTCTCCCAAATAGATCACATCTTCTCCAAGAAATACCAGCTTTCCCCCTTCAAATAGGAGCTTTTCAACCACAAATACCTGTTTGATCCCCAAAATAGGACTGTTTCTGCCAGAAAGGCCAGATTTCTCCCAAATATATCACATCTTCTCCAGGGAATACCAGTTTTCCCCCTTCAAATAGGACCTTTTCACCCACAAATACCTCTTTTATCCCCAAAAGAGGTCAGTTTCTTCCAGAAATGCCACATTTCTCCCAAATATATCACATCTTCTCCAAGAAATACCAGCTTTCCCCCTTCAAATAGGACCTTTTCACCCACAAATACCTCTTTCTTCCCCAAAAGAGGACAGCTTCTTCCAGAAATGCCACATTACTCCCAACCATATCACATCTCCAAGAAATACCAGGATTCCTCCTGAAATAGGACATTTCTCCCACAAATACCAGCCTTCTCCCCCAAAGATAGGACAGTTTCTGCCAGAAAGGCCAGATTTCTCCCAAATATATCACATCTTCTCCAAGAAATACCAGGGTTCCCCCTTCAAATAGGACCTTTTCACCCACAAATACCTGCTTTATCCTCAGAAGAGGGCATTTTCTTCCAGGAATGCCACATTTCTCCCAAATAGATCACATCTTCTCCAAGAAATACCAGCTTTCCCCCTTCAAATAGGACCTTTTCACCCACAAATACCTCTTTTATCCCCAAAAGAGGACAGTTTCCTCCGGACATGCCACATTTCTCCGAAATATATCACATCTTCCCCAAGAAATACCAGGGTTCCCCCTTCAAATAGGACCTTTTCACCCACAAATGCCTCCTTTATCCCAAAAATAGAACAGTTTCTTCCAGAAATGCCACATTTCTCCCAAATATATCACAGCTTCTCCAAGAAATACCAGAATTCCTCCTGAAATAGGACCTTTTCACCAACAAATACCTGCTTTATCCCCAGAATTGGACATTTTCTTCCAGAAATGCCACATTTCTCCCAAATATATCACATCTTCTCCAAGAAATACCTCGTTTCCCCCTTCAAATAGGACCTTTTCACCCACAAATACCTCTTTTATCCCCAAAAGAGGACAGTTTCTTCCAGAAATGCCACATTTCTCCCAAATATATCACAGCTTCTCCAAGAAATACCAGGGTTCCTCCTGAAATAGGACCTTTTCTCCCACAAATACCTGCCTTCTCCCCCCAAATTGGACATTTTCTTCAGGAAATGCCACATTTCTCCCAAATATATCACATCTTCTCCAAGAAATACCAGCTTTTCCCCTTCAAATAGGACCTTTTCACCCACAAATACCTCTTTTATCCCCAAAAGAGGACATTTTCTTCCAGAAATGCCGCTTTTCTCCCAAATATATCACATCTTCTTCAAGAAATACCAGGATTCCTCCAGAAATAGGACCTTTTCACCCACAAATACAAGCCTTCTCCCCCCAATTTGGACATTTTCTTGCAGATATGCCAGATTTCTCCCAAATATATCACATCTTCTCCAAGAAATACCAGGGTTCCCCCTGGAAATAGGACCTTTTCACCCACAAATACCTCTTTTATCCCCAAAAGAGGACATTTTCTGAAAGACAGGCCAGATTTCTCCCAAACATATCACATCTCCAAGAAATACCAGGATTCCTCCTGAAAAAGGAACTTTTCTCCAACAAATACCAGCCTTCTCCCCCCAAATAGGACATTTTCTTCCAGAAATGCCATATTTCTCCCAAATATATCACAGCATCACCAAGAAATACCAGCTTTCCCCCTTGAAATAGGACCTTTTCACCCACAAGTACCTCCTTTATCCCCAAAAGAGGACAGTTTATTCCAGAAATGCCCGATTTCACCCAAATAGATCACATCTTCCCCAAGAAATACCAGGTATCCCCCTTCAAACAGGACCTTTTCACCCACAAGTACCTGTTTATCCCCAAAAGAGGACAGTTTCCTCCTGACATGCCACATTTCTCCCAAATATATCACATCTTCTCCAAGAAATACCAGGGTTCCCCCTTCAAATAGGACCTTTTCACCCACAAATACCTCCTTTATCCCCAAAGTAGATCAGTTTCTTCCAGAAATGCCAGATTTCTCCCAAATATATCACAGCTTCTCCAAGAAATACCAGGATTCCTCCTGAAATACGACCTTTTCACCCACAAATACCTGCTTTATCCCCAATATTGGACATTTTCTTCCAGAAATGCCACATTTCTCCCATATATATCACATCTTCTTCAAGAAATACCACCTTTCCCCCTTCAAATAGGACCTTTTCACCCACAAATACCTCTTTTATCCCCAAAAGAGGACAGTTTATTCCAGAAAGGCCACATTTCTCCCAAATATATCACATCTTCTCCAAGAAATACCAGGGTTCCTCCTGGAAATAGGACCTTTTCACCCACAAATACCTCTTTTATCCCCAAAATAGGACAGTTTATTCCAGACATGCCACATTTCTCCCAAATATATCACATCTTCTCCAAGAAATACCAGCTATCCCCCTTCAAATAGAACCTTTTCTCCCACAAATACCTGTTTTATCCTCAAAATAGGACATTTCCATCCCGAACTGCCACATTTCTACCAAATAGATCACATCTTCTCCAAGAAATACCAGGGTTCCCCCTTCAAATAGGACCTTTTCAGCCACAAATACCTCTTTTATCCCCAAAAGAGGGCATTTTCTCCCAGGAATGCCAGATTTCTCCCAAATAGATCACATCTTCTCCAAGAAATACCAGCTTTCCCCCTTCAAATAGGACCTTTTCACCCACAAATACCTCTTTTATCCCCAAAAGAGGACAGTTTCCTCCTGACATGCCACATTTCTCCCAAATAGATCACATCTTCCCCAAGAAATACCAGGTTACCCCCTGGAAATAGGACCTTTTCACCCACAAATGCCTCCTTTATCCCAAAAATAGAACAGTTTCTTCCAGAAATGCCACATTTCTCCCAAATATATCACAGCTTCTCCAAGAAATACCAGGATTCCTCCTGAAATAGGACCTTTTCACCCACAAATACCTCTTTTATCCCCAAAATAGGACAGTTTCTTCCAGAAATGCCACATTTCTCCCAAATAGATCACATCTTCTCCAAGAAATACCAGGTTTCCCCCTTCAAATAGGACCTTTTCACCCACAAATACCTCTTTTATCCCCAAAATAGAACATTTTCTTCCAGAAATGCAACATTTCTCCCAAATATATCACAGCTTCTCCAAGAAATACCAGCTTTCCCCCTTCAAATAGGACCTTTTCACCCACAAATACCAGCCTTCTGCCCACAAATAGGACATTTTCTTCCAGAAATGCCAGATTTCTCCCAAATAGATCACATCTTCTCCAAGAAATACCAGGTTTCCCCCTTCAAATACGACCTTTTCACCCACAAATACCTGTTTTATCCCCAAAAGAGGACATTTTCTTCCAGAAATGCCGCATTTCTCCCAAATACATCACATCTTCTTCAAGAAATACCAGGATTCCTCCAGAAATAGGACCTTTTCACCCACAAATACAAGCCTTCTCCCCCCAATTTGGACATTTTCTTGCAGATATGCCAGATTTCTCCCAAATATATCACATCTTCTCCAAGAAATACCAGGGTTCCCCCTGGAAATAGGACCTTTTCACCCACAAATACCTCTTTTATCCCCAAAAGAGGACAGTTTCTGAAAGACAGGCCAGATTTCTCCCAAACATATCACATCTCCACGAAATACCAGGATTCCTCCTGAAATAGGACCTTTTCTCCAACAAATACCAGCCTTCTCCCCCCAAATAGGACATTTTCTTCCAGAAATGCCATATTTCTCCCAAATATATCACAGCATCACCAAGAAATACCAGCTTTCCCCCTTGAAATAGGAACTTTTCACCCACAAGTTCCTCCTTTATCCCCAAAACAGGACAGTTTCTTCCAGAAATGCCCGATTTCTCCCAAATAGATCACATCTTCCCCAAGAAATACCAGGTATCCCCCTTCAAATAGAACCTTTTCACCCACAAGTACCTCATTTATCCCAAAAGAGGACAGTTTATTCCAGACATGCCACATTTCTCCCAAATAGATCACATCTTCTCCAAGAAATACCAGGTTTCCCCCTTCAAATAGGACCTTTACACCCACAAATATCTCTTTTATCCACAAAAGAGGACAGTTTCTTCCAGACATGCCACATTTCTCCCAAATATATCACATCTTCTCCAAGAAATACCAGGATTCCTCCTGAAATAGAACATTTCTCCCACAAATACCAGCCTTCTCCCCCGAAACTAGGACATTTTCTTCCAGAAATGCCAGATTTCTCCCAAATATATCACATCTTCTCCAAGAAATACCAGGGTTCCCCCTTTAAATACGTCCTTTTCACCCACAAATGCCTCTTTTATCCCCAGAATAGGACAGTTTCTTCCAGACATGCCAGATTTCTCCCATATATACCACATCTTCTCATAGAAATACCAGGATTCCTCCTGAAATAGGACATTTCACCCACAAATACCTCTTTTATCCCCAAAATACGACATTTTCTTCCAGAAATGCCACATTTCTCCCAAATAGATCACATCTTCTCCAAGAAATACCACGTTTCCCCCTTCAAATAGGACCTTTTCACCCACAAATACCTCTTTTATCCCCAAAATAGAACATTTTCTTCTAGAAATGCAACATTTCTCCCAAATATATCACAGCTTTTCCAAGAAATACCAGCTTTCCCCCTTCAAATAGGACCTTTTCACCCACAAATACCAGCCTTCTGCCCCCAAATGGGACATTTTCTTCCAGAAATGCCAGATTTCTCCCAAATAGATCACATCTTCTCCAAGAACTAACACGTTTCCCCCTTCAAATAGGACCTTTACAACCACAAATACCTCTTTTATCCCCAAAAGAGGACAGTTTCTTCCAGGAATGCCAGATTTCTCCCAAATATATCACATCTTCTCCAAGAAATACCAGGTTTCCCCCTTCAAATAGGACCTATTCACCCACAAATACCTCTTTTATCCCCAAAAGAGGACAGTATCCTCCAGACATGCCACATTTCTCCGAAATATATCACATCTTCTCCAAGAAATACCAGGGTTCCCCCTTCAAATAGGACCTTTTCACCCACAAATACCAGCTTTCTGCCCCCAGATTGGACATTTTCTTCCAGAAATGCCAGATTTCTCCCAAATATATCACATCTTCTCCAAGAAATACCACGTTTCCCCCTTCAAATAGGACATTTTCACCCACAAATACCTCTTTTATCCCCAAAGTAGATCAGTTTCTTCCAGAAATGCCAGATTTCTCCCAAATATATCACAGCTTCTCCAAGAAATACCAGGTTTCCCCCTCAAATAGGACCTTTTCACCCACAAATACCTGCTTTATCCCCAATATTGGACAGTTTCTTCCAGAAATGCCACATTTCTCCCATATATATCACATCTTCTCCAAGAAATACCACGTTTCCCCCTTCAAATAGGACCTTTTCACCCACAAATACCTCTTTTATCCCCAAAAGAGGACAGTTTATTCCAGACATGCCACATTTCTCCCAAATATATCACATCTTCTCAAAGAAATACCAGGGTTCCTCCTGGAAATAGGACCTTTTCACCCACAAATACCTCTTTTATCCCCAAAATAGGACACTTTCTTCCAGAAATGCCACAGTTCTCCCAAATATATCACAGCTTCTCCAAGAAATACCAGCTTTCCCCCTTCAAATAGGACCTTATCACCCACAAATACCTCTTTTATCCCCAAAATAGGACAGGTTCATCCGGACATGCCAGATATCTCCCAAATATATCACATCGTCTCCAAGAAATACCAGCTTTCCCCCTTCAAATAGGACCTTTTCACCCACAAATACCACTTTTATCCCCAAAAGAGGACATTTTCTTGCAGAAATGCCACATTTCTCCAAATGTATCACATCTTCTCCAAGAAATACCAGCTTTCCCCCTTCAAATAGGACCTTTTCACCCACAAATACCTGTTTTATCCCCAAAAGAGGACAGTTTCTTCCAGAAATGCCACATTTCTCCCAAATAGATCACAGCTTCTCCAAGAAATACCCGGATTCCTCCTGAAATAGGACCTTTTCACCCACAAATACCAGACTTCTTCCCCCAGATTGGACAGTTTCTTCCAGAAATGCCACATTTCTCCCAAATAGATCACATCTTCTCCAAGAAATACCAGGTTTCCCCCTTCAAATAGGACCTTTTCACCCACAAATACCATCCTACTCCCCCCAAATTCGACATTATCTTGCAGAAATGCCACATTTCTCCCAAATATATCACATCTTCTCCATGAAATACCAGGTTTCCCCCTTCAAATAGGACCTTTTCACCCACAAATACCTCTTTTATCCCCAAAAGAGGACATTTTCTTCCATAAAATCCAGATTTCTCCCAAATATATCACATCTTCTCCAAGAAATACCAAGTTTCCCTCTACAAATAGGACCTTATCTCCCACAAATACCTGTTTTATCCCCAAAATTGGACATTTTCTTCCAGAAATGCTAGATTTCTACCAAATAGATCACATCTTCTCCAAGAAATACCACGTTTCCCCCTTCAAATAGGACCTTTTCACCCACAAATACCAGCCTTCAGCCCCCAGATTGGACATTTTCTTCCAGAAATGCCAGATTTCTCCCAAATGTATCACATCTTCTCCAAGAAATACCAGCTTTCCCCCTTCAAATAGGACCTTTTCACCCACAAGTACCTCTTTTATCCCCAAAAGTGGACAGTTTCTTCCAGACATGCCACATTTCTCCCAAATATATCACATCTTCTCCAAGAAATACCACGTTTCCCCCTTCAAATAGGACCTTTTCACCCACAAATACCTGCTTTATCCCCAAAAGAGGACTTTCTCATCAAGAAATGCAAGATTTCTCCAAATATATCACATCTTCTCCAAGAAATACCAGGTTTCAAACTTCAAATAGGACCTTTTCTCCCACAAATACCTCTTTTATCCCCAAAATTGGACATTTTCCTCCAGACATGCCACATTTCTCCCAAATATATCACATCTTCTCCAAGAAATACCAGGGTTCCCCCTTCAAATAGGACCTTGTCACCCACAAATACCTCTTTTATCCCCAAAATAGGACAGTTTCTTCCTGAAATGCCACATTTCTCCCAAATATATCACAGCTTCTCCAAGAAATACCAGGATTCCTCCTGAAATAGACCTTTTCACCCACAAGTACCAGCCTTCTCCCCCCAAATTTCACATTTTCTTCCAGAAATGCCACATTTCCCCCAAATAGATCACATCTTCTCCAAGAAATACCAGGGTTCCCCCTTCAAATAGGAACTTTTCACCCACAAATACCTCTTTTATCCCCAAAAGAGGACAGTTTCTTCCAGAAAGGCCACATTTCTCCCAAATAGATCACATCTTCTCCAAGAAATACCAGGTTTCCCCCTTCAAATAGGACATTTACACCCACAAATAACTCTTTTATCCCCCAAACAGGACAGTTTCTTCCAGAAATGCCTCATTTCTCCCAAATAGATCACATCTTCTCCAAGAAATACCAGCTATCCCCCTGTAAATAGGACCTTTTCAAATACAAATACCTCTTTTATCCCCAAAATAGGACATTTTCTTACAGAAATGCCAGATTTCTCCGAAATATATCACTTGTTCTCCAAGATATACCAGTTCTCCGCCTGGAAATAGGACCTTTTCACCCACAAATACCTCTTTTATCCCCAAAATAGGACAGTTTCTACCAGAAATGCAACATTTCTCCCAAATATATCACATCTTCTCCAAGAAATACCAGGGTTCCCCCTTCAAATAGGACATTTTCTCCCACAAATGCCTGTTTTATCCCCAAATTTGTGGGTGAAGGGGGCCTATTAGAAGGGGGAAACGTGGTATTTCTTGGAGAAGATGTGACATATTTGGGAGAAATCTGGCATGTCTGGAAGAAACTGTCCTATTTTGGGAATCAAACAGGTATTTGTGGGTGAAAAGGTCCTATTTGAAGGGGGAAACGTGGTATTTCTTGGAGAAGATGTGATATATTTGGGAGAAATCTGGTATGTCTGGAAGAAACTGTCCTATTTCGGGGATAAAAGAGGTATTTGTGGGTGAAAAGGTCCTATTTGAAGGGGGAAAGCTGGTATTTCTTGGAGAAGATGTGATCTATTTGGGAGAAATGTGGCATTTCTGGAAGAAACTGTCCTCTTTTGGGGATAAAAGAGGTATTTGTGGGTGAAAAGGTCCTATTTGAAGGTGGAACCCTGGTATTTCTTGGAGAAAATGTTCTATACATGGGAGAAATCTGGAATTTCTGGAAGAATATGTACAATTTGGGGGGAGAAGGCTGGTATTTGTGGGAGAAAAAGTCCTATTTCAGGAGGAATCCTGGTATTTCTTGGAGAAGATGTGATATATTAGGGAGAAATCTGGCATTTCTGGAAGAAACTGACCTATTTTGTGGATAAAACAGGTATCTGTTTGAGAAAAGGTCCTATTTGAAGGGGGAAACCTGGTATTTCTTGGAGAAGATGTGATCTATTTGGGAGAAATGTGGCATGTCTGGAAGAAACTGTCGTATTTTGGGGATAAAAGAGGTATTTGTGGGTGAAAAGGTCCTATTTGAAGGGGGAAAGCTGGTATTTCTTGGAGAAGATGTGATTTATTTGGGAGAAATTTGTCATTTCTGGCAGAAAATGTCCTATTTTGGCGATAAAAGAGGTATTTGTGGGTGAAAAGGTCCTATTTCAAGGGGGGTACCGGGTATTTCTTGGAGAAGAAGTGATATATTTGGGAGAAATGTGGCATTTCTGTAAGAAACTGTCCTCTTTTGGGGATAAAACAGGTATTTGTGGGTGAAAAGGTCCTATTTGAAGGGGGAAACTTGGTATTTCTTGGAGAAGATGTGATATATTTGGGAGAAATGTGGCATTTCTGGCAGAAACTGTAATATTTTGGGCATAAAAGAGGTATTTGTGGGTGAAAAGGTCCTATTTGAGGGGGGAAAGCTGGTATTTCTTGGAGAAGATGTTCTTTATTTTGGAGAAAAATGGAATTTTTGGAAGAAACTGTCCTCTTTTGGGGATCAAAGAGGTATTTGTGGGTGAAAAGGTCCTATTTGAAGGGGTAAACGTGGTATTTCTTGGAGAAGATGTGATATATTTGGGAGAAATGTGACATTTCTGGAAGAAACTGTCCTCTTTTGGGGATAAAAAGAGGTATTTGTGGGTGAAAAGGTCCTATTTGAAGGGGGAAACGTGGTATTTCTTGGAGAAGATGTGATCTATTAGGGAGAAATGTGGCATTTCTGGAAGAAACTGTCGTATTTTGGGGATAAAAGAGGTATTTGTGGGTGAAAATGTCCTATTAGAAGGGGGAAACCTGGTATTTCTTAAAGAAGATGTTATATATTTGGGAGAAATGTGGCATTTCTGGAAGAAACTGTCCTATTTTGGGGATAAAACAGGTATTTGTGGGAGAAAAGTTCCGATTTCAGGAGGAATCCTGGTATTTCTTGGAGAAGATGTGATATATTTGGGAGAAATGTGGCATTTCTGGAATAAATTGCTCTCTTTTGGGGATAAAAGAGGTATTTGTGGGTGAAAAGGTCCTATTTGAAGGGGGGAAAGCAGGTATTTCTTGGAGAAGATGAGATCTATTTGGGAGAAATCTGGCATTTCTGGAAGAAACTGACCAATTGTGGGGATAAAACAGGTATTTGTGGGTGAAAAGGTCCTATTTCCAGGGGGAGTCCTGGTGTTTCTTGGAGAAGATGTGATCTATTTGGGAGAAATGCGGCATGTCTGGCAGAAACTGTCCTCTTTTGGGGATAAAAGAGGTATTTGTGGGTGAAAAGGTCCTATCTGAAGGGGGAAACCTGGTATTTCTTGGAGAAATTTTGATATATTTGGGAGAAATGTGGAATTTCTGGAAGAAACTGTCCTCTTTTGGGGATAAAAGAGGTATTTGTGGGTGAAAAGGTCCTATTTGAATGGGGAAACATCGTATTTCTTGGAGAAGATGTTCTATACTTCGTAAAAATCTGGAATTTTGGGGGGAAAATTTCCTATCTGAGGAATAAAAGAGGTATTTGTGGGTGAAAAGGTCCTATTTGAAGGGGAAACCTGGTATTTCTTGGAGAAGATGTGCTATATTTGGGAGAAATGTGGCATGTCTGGAATAAATTGTCCTCTTTGGGGATAAAAGAGGTATTTGCGGGGGAAAAGTTCCTATTTCAGGAGGAATGCTGGTATTTCTTGGAGAAGATGTTCTATATTTGGAGAAATGTGGCTTTTCTGGCAGGAAATGTTCTCTTTTGGGGATAAAAGAGGTATTTGTGGGTGAAAAGGTCCTATTTGAAGGGGGAAAGCTGGTATTTCTTGGAGAAGATGTGATATATTTGGGAGAAATGTGGCCTTTCTGGAAGAAACTGTCCTATTTTGGGGATACAAGAGGTATTTTTGGGTGGTATATTTGGGAGACATGTGGCATTTCTGGCAGAAACTGTCCTATTTTGGGGATAAAAGAGGTATTTGTGGGTGAAAAGGTCCTATTTGAAGGGGGAAACGTGGTATTTCTTGGAGAAGATGTGATGTATTTGGGAGAAATGTGGCATTTCTGGAAGAAACTGTACTATTTTCCGGGGATAAAAGAGGTATTTGTGGGTGAAAAGGTCCAATTTGAAGGGGGAATCCTGGTATTTCTTGGAGAAGATGTGATCTATTTGGGAGAAATGTGGCATTTCTGGAAGAAACTGTCCTATTTTGGGAAAAAAAGAGGTATTTGTGGGTGAAAAGGTCCTATTTCGAGGGGGAAAGTTGGTATTTCTTGGAGAAGATGTGATCTATTTGGGAGAAATGTGGCATTTCTGGCAGAAACTGTCGTCTTTTGGGGATAAAAGAGGTATTTGTGGGTGAAAAGGTCCTATTTGAAGGGGGAAACCTGGTATTTCTTGGAGAAGATGTGGTATATTTGGGAGAAATGTGGCATGTCAGGAAGAAACTGTCCTATTTTCCGGGGATAAAACAGGTATTTGTCGGTGAAAAGGTCCTATTTGAAAGGGGAATCCTGGTATTTCTTGGAGAAGATGTGATATATTTGGAAGAAATCTGGCGTTTCCGGCAGAAACTGTCCTCTTTTGGGGATAAAAGAGGTATTTGTGGGTGAAAAGGTTCTATTTGAAGGGGGAAACGTGGTATTTCTTGGAGAAGATGTGATATATTTGGGAGAAATGTGGCCTTTCTGTAAGAAACTGTCCTCTTTTGGGGATAAAAGAGGTATTTGTGGGTGAAAAGGTCCTATTTCGAGGGGGAAACGTGGTATTTCTTGGAGAAGATGTGATATATTTGGGAGAAATGTGGCATTTCTGGCAGAAACTGACCTCTTTTGGGGATAAAAGAGGTATTTGTGGGTGAAAAGGTCCTATTTGAAGGGGGAACCCTGGTATTTCTTGGAGAAGATGTGATATATTTGGGAGAAATCTGGCATTTCTGGATGAAACTGTCCTCTATTGGGGATAAAAGAGGTATTTGTGGGTGAAAATTTCCTATTTGAAGGGGGAAACGTGGTATTTCTTGGAGAAGATGTGATCTATTTGGGAGAAATGTGGCATGTCTGGAAGAAACTGTCCTCTTTTGGGGATAAAAGAGGTATTTGTGGGAGAAATGTCCTATTTCAGGAGGAACCCTGGTATTTCTTGGAGAAGCTGTGATATATTTGGGAGAAATGTGGCATTTCTGGAAGAAACTGTCCTCTTTTGGGGATAAAAGAGGTATTTGTGGGTGAAAATTTCCTATTTGAAGGGGGAAACGTGGTATTTCTTGGAGAAGATGTGATCTATTTGGGAGAAATGTGGCATGTCTGGAAGAAACTGTCCTCTTTTGGGGATAAAAGAGGTATTTGTGGGTGAAAAGGTCCTGTTTGAGGGGGGAAAGCTGGTATTTCTTGGAGAAGATGTGCTATATTTGGGAGAAATGTGGCATTTCTAGCAGAAACTGTCCTATTTTGGGGATAAAAGAGGTATTTGTGGGTGAAAAGGTCCTATTTGAAGGGGGAAACCTGGTATTTCTTGGAGAAGATGTGATCTATTTGGGAGAAATGTGGCATGTCAGGAAGAAACTGTCCTCTTTTGGGGATAAAAGAGGTATTTGTGGGTGAAAAAGTCATATTTGAAGGGGGAAAGCTGGTATTTCTTGGAGAAGATGTGATATATTTGGGAGAAATGTGGCATTTCTGGCAGAAACTGTCCTATTTTGGGGATAAAAGAGGTATTTGTGGGTGAAAAGGTCCTATTTGAAGGGGGAAACGTGGTATTTCTTGGAGAAGATGTGATGTATTTGGGAGAAATGTGGCATTTCTGGCAGAAACTGTACTATTTTCCGGGGATAAAAGAGGTATTTGTGGGTGAAGAGGTTCTATTTGAAGGGGGAAACGTGGTATTTCTTGGAGAAGATGTGATATATATGGGAGAAATGTGGCATGTCTGGAGGAAACTGTCCTCTTTTGGGGATAAAAGAGGTATTTGTGGGTGAAAAGGTCCTATTTGAAGAGGGTAACGTGGTATTTCTTGGAGAAGATGTGATATATTTGGGAGAAATGTGGCCTTTCTGGAAGAAACTGTCATATTTTGGGGATAAAAGAGGTATTTGTGGGTGAAAAGGTCCAATTTGAAGGGGGAATCCTGGTATTTCTTGGAGAAGATGTGATCTATTTGGGAGAAATGTGGCATGTCTGGAAGAAACTGTCCTATTTTGGGAAAAAAAGAGGTATTTGTGGGTGAAAAGGTCCTATTTCGAGGGGGAAAGTTGGTATTTCTTGGAGAAGATGTGATCTATTTGGGAGAAATGTGGCATTTCTGGCAGAAACTGTCGTCTTTTGGGGATAAAAGAGGTATTTGTGGGTGAAAAGGTCCTATTTGAAGGGGGAAACCTGGTATTTCTTGGAGAAGATGTGGTATATTTGGGAGAAATGTGGCATGTCAGGAAGAAACTGTCCTATTTTCCGGGGATAAAACAGGTATTTGTCGGTGAAAAGGTCCTATTTGAAAGGGGAATCCTGGTATTTCTTGGAGAAGATGTGATATATTTGGAAGAAATCTGGCGTTTCCGGCAGAAACTGTCCTCTTTTGGGGATAAAAGAGGTATTTGTGGGTGAAAAGGTTCTATTTGAAGGGGGAAACGTGGTATTTCTTGGAGAAGATGTGATATATTTGGGAGAAATGTGGCCTTTCTGTAAGAAACTGTCCTCTTTTGGGGATAAAAGAGGTATTTGTGGGTGAAAAGATCCTATTTCGAGGGGGAAAGCTGGTATTTCTTGGAGAAGATGTGATCTATTTGGGAGAAATGTGGCATTTCTGGAAGAAACTGACCTCTTTTGGGGATAAAAGAGGTATTTGTGGGTGAAAAGGTCCTATTTGAAGGGGGAACCCTGGTATTTCTTGGAGAAGATGTGATCTATTTGGGAGAAATGTGGCATGTCAGGAAGAAACTGTCCTAATTTACGGGGATTAAACAGGTATTTGTGGGTGAAAAGGTCCTATTTGAAGGTGGAATCCTGGTATTTCTTGGAGAAGATGTGATATATTTGGAAGAAATCTGGCGTTTCCGGCAGAAAATGTCCTATTTTGGGGATAAAACAGGTATTTGTGGGTGAAAAGGTTCTATTTGAAGGGGGAAACGTGGTATTTCTTGGAGAAGATGTGATATATTTGGGAGAAATGTGGCATTTTTGGAAGAAAAAGTCCAATTTGGGGGGAGAAGGCAGGTATTTGTGGGAGAAAAGTTCCTATTTCAGGAGGAACCCTGGTATTTCTTGGAGAAGATGTGATCTATTTGGGAGAAATGTGGCATGTCTGGAAGAAACTGTCCTATTTTGGGGATAAAAGAGGTACTTGTGGGTGAAAAGGTCCTATTTGAAGGGGGAAAGCTGGTATTTCTTGGAGAAGATGTGATATATTTGGGAGAAATGTGGCATTTCTGGAAGAAACTGTCCTATTTTGGGGATAAAACAGGTATTTGTGGGTGAATAGGTAATATTTCAAGGGGGTAAGCTGGTATTTCTTGGAGAAGATGTGATATATTTGGGAGAAATGTGGCCTTTCTGGAAGAAACTGTCCTATTTTGGGGATAAAAGAGGTATTTGTGGGTGAAAAGGTCCTATTTGAAGGGGGAACCCGGTATTTCTTGGAGAAGATGTGATCTATTTGGGAGAAATGTGGCATTTCTGGAAGAAACTGTCGTATTTTGGGGATAAAACAGGCATTTGTGGGTGAAAAGGTCCTGTTTGAGGGGGGAAAGCTGGTATTTCTTGGAGAAGATGTGCTATATTTGGGAGAAATGTGGCATGTCTGGAAGAAACTGTCCTCTTTTGGGGATAAAAGAGGTATCTGTGGGTGAAAAGGTCCTATTTCGAGGGGGAAACGTAGTATTTCTTGGAGAAGATGTGATATATTTGGGAGAAATGTGGCATTTCTGGCAGAAACTGACCTCTTTTGGGGATAAAAGAGGTATTTGTGTTAGAAAAGGTCCTATTTGAAGGGGGAAACGTGGTATTTCTTGGAGAAGATGTGATCTATTTGGGAGAAATGTGGCCTTTCTGGAAGAAACTGTCCTAATTTACGGGGATAAAAGAGGTATTTGTGGGTGAAAAGGTCCTATTTGAAGGGGGAATCCTGGTATTTCTTGGAGAAGATGTGATATATTTGGGAGAAATGTGGCATTTCTGGAAGAAAAAGTCCAATTTGGGGGGAGAAGGCAGGTATTTGTGGGAGAAAAGTTCCTATTTCAGGAGGAATCCTGGTATTTCTTGGAGAAGATGTGATCTATTTGGGAGAAATGTGGCATTTCTGGAAGAAACTGTCCACTTTTGGGGATAAAAGAGGTATTTGTGGGTGAAAAGGTCCTATTTGAAGGGGGAAAGCTGGTATTTCTTGGAGAAGATGTGATCTATTTGGGAGAAATGTGGCATTTCTGGAAGAAACTGTCCTCTTTTGGGGATAAAACAGGTATTTGTGGGTGAATAGGTTATATTTCAAGGGGGTAAGCTGGTATTTCTTGGAGAAGATGTGATTTATTTGGGAGAAATGTGGCATTTCTGGAAGAAACTGTCCTATTTTGGGGATAAAAGAGGTATTTGTGGGTGAAAATTTCCTATTTGAAGGGGGAAACGTGGTATTTCTTGGAGAAGATGTGATCTATTTGGGAGAAATGTGGCATGTCTGGAAGAAACTGTCCTCTTTTGGGGATAAAAGAGGTATTTGTGGGTGAAAAGGTCCTGTTTGAGGGGGGAAAGCTGGTATTTCTTGGAGAAGATGTGCTATATTTGGGAGAAATGTGGCATTTCTAGCAGAAACTGTCCTATTTTGGGGATAAAAGAGGTATTTGTGGGTGAAAAGGTCCTATTTGAACGGGGAAAGCTGGTATTTCTTGGAGAAGATGTGATCTATTTGGGAGAAATGTGGCATGTCAGGAAGAAACTGTCCTATTTTGGGAATCAAACAGGTATTTGTGGGTGAAAAAGTCATATTTGAAGGGGGAAAGCTGGTATTTCTTGGAGAAGATGTGATATATTTGGGAGAAATGTGGCATTTCTGGCAGAAACTGTCCTATTTTGGGGATAAAAGAGGTATTTGTGGGTGAAAAGGTCCTATTTGAAGGGGGAAACGTGGTATTTCTTGGAGAAGATGTGATCTATTTGGGAGAAATGTGGCATTTCTGGCAGAAACTGTCGTCTTTTGGGGATAAAAGAGGTATTTGTGGGTGAAAAGGTCCTATTTGAAGGGGGAAACCTGGTATTTCTTGGAGAAGATGTGATCTATTTGGGAGAAATGTGGCATGTCAGGAAGAAACTGTCCTCTTTTGGGGATAAAAGAGGTATTTGTGGGTGAAAAAGTCATATTTGAAGGGGGAAAGCTGGTATTTCTTGGAGAAGATGTGATATATTTGGGAGAAATGTGGCATTTCTGGCAGAAACTGTCCTATTTTGGGGATAAAAGAGGTATTTGTGGGTGAAAAGGTCCTATTTGAAGGGGGAAACGTGGTATTTCTTGGAGAAGATGTGATATATATGGGAGAAATGTGGCATGTCTGGAGGAAACTGTCCTCTTTTGGGGATAAAAGAGGTATTTGTGGGTGAAAAGGTCCTATTTGAAGAGGGTAACATGGTATTTCTTGGAGAAGATGTGATATATTTGGGAGAAATGTGGCCTTTCTGGAAGAAACTGTCATATTTTGGGGATAAAAGAGGTATTTGTGGGTGAAAAGGTCCAATTTGAAGGGGGAATCCTGGTATTTCTTGGAGAAGATGTGATCTATTTGGGAGAAATGTGGCATTTCTGGAAGAAACTGTCCTATTTTGGGAAAAAAAGAGGTATTTGTGGGTGAAAAGGTTCTATTTGAAGGGGGAAACGTGGTATTTCTTGGAGAAGATGTGATATATTTGGGAGAAATGTGGCCTTTCTGTAAGAAACTGTCCTCTTTTGGGGATAAAAGAGGTATTTGTGGGTGAAAAGATCCTATTTCGAGGGGGAAAGCTGGTATTTCTTGGAGAAGATGTGATCTATTTGGGAGAAATGTGGCATTTCTGGAAGAAACTGACCTCTTTTGGGGATAAAAGAGGTATTTGTGGGTGAAAAGGTCCTATTTGAAGGGGGAACCCTGGTATTTCTTGGAGAAGATGTGATCTATTTGGGAGAAATGTGGCATGTCAGGAAGAAACTGTCCTAATTTACGGGGATTAAACAGGTATTTGTGGGTGAAAAGGTCCTATTTGAAGGGGGAATCCTGGTATTTCTTGGAGAAGATGTGATATATTTGGAAGAAATCTGGCGTTTCCGGCAGAAAATGTCCTATTTTGGGGATAAAACAGGTATTTGTGGGTGAAAAGGTTCTATTTGAAGGGGGAAACGTGGTATTTCTTGGAGAAGATGTGATATATTTGGGAGAAATGTGGCATTTTTGGAAGAAAAAGTCCAATTTGGGGGGAGAAGGCAGGTATTTGTGGGAGAAAAGTTCCTATTTCAGGAGGAACCCTGGTATTTCTTGGAGAAGATGTGATCTATTTGGGAGAAATGTGGCATGTCTGGAAGAAACTGTCCTATTTTGGGGATAAAAGAGGTACTTGTGGGTGAAAAGGTCCTATTTGAAGGGGGAAAGCTGGTATTTCTTGGAGAAGATGTGATATATTTGGGAGAAATGTGGCATTTCTGGAAGAAACTGTCCTATTTTGGGGATAAAACAGGTATTTGTGGGTGAATAGGTAATATTTCAAGGGGGTAAGCTGGTATTTCTTGGAGAAGATGTGATATATTTGGGAGAAATGTGGCCTTTCTGGAAGAAACTGTCCTATTTTGGGGATAAAAGAGGTATTTGTGGGTGAAAAGGTCCTATTTGAAGGGGGAACCCGGTATTTCTTGGAGAAGATGTGATCTATTTGGGAGAAATGTGGCATTTCTGGAAGAAACTGTCGTATTTTGGGGATAAAACAGGCATTTGTGGGTGAAAAGGTCCTGTTTGAGGGGGGAAAGCTGGTATTTCTTGGAGAAGATGTGCTATATTTGGGAGAAATGTGGCATGTCTGGAAGAAACTGTCCTCTTTTGGGGATAAAAGAGGTATCTGTGGGTGAAAAGGTCCTATTTCGAGGGGGAAACGTAGTATTTCTTGGAGAAGATGTGATATATTTGGGAGAAATGTGGCATTTCTGGCAGAAACTGACCTCTTTTGGGGATAAAAGAGGTATTTGTGTTAGAAAAGGTCCTATTTGAAGGGGGAAACGTGGTATTTCTTGGAGAAGATGTGATCTATTTGGGAGAAATGTGGCCTTTCTGGAAGAAACTGTCCTAATTTACGGGGATAAAAGAGGTATTTGTGGGTGAAAAGGTCCTATTTGAAGGGGGAATCCTGGTATTTCTTGGAGAAGATGTGATATATTTGGGAGAAATGTGGCATTTCTGGAAGAAAAAGTCCAATTTGGGGGGAGAAGGCAGGTATTTGTGGGAGAAAAGTTCCTATTTCAGGAGGAATCCTGGTATTTCTTGGAGAAGATGTGATCTATTTGGGAGAAATGTGGCATTTCTGGAAGAAACTGTCCACTTTTGGGGATAAAAGAGGTATTTGTGGGTGAAAAGGTCCTATTTGAAGGGGGAAAGCTGGTATTTCTTGGAGAAGATGTGATCTATTTGGGAGAAATGTGGCATTTCTGGAAGAAACTGTCCTCTTTTGGGGATAAAACAGGTATTTGTGGGTGAATAGGTTATATTTCAAGGGGGTAAGCTGGTATTTCTTGGAGAAGATGTGATTTATTTGGGAGAAATGTGGCATTTCTGGCAGAAACTGTCCTATTTTGGGGATAAAAGAGGTATTTGTGGGTGAAAATTTCCTATTTGAAGGGGGAAACGTGGTATTTCTTGGAGAAGATGTGATCTATTTGGGAGAAATGTGGCATGTCTGGAAGAAACTGTCCTCTTTTGGGGATAAAAGAGGTATTTGTGGGTGAAAAGGTCCTGTTTGAGGGGGGAAAGCTGGTATTTCTTGGAGAAGATGTGCTATATTTGGGAGAAATGTGGCATTTCTAGCAGAAACTGTCCTATTTTGGGGATAAAAGAGGTATTTGTGGGTGAAAAGGTCCTATTTGAACGGGGAAAGCTGGTATTTCTTGGAGAAGATGTGATCTATTTGGGAGAAATGTGGCATGTCAGGAAGAAACTGTCCTATTTTGGGAATCAAACAGGTATTTGTGGGTGAAAAAGTCATATTTGAAGGGGGAAAGCTGGTATTTCTTGGAGAAGATGTGATATATTTGGGAGAAATGTGGCATTTCTGGCAGAAACTGTCCTATTTTGGGGATAAAAGAGGTATTTGTGGGTGAAAAGGTCCTATTTGAAGGGGGAAACGTGGTATTTCTTGGAGAAGATGTGATCTATTTGGGAGAAATGTGGCATTTCTGGCAGAAACTGTCGTCTTTTGGGGATAAAAGAGGTATTTGTGGGTGAAAAGGTCCTATTTGAAGGGGGAAACCTGGTATTTCTTGGAGAAGATGTGATATATTTGGGAGAAATGTGGCCTTTCTGTAAGAAACTGTCCTCTTTTGGGGATAAAAGAGGTATTTGTGGGTGAAAAAGTCATATTTGAAGGGGGAAAGCTGGTATTTCTTGGAGAAGATGTGATATATTTGGGAGAAATGTGGCATTTCTGGCAGAAACTGACCTCTTTTGGGGATAAAAGAGGTATTTGTGGGTGAAAAGGTCCTATTTGAAGGGGGAACCCTGGTATTTCTTGGAGAAGATGTGATATATTTGGGAGAAATGTGGCATGTCAGGAAGAAACTGTCCTAATTTACGGGGATTAAAAAGGTATTTGTGGGTGAAAAGGTCCTATTTGAAGGGGGAATCCTGGTATTTCTTGGAGAAGATGTGATGTATTTGGAAGAAATCTGGCGTTTCCGGCAGAAAATGTCCTATTTTGGGGATAAAACAGGTATTTGTGGGTGAAAAGGTTCTATTTGAAGGGGGAAACGTGGTATTTCTTGGAGAAGATGTGATATATTTGGGAGAAATGTGGCATTTCTGGAAGAAAAAGTCCAATTTGGGGGGAGAAGGCAGGTATTTGTGGGAGAAAAGTTCCTATTTCAGGAGGAACCCCGGTATTTCTTGGAGAAGATGTGATCTATTTGGGAGAAATGTGGCATGTCTGGAAGAAACTGTCCTATTTTGGGGATAAAAGAGGTACTTGTGGGTGAAAAGGTCCTATTTGAAGGGGGAAACGTGGTATTTCTTGGAGAAGATGTGATCTATTTGGGAGAAATGTGGCATTTCTGGAAGAAAATGTCGTATTTTGGGGATAAAAGAGGTATTTGTGGGTGAATAGGTAATATTTCAAGGGGGTAAGCTGGTATTTCTTGGAGAAGATGTGATATATTTGGGAGAAATGTGGCCTTTCTGGAAGAAACTGTCCTATTTTGGGGATAAAAGAGGTATTTGTGGGTGAAAAGGTCCTATTTGAAGGGGGAACCCGGTATTTCTTGGAGAAGATGTGATCTATTTGGGAGAAATGTGGCATTTCTGGAAGAAACTGTCGTATTTTGGGGATAAAACAGGCATTTGTGGGTGAAAAGGTCCTGTTTGAGGGGGGAAAGCTGGTATTTCTTGGAGAAGATGTGCTATATTTGGGAGAAATGTGGCATGTCTGGAAGAAACTGTCCTCTTTTGGGGATAAAAGAGGTATCTGTGGGTGAAAAGGTCCTATTTGAAGGGGGAAACCTGGTATTTCTTGGAGTAGATGTGATCTATTTGGGAGAAATGTGGCATGTCTGGCAGAAACTGTCCTATTTTGGGGATAAAAGAGGTATTTGTGGGTGAAAAGGTCCTATTTGAAGGGGGAAAGCTGGTATTTCGTGGAGAAGATGTGATCTATTTGGGAGAAATGTGGCATTTCTGCAAGAAACTGTCCTGTTTTGGGAAAAAAAAGAGGTATTTGTGGGTGAAAAGGTCCTATTTGAAGGGGGAAACGTGGTATTTCTTGGAGAAGATGTGATCTATTTGGGAGAAATGTGGCATTTCTGGCAGAAACTGTCGTCTTTTGGGGATAAAAGAGGTATTTGTGGGTGAAAAGGTCCTATTTGAAGGGGGAAACGTGGTATTTCTTGGAGAAGATGTGATGTATTTGGGAGAAATGTGGCATTTCTGGAAGAAACTGTACTATTTTCCGGGGATAAAAGAGGTATTTGTGGGTGAAAAGGTTCTATTTGAAGGGGGAAACGTGGTATTTCTTGGAGAAGATGTGATATATATGGGAGAAATGTGGCATGTCTGGAGGAAACTGTCCTCTTTTGGGGATAAAAGAGGTATTTGTGGGTGAAAAGGTCCTATTTGAAGAGGGTAACGTGGTATTTCTTGGAGAAGATGTGATATATTTGGGAGAAATGTGGCCTTTCTGGAAGAAACTGTCATATTTTGGGGATAAAAGAGGTATTTGTGGGTGAAAAGGTCCAATTTGAAGGGGGAATCCTGGTATTTCTTGGAGAAGATGTGATCTATTTGGGAGAAATGTGGCATGTCTGGAAGAAACTGTCCTATTTTGGGAAAAAAAGAGGTATTTGTGGGTGAAAAGGTCCTATTTCGAGGGGGAAAGTTGGTATTTCTTGGAGAAGATGTGATCTATTTGGGAGAAATGTGGCATTTCTGGCAGAAACTGTCGTCTTTTGGGGATAAAAGAGGTATTTGTGGGTGAAAAGGTCCTATTTGAAGGGGGAAACCTGGTATTTCTTGGAGAAGATGTGGTATATTTGGGAGAAATGTGGCATGTCAGGAAGAAACTGTCCTATTTTCCGGGGATAAAACAGGTATTTGTCGGTGAAAAGGTCCTATTTGAAAGGGGAATCCTGGTATTTCTTGGAGAAGATGTGATATATTTGGAAGAAATCTGGCGTTTCCGGCAGAAACTGTCCTCTTTTGGGGATAAAAGAGGTATTTGTGGGTGAAAAGGTTCTATTTGAAGGGGGAAACGTGGTATTTCTTGGAGAAGATGTGCTATATTTGGGAGAAATGTGGCCTTTCTGTAAGAAACTGTCCTCTTTTGGGGATAAAAGAGGTATTTGTGGGTGAAAAGGTCCTATTTCGAGGGGGAAACGTGGTATTTCTTGGAGAAGATGTGATATATTTGGGAGAAATGTGGCATTTCTGGCAGAAACTGACCTCTTTTGGGGATAAAAGAGGTATTTGTGGGTGAAAAGGTCCTATTTGAAGGGGGAACCCTGGTATTTCTTGGAGAAGATGTGATATATTTGGGAGAAATGTGGCATGTCAGGAAGAAACTGTCCTAATTTACGGGGATTAAAAAGGTATTTGTGGGTGAAAAGGTCCTATTTGAAGGGGGAATCCTGGTATTTCTTGGAGAAGATGTGATATATTTGGAAGAAATCTGGCGTTTCCGGCAGAAAATGTCCTATTTTGGGGATAAAAGAGGTATTTGTGGGTGAAAAGGTCCTATTTGAAGGGGGTAACGTGGTATTTCTTGGAGAAGATGTGATATATTTGGGAGAAATGTGGCATTTCTGGAAGAAAAAGTCCAATTTGGGGGGAGAAGGCAGGTATTTGTGGGAGAAAAGTTCCTATTTCAGGAGGAACCCTGGTATGTCTTGGAGAAGATGTGATATATTTGGGAGAAATGTGGCATGTCTGGAAGAAACTGTCCTATTTTGGGGATAAAAGAGGTACTTGTGGGTGAAAAGGTCCTATTTGAAGGGGGAAAGCTGGTATTTCTTGGAGAAGATGTGATATATTTGGGAGAAATGTGGCATTTCTGGAAGAAACTGTCCTATTTTGGGGATAAAACAGGTATTTGTGGGTGAATAGGTAATATTTCAAGGGGGTAAGCTGGTATTTCTTGGAGAAGATGTGATCTATTTGGGAGAAATGTGGCATGTCTGGAAGAAACTGTCGTATTTTGGGGATAAAAGAGGTATTTGTGGGTGAAAAGGTCCTATTTGAAGGGGGAACCCGGTATTTCTTGGAGAAGATGTGATCTATTTGGGAGAAATGTGGCATTTCTGGAAGAAACTGTCGTATTTTGGGGATAAAACAGGCATTTGTGGGTGAAAAGGTCCTGTTTGAGGGGGGAAAGCTGGTATTTCTTGGAGAAGATGTGCTATATTTGGGAGAAATGTGGCATGTCTGGAAGAAACTGTCCTCTTTTGGGGATAAAAGAGGTATCTGTGGGTGAAAAGGTCCTATTTGAAGGGGGAAACCTGGTATTTCTTGGAGTAGATGTGATCTATTTGGGAGAAATGTGGCATGTCTGGCAGAAACTGTCCTATTTTGGGGATAAAAGAGGTATTTGTGGGTGAAAAGGTCCTATTTGAAGGGGGAAAGCTGGTATTTCGTGGAGAAGATGTGATCTATTTGGGAGAAATGTGGCATTTCTGCAAGAAACTGTCCTGTTTTGGGAAAAAAAAGAGGTATTTGTGGGTGAAAAGGTCCTATTTGAAGGGGGAAACGTGGTATTTCTTGGAGAAGATGTGATCTATTTGGGAGAAATGTGGCATGTCAGGAAGAAACTGTCCTAATTTACGGGGATTAAAAAGGTATTTGTGGGTGAAAAGGTCCTATTTGAAGGGGGAATCCTGGTATTTCTTGGAGAAGCTGTGATATATTTGGGAGAAATGTGGCATTTCTGGAAGAAACTGTCCTCTTTTGGGGATAAAACAGGTATTTGTGGGTGAAAAGGTCCTATCTGAAGGGGGAAACCTGGTATTTCTAGGAGAAGATGTGATCTATTTGGGAGAAATGTGGCATGTCAGGAAGAAACTGTCCGATTTTCCGGGGATAAAAGAGGTATTTGTGGGTGAAAAGGTCCTATTTGAGGGGGAAACCTGGTATTTCTTGGAGAAGATGTGATCTATTTGGGGGAAATGTGGCATTTCTGGATGAAACGGTCCTCTTTTGGGGTTAAAAGAGGTATTTGTGGGTGAAAAGGTCCTATTTGAAGGGGGAATCCTGGTATTAATTGGAGAAGATGTGATCTATTTGGGAGAAATGTGGCATGTCAGGATGAAACTGTCCTATTTTGGGAAAAAAAGAGGTATTTGTGGGTGAAAAGGTCCTATTTGAAGGGGGAAACGTGGTATTTCTTGGAGAAGATGTGATCTATTTGGGAGAAATGTGGCATTTCTGGAAGAAACTGACCTATTTTGGGGATAAAAGAGGTATTTGTGGGTGAAAAGGTCCTATTTGAAGGGGGAAACCTGGTATTTCTTGGAGAAGATGTGATCTATTTGGGAGAAATGTGGCATGTCTGGAAGAAACTGTCCTATTTTCCGGGGATAAAACAGGTATTTGTGGGTGAAAAGGTCCTATTTGAGGGGGAAAGCTGGTATTTCTTGGAGAAGATGTGATCTATTTGGGAGAAATGTGGCATTTCTGGAAGAAACTGTCCTATTTTGGGGATAAAAGAGGTATTTGTGGGTGAAAAGGTCCTATTTGAAGGGGGAAACGTGGTATTTCTTGGAGAAGATGTGATATATTTGGGAGAAATCTGGCCTTTCTGGAAGAAACTGTCCTATTTTGGGGATAAAAGAGGTATTTGTGGGTGAAATGTCCTATTTCAGGAGGAATCCTGGTATTTCTTGGAGAAGATGTGATATATTTGGGAGAAATCTGGCATTTCTGGAAGAAACTGTCCTATTTTGGGCATAAAACAGGCATTTGTGGGTGAAAAGGTCCTATTAGAAGGGGGAACCCTGGTATTTCTTGGTGAAGATGTGATATATTTGGGAGAAATGTGGCATTTCTGGAAGAAACTGTCCTATTCTGGGGATAAAAGAGGTATTTGTGGGTGAAAAGGTCCTATTTGAAGGGGGAAACGTGGTATTTCTTGGAGAAGCTGTGACATATTTGGGAGAAATGTGGCATGTCTGGAAGAAACTGACCTCTTTTGGGGATAAAAGAGGTATTTGTGGGTGAAAAGGTCCTATTTCGAGGGGGAAACGTGGTATTTCTTGGAGAAGATGTGCTATATTTGGGAGAAATGTGGCATGTCTGGAAGAAACTGTCCTATTTTGGGGATAAAAGAGGTATTTGTGGGTGAAAAAGTCCTATTTGAAGGGGGAATCCTGGTATTTCTTGGAGAAGATGTGATCTATTTAGGAGAAATGTGGCCTTTCTGGAAGAAACTGTCCTATTTTGGGGATAAAAGAGGTATTTGTGGGTGAAAAGGTCCTATTTGAAGGGGGAATCCTGGTATTTCTTGGAGAAGATGTGATCTATTTGGGAGAAATGTGGCATTTCTGGAAGAAACTGTCCTATTTTGGAAAAAAAAGAGGTATTTGTGGGTGAAAAGGTCCTATTTCGAGGGGGAAAGTTGGTATTTCTTGGAGAAGATGTGATCTATTTGGGAGAAATGTGGCATTTCTGGAAGAAACTGTCCTATTTTCCGGGGATAAAAGAGGTATTTGTGGGTGAAAAGTTCCTATTTGAAGGGGGAACCCTGGTATTTCTTGGAGAAGATGTGATATATTTGGAAGAAATGTGGCATTTCCGGCAGAAAATATCCTATTTTGGGGATAAAACAGGTATTTGTGGGTGAAAAGGTTCTATTTGAAGGGGGAAACGTGGTATTTCTTGGAGAAGATGTGATCTATTTGGGAGAAATGTGGCATTTCTGGCAGAAACTGACCTATTTTGGGGATAAAAGAGGTATTTGTGGGTGAAAAGGTCCTATTTGAAGGGGGAAACGTGGTATTTCTTGGAGAAGATGATCTATATTTGGGAGAAATGTGGCATGTCAGGAAGAAACTGTCCTATTTTCCGGGGATAAAACAGGTATTTGTGGGTGAAAAGGTCCTATTTGAAGGGGGAATCCTGGTATTTCTTGGAGAAGATGTGATATATTTGGAAGAAATCCGGCGTTTCCGGCAGAAACTGTCCTCTTTTGGGGATAAAAGAGGTATTTGTGGGTGAAAAGGTTCTATTCGAAGGGGGAAACGTGGTATTTCTTGGAGAAGATGTGATATATTTGGGAGAAATGTGGCATTTCTGTAAGAAACTGTCCTCTTTTGGGGATAAAACAGGTATTTGTGGGTGAAAAGGTCCTATTTCGAGGGGGAAACGTAGTATTTCTTGGAGAAGATGTGATATATTTGGGAGAAATGTGGCATTTCTGGCAGAAACTGACCTCTTTTGGGGATAAAAGAGGTATTTGTGTTAGAAAAGGTCCTATTTGAAGGGGGAAACGTGGTATTTCTTGGAGAAGATGTGATCTATTTGGGAGAAATGTGGCATGTCAGGAAGAAACTGTCCTAATTTACGGGGATTAAACAGGTATTTGTGGGTGAAAAGGTCCTATTTGAAGGGGGAAAGCTGGTATTTCTTGGAGAAGATGTGATATATTTGGAAGAAATCTGGCGATTCCGGCAGAAACTGTCCTCTTTTGGGGATAAAAGAGGTATTTGTGGGAGAAAAGGTCCTATTTGAAGGGGGAAACGTGGTATTTCTTGGAGAAGCTGTGATATATTTGGGAGAAATGTGGCATTTCTGGAAGAAAAAGTCCAATTTGGGGGGAGAAGGCAGGTATTTGTGGGAGAAAAGTTCCTATTTCAGGAGGAATCCTGGTATTTCTTGGAGAAGATGTGATCTATTTGGGAGAAATGTGGCATTTCTGGAAGAAACTGTCCACTTTTGGGGATAAAAGAGGTATTTGTGGGTGAAAAGGTCCTATTTGAAGGGGGAAAGCTGGTATTTCTTGGAGAAGATGTGATCTATTTGGGAGAAATGTGGCATTTCTGGAAGAAACTGTCCTCTTTTGGGGATAAAACAGGTATTTGTGGGTGAATAGGTTATATTTCAAGGGGGTAAGCTGGTATTTCTTGGAGAAGATGTGATTTATTTGGGAGAAATGTGGCATTTCTGGAAGAAAATGTCCTCTTTTGGGGATAAAAGAGGTATTTGTGGGTGAAAATTTCCTATTTGAAGGGGGAAACGTGGTATTTCTTGGAGAAGATGTGATCTATTTGGGAGAAATTTGGCATGTCTGGAGAAACTGTCCTCTTTTGGGATAAAAGAGGTATTTGTGGGTGAAAAGGTCCTGTTTGAGGGGGAAAGCTGGTATTTCTTGGAGAAGATGTGCTATATTTGGGAGAAATGTGGCATTTCTGGCAGAAACTGTCCTATTTTGGGGATAAAAGAGGTATTTGTGGGTGAAAAGGTCCTATTTGAAGGGGGAAACCTGGTATTTCTTGGAGAAGATGTGATCTATTTGGGAGAAATGTGGCATGTCAGGAAGAAACTGTCCTATTTTGGGGATAAAAGAGGTATTTGTGGGTGAAAAAGTCATATTTGAAGGGGGAAAGCTGGTATTTCTTGGAGAAGATGTGATATATTTGGGAGAAATGTGGCATTTCTGCAAGAAACTGTCCTGTTTTGGGAAAAAAAAGCGGTATTTGTGGGTGAAAAGGTCATATTTCGGGGGGAAACCTGGTATTTCTTGGAGAAGATGTGATCTATTTGGGAGAAATGTGGTATTTCTGGAAGAAACTGTCCTCTTTTGGGGATAAAAGAGGTATTTGTGGGTGAAAAGTTCCTATTTCCAGGGGTAATCCTGGTAGTTCTTGGAGAAGCTGTGATCTATTTGGGAGAAATGTGGCATTTCTGGAAGAAACTGTCCTCTTTTGGGGATAAAACAGGTATTTGTGGGTGAAAAGGTCCTATCTGAAGGGGGAAACCTGGTATTTCTTGGAGAAGATGTGATCTATTTGGGAGAAATGTGGCATGTCAGGAAGAAACTGTCCTATTTTCCGGGGATAAAAGAGGTATTCGTGGGTGAAAAGGTCCTATTTGAGGGGGAAAGCTGGTATTTCTTGGAGAAGATGTGATATATTTGGGAGAAATGTGGCATTTCTGGAAGAAAAAGTCCAATTTGGGGGGAGAAGGCAGGTATTTGTGGGAGAAAAGTTCCTATTTCAGGAGGAACCCTGGTATTTCTTGGAGAAGATGTGATCTATTTGGGAGAAATGTGGCATGTCTGGAAGAAACTGTCCTATTTTGGGGATAAAAGAGGTACTTGTGGGTGAAAAGGTCCTATTTGAAGGGGGAAAGCTGGTATTTCTTGGAGAAGATGTGATATATTTGGGAGAAATGTGGCATTTCTGGAAGAAACTGTCCTATTTTGGGGATAAAACAGGTATTTGTGGGTGAATAGGTAATATTTCAAGGGGGTAAGCTGGTATTTCTTGGAGAAGATGTGATATATTTGGGAGAAATGTGGCCTTTCTGGAAGAAACTGTCCTATTTTGGGGATAAAAGAGGTATTTGTGGGTGAAAAGGTCCTATTTGAAGGGGGAACCCGGTATTTCTTGGAGAAGATGTGATCTTTTTGGGAGAAATGTGGCATTTCTGGAAGAAACTGTCGTATTTTGGGGATAAAACAGGCATTTGTGGGTGAAAAGGTCCTGTTTGAGGGGGGAAAGCTGGTATTTCTTGGAGAAGATGTGCTATATTTGGGAGAAATGTGGCATGTCTGGAAGAAACTGTCCTCTTTTGGGGATAAAAGAGGTATCTGTGGGTGAAAAGGTCCTATTTGAAGGGGGAAACCTGGTATTTCTTGGAGTAGATGTGATCTATTTGGGAGAAATGTGGCATGTCTGGCAGAAACTGTCCTATTTTGGGGATAAAAGAGGTATTTGTGGGTGAAAAGGTCCTATTTGAAGGGGGAAAGCTGGTATTTCGTGGAGAAGATGTGATCTATTTGGGAGAAATGTGGCATTTCTGCAAGAAACTGTCCTGTTTTGGGAAAAAAAAGAGGTATTTGTGGGTGAAAAGGTCCTATTTGAAGGGGGAAACGTGGTATTTCTTGGAGAAGATGTGATCTATTTGGGAGAAATGTGGCATTTCTGGCAGAAACTGTCGTCTTTTGGGGATAAAAGAGGTATTTGTGGGTGAAAAGGTCCTATTTGAAGGGGGAAACGTGGTATTTCTTGGAGAAGATGTGATGTATTTGGGAGAAATGTGGCATTTCTGGAAGAAACTGTACTATTTTCCGGGGATAAAAGAGGTATTTGTGGGTGAAAAGGTTCTATTTGAAGGGGGAAACGTGGTATTTCTTGGAGAAGATGTGATATATATGGGAGAAATGTGGCATGTCTGGAGGAAACTGTCCTCTTTTGGGGATAAAAGAGGTATTTGTGGGTGAAAAGGTCCTATTTGAAGAGGGTAACGTGGTATTTCTTGGAGAAGATGTGATATATTTGGGAGAAATGTGGCCTTTCTGGAAGAAACTGTCATATTTTGGGGATAAAAGAGGTATTTGTGGGTGAAAAGGTCCAATTTGAAGGGGGAATCCTGGTATTTCTTGGAGAAGATGTGATCTATTTGGGAGAAATGTGGCATGTCTGGAAGAAACTGTCCTATTTTGGGAAAAAAAGAGGTATTTGTGGGTGAAAAGGTCCTATTTCGAGGGGGAAAGTTGGTATTTCTTGGAGAAGATGTGATCTATTTGGGAGAAATGTGGCATTTCTGGCAGAAACTGTCGTCTTTTGGGGATAAAAGAGGTATTTGTGGGTGAAAAGGTCCTATTTGAAGGGGGAAACCTGGTATTTCTTGGAGAAGATGTGGTATATTTGGGAGAAATGTGGCATGTCAGGAAGAAACTGTCCTATTTTCCGGGGATAAAACAGGTATTTGTCGGTGAAAAGGTCCTATTTGAAAGGGGAATCCTGGTATTTCTTGGAGAAGATGTGATATATTTGGAAGAAATCTGGCGTTTCCGGCAGAAACTGTCCTCTTTTGGGGATAAAAGAGGTATTTGTGGGTGAAAAGGTTCTATTTGAAGGGGGAAACGTGGTATTTCTTGGAGAAGATGTGCTATATTTGGGAGAAATGTGGCCTTTCTGTAAGAAACTGTCCTCTTTTGGGGATAAAAGAGGTATTTGTGGGTGAAAAGGTCCTATTTCGAGGGGGAAACGTGGTATTTCTTGGAGAAGATGTGATATATTTGGGAGAAATGTGGCATTTCTGGCAGAAACTGACCTCTTTTGGGGATAAAAGAGGTATTTGTGGGTGAAAAGGTCCTATTTGAAGGGGGAACCCTGGTATTTCTTGGAGAAGATGTGATATATTTGGGAGAAATGTGGCATGTCAGGAAGAAACTGTCCTAATTTACGGGGATTAAAAAGGTATTTGTGGGTGAAAAGGTCCTATTTGAAGGGGGAATCCTGGTATTTCTTGGAGAAGATGTGATATATTTGGAAGAAATCTGGCGTTTCCGGCAGAAAATGTCCTATTTTGGGGATAAAAGAGGTATTTGTGGGTGAAAAGGTCCTATTTGAAGGGGGTAACGTGGTATTTCTTGGAGAAGATGTGATATATTTGGGAGAAATGTGGCATTTCTGGAAGAAAAAGTCCAATTTGGGGGGAGAAGGCAGGTATTTGTGGGAGAAAAGTTCCTATTTCAGGAGGAACCCTGGTATGTCTTGGAGAAGATGTGATATATTTGGGAGAAATGTGGCATGTCTGGAAGAAACTGTCCTATTTTGGGGATAAAAGAGGTACTTGTGGGTGAAAAGGTCCTATTTGAAGGGGGAAAGCTGGTATTTCTTGGAGAAGATGTGATATATTTGGGAGAAATCTGGCATGTCTGGAAGAAACTGTCCTATTTTGGGGATAAAAGAGGTATTTGTGGGTGAATAGGTAATATTTCAAGGGGGTAAGCTGGTATTTCTTGGAGAAGATGTGATCTATTTGGGAGAAATGTGGCATGTCTGGAAGAAACTGTCGTATTTTGGGGATAAAAGAGGTATTTGTGGGTGAAAAGGTCCTATTTGAAGGGGGAACCCGGTATTTCTTGGAGAAGATGTGATCTATTTGGGAGAAATGTGGCATTTCTGGAAGAAACTGTCGTATTTTGGGGATAAAACAGGCATTTGTGGGTGAAAAGGTCCTGTTTGAGGGGGGAAAGCTGGTATTTCTTGGAGAAGATGTGCTATATTTGGGAGAAATGTGGCATGTCTGGAAGAAACTGTCCTCTTTTGGGGATAAAAGAGGTATCTGTGGGTGAAAAGGTCCTATTTGAAGGGGGAAACCTGGTATTTCTTGGAGTAGATGTGATCTATTTGGGAGAAATGTGGCATGCCTGGCAGAAACTGTCCTATTTTGGGGATAAAAGAGGTATTTGTGGGTGAAAAGGTCCTATTTGAAGGGGGAAAGCTGGTATTTCGTGGAGAAGATGTGATCTATTTGGGAGAAATGTGGCATTTCTGCAAGAAACTGTCCTGTTTTGGGAAAAAAAAGAGGTATTTGTGGGTGAAAAGGTCCTATTTGAAGGGGGAAACGTGGTATTTCTTGGAGAAGATGTGATCTATTTGGGAGAAATGTGGCATGTCAGGAAGAAACTGTCCTAATTTACGGGGATTAAAAAGGTATTTGTGGGTGAAAAGGTCCTATTTGAAGGGGGAATCCTGGTATTTCTTGGAGAAGCTGTGATATATTTGGGAGAAATGTGGCATTTCTGGAAGAAACTGTCCTCTTTTGGGGATCAAAGAGGTATTTGTGGGTGAAAAGGTCCTATCTGAAGGGGGAAACCTGGTATTTCTAGGAGAAGATGTGATCTATTTGGGAGAAATGTGGCATGTCAGGAAGAAACTGTCCGATTTTCCGGGGATAAAAGAGGTATTTGTGGGTGAAAAGGTCCTATTTGAGGGGGAAACCTGGTATTTCTTGGAGAAGATGTGATCTATTTGGGGGAAATGTGGCATTTCTGGATGAAACGGTCCTCTTTTGGGGTTAAAAGAGGTATTTGTGGGTGAAAAGGTCCTATTTGAAGGGGGAATCCTGGTATTAATTGGAGAAGATGTGATCTATTTGGGAGAAATGTGGCATGTCAGGATGAAACTGTCCTATTTTGGGAAAAAAAGAGGTATTTGTGGGTGAAAAGGTCCTATTTGAAGGGGGAAACGTGGTATTTCTTGGAGAAGATGTGATCTATTTGGGAGAAATGTGGCATTTCTGGAAGAAACTGACCTATTTTGGGGATAAAAGAGGTATTTGTGGGTGAAAAGGTCCTATTTGAAGGGGGAAACCTGGTATTTCTTGGAGAAGATGTGATATATTTGGGAGAAATGTGGCATTTCTGGAAGAAAAAGTCCTATTTTCCGGGGATAAAACAGGTATTTGTGGGTGAAAAGGTCCTATTTGAGGGGGAAAGCTGGTATTTCTTGGAGAAGATGTGATCTATTTGGGAGAAATGTGGCATGTCTGGAAGAAACTGTCCTATTTTGGGGATAAAAGAGGTACTTGTGGGTGAAAAGGTCCTATTTGAAGGGGGAAAGCTGGTATTTCTTGGAGAAGATGTGATATATTTGGGAGAAATGTGGCATTTCTGGAAGAAACTGTCCTATTTTGGGGATAAAACAGGTATTTGTGGGTGAATAGGTAATATTTCAAGGGGGTAAGCTGGTATTTCTTGGAGAAGATGTGATCTATTTGGGAGAAATGTGGCATGTCTGGAAGAAACTGTCGTATTTTGGGGATAAAAGAGGTATTTGTGGGTGAAAAGGTCCTATTTGAAGGGGGAACCCGGTATTTCTTGGAGAAGATGTGATCTATTTGGGAGAAATGTGGCATTTCTGGAAGAAACTGTCGTATTTTGGGGATAAAACAGGCATTTGTGGGTGAAAAGGTCCTGTTTGAGGGGGGAAAGCTGGTATTTCTTGGAGAAGATGTGCTATATTTGGGAGAAATGTGGCATGTCTGGAAGAAACTGTCCTCTTTTGGGGATAAAAGAGGTATCTGTGGGTGAAAAGGTCCTATTTGAAGGGGGAAACCTGGTATTTCTTGGAGTAGATGTGATCTATTTGGGAGAAATGTGGCATGCCTGGCAGAAACTGTCCTATTTTGGGGATAAAAGAGGTATTTGTGGGTGAAAAGGTCCTATTTGAAGGGGGAAAGCTGGTATTTCGTGGAGAAGATGTGATCTATTTGGGAGAAATGTGGCATTTCTGCAAGAAACTGTCCTGTTTTGGGAAAAAAAAGAGGTATTTGTGGGTGAAAAGGTCCTATTTGAAGGGGGAAACGTGGTATTTCTTGGAGAAGATGTGATCTATTTGGGAGAAATGTGGCATGTCAGGAAGAAACTGTCCTAATTTACGGGGATTAAAAAGGTATTTGTGGGTGAAAAGGTCCTATTTGAAGGGGGAATCCTGGTATTTCTTGGAGAAGCTGTGATATATTTGGGAGAAATGTGGCATTTCTGGAAGAAACTGTCCTCTTTTGGGGATCAAAGAGGTATTTGTGGGTGAAAAGGTCCTATCTGAAGGGGGAAACCTGGTATTTCTAGGAGAAGATGTGATCTATTTGGGAGAAATGTGGCATGTCAGGAAGAAACTGTCCGATTTTCCGGGGATAAAAGAGGTATTTGTGGGTGAAAAGGTCCTATTTGAGGGGGAAACCTGGTATTTCTTGGAGAAGATGTGATCTATTTGGGGAAATGTGGCATTTCTGGATGAAACGGTCCTCTTTTGGGGTTAAAAGAGGTATTTGTGGGTGAAAAGGTCCTATTTGAAGGGGGAATCCTGGTATTAATTGGAGAAGATGTGATCTATTTGGGAGAAATGTGGCATGTCAGGATGAAACTGTCCTATTTTGGGAAAAAAAGAGGTATTTGTGGGTGAAAAGGTCCTATTTGAAGGGGGAAACGTGGTATTTCTTGGAGAAGATGTGATCTATTTGGGAGAAATGTGGCATTTCTGGAAGAAACTGACCTATTTTGGGGATAAAAGAGGTATTTGTGGGTGAAAAGGTCCTATTTGAAGGGGGAAACCTGGTATTTCTTGGAGAAGATGTGATCTATTTGGGAGAAATGTGGCATGTCAGGAAGAAACTGTCCTATTTTCCGGGGAATAAAACAGGTATTTGTGGGTGAAAAGGTCCTATTTGAGGGGGAAAGCTGGTATTTCTTGGAGAAGATGTGATCTATTTGGGAGAAATGTGGCATTTCTGGAAGAAACTGTCCTATTTTGGGGATAAAAGAGGTATTTGTGGGTGAAAAGGTCCTATTTGAAGGGGGAAACGTGGTATTTCTTGGAGAAGATGTGATATATTTGGGAGAAATCTGGCCTTTCTGGAAGAAACTGTCCTCTTTTGGGGATAAAAGAGGTATTTGTGGGTGAAATGTCCTATTTCAGGAGGAATCCTGGTATTTCTTGGAGAAGATGTGATATATTTGGGAGAAATCTGGCATTTCTGGAAGAAACTGTCCTATTTTGGGCATAAAACAGGCATTTGTGGGTGAAAAGGTCCTATTAGAAGGGGGAACCCTGGTATTTCTTGGTGAAGATGTGATATATTTGGGAGAAATGTGGCATTTCTGGAAGAAACTGTCCTATTCTGGGGATAAAAGAGGTATTTGTGGGTGAAAAGGTCCTATTTGAAGGGGGAAACGTGGTATTTCTTGGAGAAGCTGTGACATATTTGGGAGAAATGTGGCATGTCTGGAAGAAACTGACCTCTTTTGGGGATAAAAGAGGTATTTGTGGGTGAAAAGGTCCTATTTCGAGGGGGAAACGTGGTATTTCTTGGAGAAGATGTGCTATATTTGGGAGAAATGTGGCATGTCTGGAAGAAACTGTCCTATTTTGGGGATAAAAGAGGTATTTGTGGGTGAAAAAGTCCTATTTGAAGGGGGAATCCTGGTATTTCTTGGAGAAGATGTGATCTATTTAGGAGAAATGTGGCCTTTCTGGAAGAGAAACTGTCCTATTTTGGGGATAAAAGAGGTATTTGTGGGTGAAAAGGTCCTATTTGAAGGGGGAATCCTGGTATTTCTTGGAGAAGATGTGATCTATTTGGGATAAATGTGGCATTTCTGGAAGAAACTGTCCTATTTTGGAAAAAAAAGAGGTATTTGTGGGTGAAAAGGTCCTATTTCGAGGGGGGAAAGTTGGTATTTCTTGGAGAAGATGTGATCTATTTGGGAGAAATGTGGCATTTCAGGAAGAAACTGTCCTATTTTCCGGGGATAAAAGAGGTATTTGTGGGTGAAAAGTTCCTATTTGAAGGGGGGAACCCTGGTATTTCTTGGAGAAGATGTGATATATTTGGAAGAAATGTGGCATTTCCGGCAGAAAATATCCTATTTTGGGGATAAAACAGGTATTTGTGGGTGAAAAGGTTCTATTTGAAGGGGGAAACGTGGTATTTCTTGGAGAAGATGTGATCTATTTGGGAGAAATGTGGCATTTCTGGCAGAAACTGACCTATTTTGGGGATAAAAGAGGTATTTGTGGGTGAAAAGGTCCTATTTGAAGGGGGAAACGTGGTATTTCTTGGAGAAGATGATCTATATTTGGGAGAAATGTGGCATGTCAGGAAGAAACTGTCCTATTTTCCGGGGATAAAACAGGTATTTGTGGGTGAAAGGGTCCTATTTGAAGGGGGAATCCTGGTATTTCTTGGAGAAGATGTGATATATTTGGAAGAAATCCGGCGTTTCCGGCAGAAGCTGTCCTCTTTTGGGGATAAAAGAGGTATTTGTGGGTGAAAAGGTTCTATTCGAAGGGGGAAACGTGGTATTTCTTGGAGAAGATGTGATATATTTGGGAGAAATGTGGCATTTCTGTAAGAAACTGTCCTCTTTTGGGGATAAAACAGGTATTTGTGGGTGAAAAGGTCCTATTTCGAGGGGGAAACGTAGTATTTCTTGGAGAAGATGTGATATATTTGGGAGAAATGTGGCATTTCTGCAGAAACTGACCTCTTTTGGGGATAAAAGAGGTATTTGTGTTAGAAAAGGTCCTATTTGAAGGGGGAAACGTGGTATTTCTTGGAGAAGATGTGATCTATTTGGGAGAAATGTGGCATGTCAGGAAGAAACTGTCCTAATTTACGGGGATTTAAACAGGTATTTGTGGGTGAAAAGGTCCTATTTGAAGGGGGAACCCTGGTATTTCTTGGAGAAGATGTGATATATTTGGAAGAAATCTGGCGATTCCGGCAGAAACTGTCCTATTTTGGGGATAAAAGAGGTATTTGTGGGAGAAAAGGTCCTATTTGAAGGGGGAAACGTGGTATTTCTTGGAGAAGCTGTGATATATTTGGGAGAAATGTGGCATTTCTGGAAGAAAAAGTCCAATTTGGGGGGAGAAGGCAGGTATTTGTGGGAGAAAAGTTCCTATTTCAGGAGGAATCCTGGTATTTCTTGGAGAAGATGTGATCTATTTGGGAGAAATGTGGCATTTCTGGAAGAAACTGTCCACTTTTGGGGATAAAAGAGGTATTTGTGGGTGAAAAGGTCCTATTTGAAGGGGGAAAGCTGGTATTTCTTGGAGAAGATGTGATCTATTTGGGAGAAATGTGGCATTTCTGGAAGAAACTGTCCTCTTTTGGGGATAAAACAGGTATTTGTGGGTGAATAGGTTATATTTCAAGGGGGTAAGCTGGTATTTCTTGGAGAAGATGTGATTTATTTGGGAGAAATGTGGCATTTCTGGAAGAAAATGTCCTCTTTTGGGGATAAAAGAGGTATTTGTGGGTGAAAATTTCCTATTTGAAGGGGGGAAACGTGGTATTTCTTGGAGAAGATGTGATCTATTTGGGAGAAATGTGGCATGTCTGGAAGAAACTGTCCTCTTTTGGGGGATAAAAGAGGTATTTGTGGGTGAAAAGGTCCTGTTTGAGGGGGGAAAGCTGGTATTTCTTGGAGAAGATGTGCTATATTTGGGAGAAATGTGGCATTTCTGGCAGAAACTGTCCTATTTTGGGGATAAAAGAGGTATTTGTGGGTGAAAAGGTCCTATTTGAAGGGGGAAACCTGGTATTTCTTGGAGAAGATGTGATCTATTTGGGAGAAATGTGGCATGTCAGGAAGAAACTGTCCTATTTTGGGGATAAAAGAGGTATTTGTGGGTGAAAAAGTCATATTTGAAGGGGGGAAAGCTGGTATTTCTTGGAGAAGATGTGATATATTTGGGAGAAATGTGGCATTTCTGCAAGAAACTGTCCTGTTTTGGGAAAAAAAAGCGGTATTTGTGGGTGAAAAGGTCATATTTCGGGGGGAAACCTGGTATTTCTTGGAGAAGATGTGATCTATTTGGGAGAAATGTGGTATTTCTGGAAGAAACTGTCCTCTTTTGGGGATAAAAGAGGTATTTGTGGGTGAAAAGTTCCTATTTCCAGGGGTAATCCTGGTAGTTCTTGGAGAAGCTGTGATATATTTGGGAGAAATGTGGCATTTCTGGAAGAAACTGTCCTCTTTTGGGGATAAAACAGGTATTTGTGGGTGAAAAGGTCCTATCTGAAGGGGGAAACCTGGTATTTCTTGGAGAAGATGTGATCTATTTGGGAGAAATGTGGCATGTCAGGAAGAAACTGTCCTATTTTCCGGGGATAAAAGAGGTATTCGTGGGTGAAAAGGTCCTATTTGAGGGGGAAAGCTGGTATTTCTTGGAGAAGAAGTGATCTATTTGGGGGAAATGTGGCATTTCTGGAAGAAACTGTCCTCTTTTGGGGATAAAAGAGGTATTTGTGGGTGAAAAGTTCCTATTTCCAGGGGTAATCCTGGTATTTCTTGGAGAAGATGTGATCTATTTGGGAGAAATGTGGCATGTCAGGAAGAAACTGTCCTATTTTGGGGATAAAGCAGGTATTTGAGGGTGGAAAAGGTCCTATTTGAAGGGGGAAAGCTGGTATTTCTTGGAGAAGATGTGATCTATTTGGGAGAAATGTGGCATTTCTGGAAGAAACTGTCCTATTTTGGGGATAAAAGAGGTATTTGTGGGTGAAAAGGTCCTGTTTGAGGGGGGAAAGCTGGTATTTCTTGGTGAAGATGTGCTATACTTGGGAGAAATGTGGCATTTCTGGCAGAAACTGTCCTCTTTTGGGGATAAAAGAGGTATTTGTGGGTGAAAAGGTCCTATTTGAAGGGGGAAACATGGTATTTCTTGGAGAAGATGTGATCTATTTGGGGGAAATGTGGCATGTCTGGAAGAAACTGTCCTGTTTTGGGGATAAAAGAGGTATTTGTGGGTGAAAAGGTCCTATTTGAAGGGGGAACCCTGGTATTTCTTGGAGAAGATGTGATCTATTTGGGAGAAATGTGTCATTTCTGCAGGAAACTGTCCTGTTTTGGGGAAAAAAAGAGGTATTTGTGGGTGAAAATGTCCTATTTCGAGGGGGAAAGCTGGTATTTCTAGGAGAAGATGTGATCTATTTCGGAGAAATGTGGCCTTTCTGGAAGAAACTGTCCTCTTTTGGGGATAAAAGAGGTATTTGTGGGTGAAAAGTTCCTATTTCCAGGGGTAATCCTGGTAGGTCTTGGAGAAGCTGTGATATATTTGGGAGAAATGTGGCATTTCTGGAAGAAACTGTCCTCTTTTGGGGATAAAACAGGTATTTGTGGGAGAAAAGGTCCTATCTGAAGGGGGAAACGTGGTATTTCTTGGAGAAGATGTGATCTATTTGGGAGAAATGTGGCATGTCAGGAACAAACTGTCCTATTTTCCGGGGATAAAAGAGGTATTTGTGGGTGAAAAGGTCCTATTTGAGGGGGAAACGTGGTATTTCTTGGAGAAGATGTGATATATTTGGGGGAAATGTGGCATGTCTGGAAGAAACTGTCCTCTTTTGGGGATAAAAGAGGTATTTGTGGGTGAAAAGGTCCTATTTGAAGGGGGAATCCTGGTATTTCTTGGAGAAGATGTGATCTATTTGGGAGAAATGTGGCATGTCAGGATGAAACTGTCCTATTTTGGTAAAAAAAGAGGTATTTGTGGGTGAAAAGGTCCTATTTCGAGGGGGAAAGCTGGTATTTCTTGGAGAAGATGTGATCTATTTGGGAGAAATGTCGCATTTCTGGCAGAAACTGACCTCTTTTGGGGATAAAAGAGGTATTTGTGGGTGAAAAGGTCCTATTTGATGGGGGAAACGTGGTATTTCTTGGAGAAGATGTGATCTATTTGGGAGAAATGTGGCATTTCTGGAAGAAACTGTCCTATTTTGGGGATAAAAGAGGTATTTGTGGGTGAAAAGTTCCTATTTGAAGGGGGAAACGTGGTATTTCTTGGAGAAGATGTGCTATATTTGGGAGAAATGTGGCATGTCTGGAATAAACTGTCGTATTTTGGGGATAAAAGAGGTATTTGTGGGTGAAAAGGTCGTATTTGAAGGGGGAAACCTGGTATTTCTTGGAGAAGATGTGATATATTTGGGAGAAATGTGGCATTTCTGCGAGAAACTGTCCTGTTTTGGGAAATAAAGGAGGTATTTGTGAGTGAAAAGGTCCTATTTCGAGGGGGAACCCTGGTATTTCTAGGAGAAGATGTGATCTATTTGGGAGAAATGTGGCCTTTCTGGAAGAAACTGTCCTCTTTTGGGGATAAAAGAGGTATTTGTGGGTGAAAAGTTCCTATTTCCAGGGGTAATCCTGGTATTTCTTGGAGAAGATGTGATCTATTTGGGAGAAATGTCGCATGTCAGGAAGAAACTGTCCTATTTTGGGGATAAAGCAGGTATTTGTGGGTGAAAAGGTCCTATTTGAAGGGGGAAAGCTGGTATATCTTGGAGAAGATGTTGTATATTTGGGAGAAATGTGGCATTTCTGGAAGAAAATGTCAAATCTGGGGGGAGAAGGCTGGTATTTGTGGGAGAAAGGGTCCTATTTCTGGAGGAATCCTGGTATTTCTTGGAGAAGATGTGATCTATTTGGGAGAAATGTGGCCTTTCTGGAAGAAACTGTCCTCTTTTGGGGATAAAAGAGGTATTTGTGGGTGAAAAGGTCCTATTTGAAGGGGGAAACCTGGTATTTCTTGGAGAAGATGTGATATATTTGGGAGAAATGTGGCATTTCTGGAAGAAAATTTCCAATTTGAGGGATAAAAGAGGTATTTGTGGGTGAATAGGTCCTATTTGAAGGGGGAACCCTGGTATTTCTTGGAGAAGATGTGATATATTTGGAAGAAATCTGGCGTTTCCGGCAGAAAATGTCCTATTTTGGGGATAAAAGAGGTATTTGTGGGTGAAAATGTTCAATTTGAAGGGGGAAACGTGGTATTTCTTGGAGAAGATGTGATCTATTTGGGAGAAATGTGGCATGTCTGGAAGAAACTGTCCTCTTTTGGGGATAAAAGAGGTATTTGTGGGTGAAAAGGTCCTATTTGAAGGGGGAAAGCTGGTATTTCATGGAGAAGATGTGATTTATTTGGGAGAAATGTGCCATGTCTGGAAGAAACTGTCCTCTTTTGGGGATAAAAGAGGTATTTGTGGGTGAAAAGGTCCTATTTGAAGGGGGAAACGTGGTATTTCTTGGAGAAGATGTGATATATTTGGGAGAAATGTGGCATTTCTGGAAGAAAATGTCGTATTTTGGGGATAAAAGAGGTATTTGTGGGTGAAAAGGTCCTATTTGAAGGGGGAAAGCTGGTATTTCTTGGAGAAGATGTGATCTATTTGGGAGAAATGTGGCATGTCAGGAAGAATCTGTCCTATTTTCCGGGGATAAAAGAGGTATTCGTGTGTGAAAAGGTCCTATTTGAGGGGGAAAAGCTGGTATTTCTTGGAGAAGATGTGATCTATTTGGGGGAAATGTGGCATGTCTGGAAGAAACTGTCCACTTTTGGGGATAAAAGAGGTATTTGTGGGTGAAAAGGTCCTATTTGAAGGGGGAATCCTGGTATTTCTTGGAGAAGATGTGATCTATTTGGGAGAAATGTGGCATTTCTGGAAGAAACTGTCCTATTTTGGGGATAAAAGAGGTATTTGTGGGTGAAAAGTTCCTATTTGAAGGGGGAAACGTGGTATTTCTTGGAGAAGATGTGCTATATTTGGGAGAAATGTGGCATGTCTGGAATAAACTGTCGTATTTTGGGGATAAAAGAGGTATTTGTGGGTGAAAAGGTCGTATTTGAAGGGGGAAACCTGGTATTTCTTGGAGAAGATGTGATATATTTGGGAGAAATGTGGCATTTCTGCGAGAAACTGTCCTGTTTTGGGAAATAAAGGAGGTATTTGTGAGTGAAAAGGTCCTATTTCGAGGGGGAACCCTGGTATTTCTAGGAGAAGATGTGATCTATTTGGGAGAAATGTGGCCTTTCTGGAAGAAACTGTCCTCTTTTGGGGATAAAAGAGGTATTTGTGGGTGAAAAGTTCCTATTTCCAGGGGTAATCCTGGTATTTCTTGGAGAAGATGTGATCTATTTGGGAGAAATGTCGCATGTCAGGAAGAAACTGTCCTATTTTGGGGATAAAGCAGGTATTTGTGGGTGAAAAGGTCCTATTTGAAGGGGGAAAGCTGGTATATCTTGGAGAAGATGTTGTATATTTGGGAGAAATGTGGCATTTCTGGAAGAAAATGTCAAATCTGGGGGGAGAAGGCTGGTATTTGTGGGAGAAAGGGTCCTATTTCTGGAGGAATCCTGGTATTTCTTGGAGAAGATGTGATCTATTTGGGAGAAATGTGGCCTTTCTGGAAGAAACTGTCCTCTTTTGGGGATAAAAGAGGTATTTGTGGGTGAAAAGGTCCTATTTGAAGGGGGAAACCTGGTATTTCTTGGAGAAGATGTGATATATTTGGGAGAAATGTGGCATTTCTGGAAGAAAATTTCCAATTTGAGGGATAAAAGAGGTATTTGTGGGTGAATAGGTCCTATTTGAAGGGGGAACCCTGGTATTTCTTGGAGAAGATGTGATATATTTGGAAGAAATCTGGCGTTTCCGGCAGAAAATGTCCTATTTTGGGGATAAAAGAGGTATTTGTGGGTGAAAATGTTCAATTTGAAGGGGGAAACGTGGTATTTCTTGGAGAAGATGTGATCTATTTGGGAGAAATGTGGCATGTCTGGAAGAAACTGTCCTCTTTTGGGGATAAAAGAGGTATTTGTGGGTGAAAAGGTCCTATTTGAAGGGGGAAAGCTGGAATTTCTTGGAGAAGATGTGATTTATTTGGGAGAAATGTGCCATGTCTGGAAGAAACTGTCCTCTTTTGGGGATAAAACAGGTATTTGTGGGTGAAAAGGTCCTATTTGAAGGGGGAAACGTGGTATTTCTTGGAGAAGATGTGATATATTTGGGAGAAATGTGGCATTTCTGGAAGAAACTGTCCTCTTTTGGGGATAAAAGAGGTATTTGTGGGTGAAAAGGTCCTATCTGAAGGGGGAAAGCTGGTATTTCTTGGAGAAGATGTGATTTATTTGGGAGAAATGTGGCATGTCAGGAAGAATCTGACCTATTTTCCGGGGATAAAAGAGGTATTCGTGGGTGAAAAGGTCCTATTTGAGGGGGAAAAGCTGGTATTTCTTGGAGAAGATGTGATCTATTTGGGGGAAATGTGGCATTTCTGGAAGAAACTGTCCTCTTTTGGGGATAAAAGAGGTATTTGTGGGTGAAAAGGTTCTATTTGAAGGGGGAAACGTGGTATTTCTTGGAGAAGATGTGTTCTATTTGGGAGAAATGTGGCATGCCAGGAAGAAACTGTCCTATTTTGGGGATAAAAGAGGTATTTGTGGGAGAAAAGTTCCTATTTGAAGGGGGAAACGTGATATTTCTTGGAGAAGATGTGATCTATTTGGGAGAAATGTGGCATTTCAGGAAGAAACTGTCCTATTTTGGGGATAAAACAGGCATTTGTGGGTGAAAAGATCCTATTTCGAGGGGGAAACCTGTTATTTCTAGGAGAAGATGTGATTTATTTGGGAGAAATGAGGCATGTCTGGAAGAAACTGTCCTATTTTGGGGATAAAAGAGGTATTTGTGGGTGAAAAGGTCCTATTTGAAGGGGGAAACCTGGTATTTCTTGGAGAAGATGTGATATATTTGGGAGAAATGTGGCATGTCAGGAAGAAACTGTCCTATTTTCCGGGGATAAAACAGGTATTTGTGGTTGAAAAGGTCCTATTTGAGGGGGAAACCTGGTATTTCTTGGAGAAGATGTGGTATATTTGGGAGAAATGTGGCATTTCTGGAAGAAATAGTCCAATTTGGGGGGAGAAGGCAGGTATTTGTGGGAGAAAAGTTCCTATTTCAGGAGGAATCCTGGTATTTCTTGGAGAAGATGTGATCTATTTGGGAGAAATGTGGCATGTCTGGAAGAAACTGTCCTCTTTTGGGGATAAAAGAGGCACTTGTGGGTGAAAAGGTCCTATTTGAAGGGGGAAACCTGGTATTTCTTGGAGAAGATGTGATCTATTTGGGAGAAATGTGGCCTTTCTGGAAGAAACTGTCCTCTTTTGGGGATAAAACAGGTATTTGTGGGTGAATAGGCTATATTTCAAGGGGGTAAGCTGGTATTTCTTGGAGAAAATGTGATCTATTTGGGAGAAATGTGGCATGTCAGGAAGAAACTGTCCTCTTTTGGGGATAAAAGAGGTATTTGCGGGTGAAAAGGTCCTATTTGAAGGGGGAAACGTGGTATTTCTTGGAGAAGATGTGATCTATTTGGGAGAAATGTGGCATGTCTGGAAGAAACTGTCCTCTTTTGGGGATAAAAGAGGTATTTGTGGGTGAAAAGGTCCTATTTGAGGGGGGAAAGCTGGTATTTCTTGGAGAAGATGTGCTATATTTGGGAGAAATGCGGCATTTCTGGAAGAAATAGTCCTCTTTTGGGGATAAAAGAGGTATTTGTGGGTGAAAAGGTCCTATTTGAAGGGGGAAACGTGGTATTTCTTGGAGAAGATGTGATCTATTTGGGAGAAATGTGGCATGTCTGGAAGAAACTGTCGTATTTTGGGGATAAAAGAGGTATTTGTGGGTGAAAAGGTCCTATTTGAAGGGGGAAAGCTGGTATTTCTTGGAGAAGATGTGATATATTTGGGAGAAATGTGGCATTTCTGCAAGAAACTGTCCTGTTTTGGGAAAAAAAGAGGTATTTGTGGGTGAAAATGTCCTATTTGAAGGGGGAAAGCTGGTATTTCTAGGAGAAGATGTGATCTATTTGGGAGAAATGTGGCCTTTCTGGAAGAAACTGTCCTCTTTTGGGGATAAAAGAGGTATTTGTGGGTTAAAAGGTCCTATTTCGAGGGGGAAACGTGGTATTTCTTGGAGAAGATGTGATATATTTGGGAGAAATGTGGCATTTCTGGCAGAAACTGACCTCTTTTGGGGATAAAAGAGGTATTTGTGGGTGAAAAGGTCCTATTTGAAGGGGGAAACCTGGTATTTCTTGGAGAAGATGTGATATATTTGGGAGAAATGTGGCATGTCAGGAAGAAACTGTCCTAATTTACGGGGATTAAACAGGTATTTGAGGGTGAAAAGGTCCTATTTGAAGGGGGAATCCTGGTATTTCTTGGAGAAGATGTGATATATTTGGAAGAAATCAGGCGATTCCGGCAGAAAATGTCCTATTTTGGGGATAAAACAGGTATTTGTGGGTGAAAAGGTTCTATTTGAAGGGGGAAAGCTGGTATTTCTTGGAGAAGATGTGATATATTTGGGAGAAATGTGGCATTTCTGGAAGAAAAAGTCCAATTTGGGGGGAGAAGGCAGGTATTTGAGGGAGAAAAGTTCCTATTTCAGGAGGAATCCTGGCATTTCTTGGAGAAGATGTGATGTATTTGGGAGAAATGTGGCATTTCTGGCAGAAACTGTCCTATTTTGGGGATAAAAGAGGTATTTGTGGGTGAAAAGGTCCTATTTGAAGGGGGAAACCTGGTATTTCTTGGAGAAGATGTGATCTATTAGGGAGAAATGTGGCATGTCTGGAAGAAACTGTCATATTTTGGGGATAAAAGAGGTATTTGTGGGTGAAAAGGTCATATTTGAAGGGGGAAAGCTGGTATTTCTTGGAGAAGATGTGATATATTTGGGAGAAATGTGGCATTTCTGCAAGAAACTGTCCTGTTTTGGGAATAAAAAGCGGTATTTGTGGGTGAAAAGGTCCTATTTCGAGGGGGAAAGCTGGTAGTTCTTGGAGAAGCTGTGATATATTTGGGAGAAATGTGGCATGTCTGGAAGAAACTGTCCTCTTTTGGGGATAAAAGAGGTATTTGTGGGTGAAAAGGTCCTATCTGAAGGGGGAAACCTGGTATTACTTGGAGAAGATGTGATTTATCTGGGAGAAATGTGCCATGTCTGGAAGAAACTGTCCTCTTTTGGGGATAAAAGAGGTATTTGTGGGTGAAAAGGTCCTATTTGAAGGGGGAAACCTGGTATTTCTTGGAGAAGATGTGATCTATTTGGGAGAAATGTGGCATTTCTGGAAGAAACTGTCCTCTTTTGGGGATAAAAGAGGTATTTGTGGGTGAAAAGGTCCTATTTGAAGGGGGAAAGCTGGTATTTCTTGGAGAAGATGTGATCTATTTGGGAGAAATATGGCATGTCAGGAAGAATCTGTCCTATTTTCCGGGGATAAAACAGGTATTCGTGGGTGAAAAGGTCCTATTTGAGGGGGAAAAGCTGGTATTTCTTGGAGAAGATGTGATCTATTTGGGGGAAATGTGGCATTTCAGGAAGAAACTGTCCTCTTTTGGGGATAAAAGAGGTATTTGTGGGTGAAAAGTTCCTATTTGAAGGGGGAAACGTGGTATTTCTTGGAGAAGATGTGATCTATTTGGGAGAAATGTGGCATGTCTGGAAGAAACTGTCCTCTTTTGGGGATAAAAGAGGTATTTGTGGGTGAAAAGGTCCTATTTGAAGGGGGAAACGTGGTATTTCTAGGAGAAGATGTGATCTATTTGGGAGAAATGTGGCATTTCAGGAAGAAACTGTCCTATTTTGGGGATAAAACAGGCATTTGTGGGTGAAAAGGTCCTATTTCGAGGGGGAAACCTGGTATTTCTAGGAGAAGATGTGATATATTTGGGAGAAATGTGGCATGTCTGGAAGAAACTGTACTATTTTGGGGATAAAAGAGGTATTTGTGGGTGAAAAGGTCCTATTTGAGGGGGGAAAGCTGGTATTTCTTGGAGAAGATGTGCTATATTTGGGAGAAATGTGGCATGTCAGGAAGAAACTGTCCTATTTTCCGGGGATAAAACAGGTATTTGTGGGTGACAAGGTCCTATTTGAGGGGGAAACCTGGTATTTCTTGGAGAAGATGTGATCTATTTGGGGGAAATGTGGCATTTCTGGAAGAAACTGTCCTATTTTGGAGATAAAGAGGTATTTGTGGGTGAAAAGGTCCTATTTGAAGGGGGAAACGTGGTATTTCCTGGAGAAGATGTGATATATTTGGGAGAAATGTGGCATTTCTGGAAGAAACTGTCCTCTTTTGGGGATAAAAGAGGTATTTGTGGGTGAAAAGGTCCTATTTCGAGGGGCAAACGTGGTATTTCTTGGAGAAGATGTGATCTATTTTGGGGGAAATGTGGCATTTCTGGAAGAAACTGTCCTATTTTGGGGATAAAGAGGTATTTGTGGGTGAAAAGGTCCTATTTGAAGGGGGAAACGTGGTATTTCCTGGAGAAGATGTGATCTATTTGGGAGAAATGTGGCATTTCTGGAGGAAACTGTCCTCTTTTGGGGATCAAAGAGGTATTTGTGGGTGAAAAGGTCCTATTTGAAGGGGGAAACGTGGTATTTCTTGGAGAAGATGTGATATATTTGGGAGAAATGTGGCATGTCTGGAAGAAAGTGTCCTATTTTGGGGATAAAAGAGGTATTTGTGGGTGAAAAGGTCCTGTTTGAGGGGGGAAAGCTGGTATTTCTTGGAGAAGATGTGCTATATTTGGGAGAAATGTGGCATTTCTGGAAGAAATAGTCCTCTTTTGGGGATAAAAGAGGTATTTGTGGGTGAAAAGGTCCTATTTGAAGGGGGAAACGTGGTATTTCTTGGAGAAGATGTGATATATTTGGGAGAAATGTGGCATTTCTGGAAGAAAATGTCCTATTTTGGGGAGAAAAGAGGTATTTGTGGGTGAAAAGGTCCTATTTGAAGGGGGAAACGTGGTATTTCTTGGAGAAGATGTGATATATTTGGGAGAAATGTGGCATGTCAGGAAGAAACTGTCCTAATTTACGGGGATTAAACAGGTATTTGAGGGTGAAAAGGTCCTATTTGAAGGGGGAATCCTGGTATTTCTTGGAGAAGATGTGATATATTTGGAAGAAATCAGGCGATTCCGGCAGAAAATGTCCTATTTTGGGGATAAAACAGGTATTTGTGGGTGAAAAGGCTCTATTTGAAGGGGGAAAGCTGGTATTTCTTGGAGAAGATGTGATATATTTGGGAGAAATGTGGCATTTCTGGAAGAAAAAGTCCAATTTGGGGGGAGAAGGCAGGTATTTGAGGGAGAAAAGTTCCTATTTCAGGAGGAATCCTGGCATTTCTTGGAGAAGATGTGATGTATTTGGGAGAAATGTGGCATTTCTGGCAGAAACTGTCCTATTTTGGGGATAAAAGAGGTATTTGTGGGTGAAAAGGTCCTATTTGAAGGGGGAAACCTGGTATTTCTTGGAGAAGATGTGATCTATTAGGGAGAAATGTGGCATGTCTGGAAGAAACTGTCATATTTTGGGGATAAAAGAGGTATTTGTGGGTGTAAAGGTCATATTTGAAGGGGGAAAGCTGGTATTTCTTGGAGAAGATGTGATATATTTGGGAGAAATGTGGCATTTCTGCAAGAAACTGTCCTGTTTTGGGAAAAAAAAGCGGTATTTGTGGGTGAAAAGGTCCTATTTCGAGGGGGAAAGCTGGTATTTCTTGGAGAAGATGTGATCTATTTGGGAGAAATGTGGCCTTTCTGGAAGAAACTGTCCTCTTTTGGGGATAAAAGAGGTATTTGTGGGTGAAAAGTTCCTATTTGAAGAGGTAATCCTGGTAGTTCTTGGAGAAGCTGTGATATATTTGGGAGAAATGTGGCATGTCTGGAAGAAACTGTCCTCTTTTGGGGATAAAAGAGGTATTTGTGGGTGAAAAGGTCCTATTTGAAGGGGGAAACGTGGTATTTCTAGGAGAAGATGTGATCTATTTGGGAGAAATGTGGCATTTCAGGAAGAAACTGTCCTATTTTGGGGATAAAACAGGCATTTGTGGGTGAAAAGGTCCTATTTCGAGGGGGAAACCTGGTATTTCTAGGAGAAGATGTGATATATTTGGGAGAAATGTGGCATGTCTGGAAGAAACTGTACTATTTTGGGGATAAAAGAGGTATTTGTGGGTGAAAAGGTCCTATTTGAGGGGGGAAAGCTGGTATTTCTTGGAGAAGATGTGCTATATTTGGGAGAAATGTGGCATGTCAGGAAGAAACTGTCCTATTTTCCGGGGATAAAACAGGTATTTGTGGGTGACAAGGTCCTATTTGAGGGGGAAACCTGGTATTTCTTGGAGAAGATGTGATCTATTTGGGGGAAATGTGGCATTTCTGGAAGAAACTGTCCTATTTTGGAGATAAAGAGGTATTTGTGGGTGAAAAGGTCCTATTTGAAGGGGGAAACGTGGTATTTCCTGGAGAAGATGTGATATATTTGGGAGAAATGTGGCATTTCTGGAAGAAACTGTCCTCTTTTGGGGATAAAAGAGGTATTTGTGGGTGAAAAGGTCCTATTTCGAGGGGCAAACGTGGTATTTCTTGGAGAAGATGTGATCTATTTTGGGGGAAATGTGGCATTTCTGGAAGAAACTGTCCTATTTTGGGGATAAAGAGGTATTTGTGGGTGAAAAGGTCCTATTTGAAGGGGGAAACGTGGTATTTCCTGGAGAAGATGTGATCTATTTGGGAGAAATGTGGCATTTCTGGAGGAAACTGTCCTCTTTTGGGGATCAAAGAGGTATTTGTGGGTGAAAAGGTCCTATTTGAAGGGGGAAACGTGGTATTTCTTGGAGAAGATGTGATATATTTGGGAGAAATGTGGCATGTCTGGAAGAAAGTGTCCTATTTTGGGGATAAAAGAGGTATTTGTGGGTGAAAAGGTCCTGTTTGAGGGGGGAAAGCTGGTATTTCTTGGAGAAGATGTGCTATATTTGGGAGAAATGTGGCATTTCTGGAAGAAATAGTCCTCTTTTGGGGATAAAAGAGGTATTTGTGGGTGAAAAGGTCCTATTTGAAGGGGGAAACGTGGTATTTCTTGGAGAAGATGTGATATATTTGGGAGAAATGTGGCATTTCTGGAAGAAAATGTCCTATTTTGGGGAGAAAAGAGGTATTTGTGGGTGAAAAGGTCCTATTTGAAGGGGGAAACGTGGTATTTCTTGGAGAAGATGTGATATATTTGGGAGAAATGTGGCATGTCAGGAAGAAACTGTCCTAATTTACGGGGATTAAACAGGTATTTGAGGGTGAAAAGGTCCTATTTGAAGGGGGAATCCTGGTATTTCTTGGAGAAGATGTGATATATTTGGAAGAAATCAGGCGATTCCGGCAGAAAATGTCCTATTTTGGGGATAAAACAGGTATTTGTGGGTGAAAAGGCTCTATTTGAAGGGGGAAAGCTGGTATTTCTTGGAGAAGATGTGATATATTTGGGAGAAATGTGGCATTTCTGGAAGAAAAAGTCCAATTTGGGGGGAGAAGGCAGGTATTTGAGGGAGAAAAGTTCCTATTTCAGGAGGAATCCTGGCATTTCTTGGAGAAGATGTGATGTATTTGGGAGAAATGTGGCATTTCTGGCAGAAACTGTCCTATTTTGGGGATAAAAGAGGTATTTGTGGGTGAAAAGGTCCTATTTGAAGGGGGAAACCTGGTATTTCTTGGAGAAGATGTGATCTATTAGGGAGAAATGTGGCATGTCTGGAAGAAACTGTCATATTTTGGGGATAAAAGAGGTATTTGTGGGTGTAAAGGTCATATTTGAAGGGGGAAAGCTGGTATTTCTTGGAGAAGATGTGATATATTTGGGAGAAATGTGGCATTTCTGCAAGAAACTGTCCTGTTTTGGGAAAAAAAAGCGGTATTTGTGGGTGAAAAGGTCCTATTTCGAGGGGGAAAGCTGGTATTTCTTGGAGAAGATGTGATCTATTTGGGAGAAATGTGGCCTTTCTGGAAGAAACTGTCCTCTTTTGGGGATAAAAGAGGTATTTGTGGGTGAAAAGTTCCTATTTGAAGAGGTAATCCTGGTAGTTCTTGGAGAAGCTGTGATATATTTGGGAGAAATGTGGCATGTCTGGAAGAAACTGTCCTCTTTTGGGGATAAAAGAGGTATTTGTGGGTGAAAAGGTCCTATCTGAAGGGGAAACCTGGTATTACTTGGAGAAGATGTGATTTATCTGGGAGAAATGTGCCATGTCTGGAAGAAACTGTCCTCTTTTGGGGATAAAAGAGGTATTTGTGGGTGAAAAGTTCCTATTTCCAGGGGTAATCCTGGTAGTTCTTGGAGAAGATGTGATCTATTTGGGAGAAATGTGGCATTTCTGGAAGAAACTGTCCTCTTTTGGGGATAAAAGAGGTATTTGTGTGTGAAAAGGTTCTATTTGAAGGGGGAAACGTGGTATTTCTTGGAGAAGATGTGATCTATTTGGGAGAAATGTGGCATGTCTGGAAGAAACTGTCCTCTTTTGGGGATAAAAGAGGTATTTGTGGGTGAAAAGGTCCTATTTGAAGGGGGAAACGTGGTATTTCTAGGAGAAGATGTGATCTATTTGGGAGAAATGTGGCATTTCAGGAAGAAACTGTCCTATTTTGGGGATATAACAGGCATTTGTGGGTGAAAAGGTCCTATTTCGAGGGGGAAACCTGGTATTTCTAGGAGAAGATGTGATCTATTTGGGAGAAATGTGGCATGTCTGGAAGAAACTGTCCTATTTTGGGGATAAAACAGGTATTTGTGGGTGAAAAGGTCCTATTTGAAGGGGGAAACGTGGTATTTCCTGGAGAAGATGTGATCTATTTGGGAGAAATGTGGCATTTCTGGAGGTAACTGTCCTCTTTTGGGGATCAAAGAGGTATTTGTGGGTGAAAAGGTCCTATTTGAAGGGGGAAAGCTGGTATTTCTTGGAGAAGATGTGATATATTTGGGAGAAATGTGGCATGTCTGGAAGAAACTGTCCTATTTTGGGGATAAAAGAGGTATTTGTGGGTGAAAAGGTCCTGTTTGAGGGGGGAAAGCTGGTATTTCTTGGAGAAGATGTGCTATATTTGGGAGAAATGTGGCATTTCTGGAAGAAATAGTCCTCTTTTGGGGATAAAAGAGGTATTTGTGGGTGAAAAGATCCTATTTGAAGGGGGAAACGTGGTATTTCTTGGAGAAGATGTGATCTATTTGGGAGAAATGTGGCATGTCTGGAAGAAACTGTTCTCTTTTGGGGATAAAAGAGGTATTTGTGGGTGAAAAGGTCCTATTTGAAGGGGGAAACGTGGTATTTCTTGGAGAAGATGTGATATATTTGGGAGAAATGTGGCATTTCTGCAAGAAACTGTCCTGTTTTGGGAAAAAAAGAGGTATTTGTGGGTGAAAATGTCCTATTTGAAGGGGGAAAGCTGGTATTTCTAGGAGAAGATGTGATCTATTTGTGAGAAATGTGGCATTTCTGGAAGAAACTGTCCTCTTTTGGGGATAAAAGAGGTATTTGTGGGTGAAAAGTTCCTATTTCCAGGGGTAATCCTGGTATTTCTTGGAGAAGATGTGATCTATTTTGGAGAAATGTGGCATGCCTGGAAGAAACTGTCCTCTTTTGGGGATAAAAGAGGTATTTGTGGGTGAAAAGGTCCTATTTCGAGGGGGAAACGTGGTATTTCTTGGAGAAGATGTGATATATTTGGGAGAAATGTGGCATTTCTGGCAGAAACTGTCCTCTTTTGGGGATAAAACAGGTATTTGTGGGTGAAAAGGTCCTATCTGAAGGGGGAAACCTGGTATTTCTTGGAGAAGATGTGATCTATTTGGGAGAAATGTGGCATGTCAGGAAGAAACTGTCCTAATTTACGGGGATTAAACAGGTATTTGTGGGTGAAAATGTCCTTTTTGAAGGGGGAATCCTGGTATTTCTTGGAGAAGATGTGATATATTTGGAAGAAATCAGGCGATTCCGGCAGAAAATGTCCTATTTTGGGGATAAAACAGGTATTTGTGGGTGAAAAGGTTCTATTTGAAGGGGGAATCGCGGTATTTCTTGGAGAAGATGTGATATATTTGGGAGAAATGTGGCATTTCTGGAAGAAAAAGTCCAATTTGGGGGGAGAAGTCAGGTATTTGTGGGAGATAAGTTCCTATTTCAGGAGGAATCCTAGCATTTCTTGGAGAAGATGTGATCTATTTGGGAGAAATGTGGCATTTCTGGCAGAAACTGTCGTCTTTTGGGGATAAAAGAGGTATTTGTGGGTGAAAAGGTCCTATTTGAAGGGGGAACCCTGGTATTTCTTGGAGAAGATATGATCTATTTGGGAGAAATGTGGCATGTCTGGAAGAAACTGTCCTCTTTTGGGGATAAAAGAGGTATTTGTGGGTGAAAAGGTCCTATTTGAAGGGGGAAAGCTGGTATTTCTTGGAGAAGATGTGATATATTTGGGAGAAATGTGGCATTTCTGCAAGAAACTGTCCTGTTTTGGGAAAAAAAAGCGGTATTTGTGGGTGAAAAGGTCCTATTTCGAGGGGGAAAGCTGGTATTTCTTGGAGAAGATGTGATCTATTTGGGAGAAATGTGGCCTTTCTGGAAGAAACTGTCCTCTTTTGGGGATAAAAGAGGTATTTGTGGGTGAAAAGTTCCTATTTCCAGGGGTAATCCTGGTAGTTCTTGGAGAAGCTGTGATATATTTGGGAGAAATGTGGCATTTCTGGAAGAAACTGTCCTCTTTTGGGGATAAAACAGGTATTTGTGGGTGAAAAGGTCCTATCTGAAGGGGGAAACCTGGTATTTCTTGGAGAAGATGAGATCTATTTGGGAGAAATGTGGCATGTCAGGAAGAAACTGTCCTATTTTCCGGGGATAAAAGAGGTATTTGTGGGTGAAAAGGTCCTATTTGAGGGGGAAAGCTGGTATTTCTTGGAGAAGATGTGATCTATTTGGGGGAAATGTGGCATTTCTGGAAGAAACTGTCCTATTTTGGGATAAAAGGAGGTATATGTGGGTGAAAAGGTCCTATTTGAAGGGGGAAACGTGGTATTTCTTGGAGAAGATGTGATCTATTTGGGAGAAATGTGGCATTTCTGGCAGAAACTGTCCTATTTTGGGGATAAAAGAGGTATTTGTGGGTGAAAAGGTCCTATTTGAAGGGGGAAACGTGGTATTTCTTGGAGAAGATGTGATATATTTGGGAGAAATGTGGCATGTCAGGAAGAAACTGTCCTATTTTCCGGGGATAAAACAGGTATTTGTGGTGAAAAGGTCCTATTTGAGGGGGAAACCTGGTATTTCTTGGAGAAGATGTGATCTATTTGGGGGAAATGTGGCATTTCTGGCAGAAACTGTCCTCTTTTGGGGATAAAAGAGGTATTTGTGGGTGAAAAGGTCCTATTTGAAGGGGGAAACGTGGTATTTCTTGGAGAAGATGTGATCTATTTGGGAGAAATGTGGCATGTCTGGAAGAAACTGTCGTATTTTGGGGATAAAAGAGGTATTTGTGGGTGAAAAGGTCCTATTTGAAGGGGGAAAGCTGGTATTTCTTGGAGAAGATGTGATGTATTTGGGAGAAATGTGGCATTTCTGCAAGAAACTGTCCTGTTTTGGGAAAAAAGAGGTATTTGTTGGTGAAAATGTCCTATTTGAAGGGGGAAAGCTGGTATTTCTAGGAGAAGATGTGATCTATTTGGGAGAAATGTGGCATTTCTGGAAGAAACTGTCCTATTTTGGGGATTAAAGAGGTATTTGTGGGTGAAAAGTTCCTATTTGAAGGGGGAAACCTGGTACTTCTTGGAGAAGATGTGATCTATTTGGGAGAAATGTGGCATTTCTGGAAGAAACTGTCCTCTTTTGGGGATAAAAGAGGTATTTGTGGGTGAAAAGGTCCTATTTCGAGGGGGAAACGTGGTATTTCTTGGAGAAGATGTGATCTATTAGGGAGAAATGTGGCATTTCTGGCAGAAACTGTCCTCTTTTGGGGATAAAAGAGGTATTTGTGGGTGAAAAGGTCGTATTTGAAGGGGGAAACCTGGTATTTCTTGGAGAAGATGTGATCTATTTGGGAGAAATGTGGCATGTCAGGAAGAAACTGTCCTAATTTACGGGGAATAAACAGGTATTTGTGGGTGAAAAGGTCCTATTTGAAGGGGGAATCCTGGTATTTCTTGGAGAAGATGTGATATATTTGGAAGAAATCAGGCGATTCCGGCAGAAAATGTCCTATTTTGGGGATTAAACAGGTATTTGTGGGAGAAAAGTTCCTATTTCAGGAGGAATCCTGGCATTTCTTGGAGAAGATGTGCTATATTTGGGAGAAATGTGGCATTTCTGGCAGAAACTGTCCTCTTTTGGGGATAAAAGAGGTATTTGTGGGTGAAAAGGTCCTATTTGAAGGGGGAATCCTGGTATTTCTTGGAGAAGATGTGATCTATTTGGGAGAAATGTGGCATGTCTGGAAGAAACTGTCCTCTTTTGGGGATAAAAGAGGTATTTGTGGGTGAAAAGGTCATATTTGAAGGGGGAAAGCTGGTATTTCTTGGAGAAGATGTGATATATTTGGGAGAAATGTGGCATTTCTGCAAGAAACTGTCCTGTTTTGGGAAAAAAAAGCGGTATTTGTGGGTGAAAAGGTCCTATTTCGAGGGGGAAAGCTGGTATTTCTTGGAGAAGATGTGATCTATTTGGGAGAAATGTGGGCTTTCTGGAAGAAACTGTCCTCTTTTGGGGATAAAAGAGGTATTTGTGGGTGAAAAGTTCCTATTTCCAGGGGTAATCCTGGTAGTTCTTGGAGAAGCTGTGATATATTTGGGAGAAATGTGGCATTTCTGGAAGAAACTGTCCTCTTTTGGGGATAAAACAGGTATTTGTGGGTGAAAAGGTCCTATCTGAAGGGGGAAACCTGGTATTTCTTGGAGAAGATGTGATCTATTTGGGAGAAATGTGGCATGTCAGGAAGAAACTGTCCTATTTTCCGGGGATAAAAGAGGTATTCGTGGGTGAAAAGGTCCTATTTGAGGGGGAAAGCTGGTATTTCTTGGAGAAGATGTGATCTATTTGGGGGAAATGTGGCATTTCTGGAAGTAACTGTCGTATTTTGGGGATAAAAGAGGTATTTGTGGGTGAAAAGGTCCTATTTCAAGGGGGAATCCTGGTATTTCTTGGAGAAGATGTGATCTATTTGGGAGAAATGTGGCATTTCTGGATGAAACTGTCCTATTTTGGGATAAAAAGAGGTATTTGTGGGTGAAAAGGTCCTATTTGAAGGGGGAAACGTGGTATTTCTTGGAGAAGATGTGATCTATTTGGGAGAAATGTGGCATGTCTGGAAGAAACTGTCGTATTTTGGGGATAAAAGAGGTATTTGTGGGTGAAAAGGTCCTATTTGAAGGGGGAAACGTGGTATTTCTTGGAGAAGATGTGATATATTTGGGAGAAATGTGGCATGTCAGGAAGAAACTGTCCTATTTTCTGGGGATAAAACAGGTATTTGTGGGTGAAAAGGTCCTATTTGAGGGGGAAACCTGGTATATCTTGGAGAAGATGTGATCTATTTGGGGGAAATGTGGCATTTCTGGAAGAAACTGTCCTATTTTGGGGATAAAAGAGGTATTTGTGGGTGAAAAGGTCCTATTTGAAGGGGGAAACCTGGTATTTCTTGGAGAAGATGTGATCTATTTGGGAGAATTGTGGCATGTCTGGAAGAAACTGTCGTATTTTGGGGATAAAAGAGGTATTTGTGGGTGAAAAGGTCCTATTTGAAGGGGAAAGCTGGTATTTCTTGGAGAAGATGTGATATATTTGGGAGAAATCTGGCATTTCTTGCAGAAACTGTCGTATTTTGGGATAAAAGAGGTATTTGTGGGTGAAAAGGTCCTATTTGAAGGGGGAAACCTGGTATTTCTGGAGAAGCTGTGATCTATTTGGGAGAAATGTGGCATGTCAGGAAGAAACTGACCACTTTTGGGGATAAAAGAGGTATTTGTGGGTGAAAAAGTCCTATTTCGAGGGGGAAAGCTGGTATTTCTTGGAGAAGATGTGATATATTTGGGAGAAATGTGGCATTTCTGGAAGAAAAAGTCCAATTTGGGGGAGAAGGCAGGTATTTGTGGGAGAAAAGTTCCTATTTCAGGAGGAATCCTGGTATTTCTTGGAGAAGATGTGATCTATTTGGGAGAAATGTGGCATGTCTGGAAGAAACTGTCCTCTTTTGGGGATAAAGAGGTATTTGTGGGTGAAAAGGTCCTATTTGAAGGGGGAAAGCTGGTATTTCTAGGAGAAGATGTGATCTATTTGGGGAATGTGGCATTTCTGCAATAAACTGTCCTCTTTTGGGGATAAAACAGGTATTTGTGGGTGAATATGTTATATTTCAAGGGGGTAAGCTGGTATTTCTTGGAGAAGATGTGATTTATTTGGGAGAAATGTGGCATGTCAGGAAGAAACTGTCCTATTTTGGGGATAAAAGAGGTATTTGTGGGTGAAAAGGTCCTATTTGAAGGGGGAAACGTGGTATTTCTTGGAGAAGATGTGATCTATTTGGGAGAAATGTGGCATGTCTGGAAGAAACTGTCCTCTTTTGGGGATAAAAGAGGTATTTGTGGGTGAAAAGGTCCTGTTTGAGGGGGGAAAGCTGTATTTCTTGGAGAAGATGTGCTATATTTGGGAGAAATGTGGCATTTCTGGCAGAAACTGTCCTATTTTGGGGATAAAAGAGGTATTTGTGGGTGAAAAGGTCCTATTTGAAGGGGGAACCCTGGTATTTCTTGGAGAAGATGTGATCTATTTGGGAGAAATGTGGCATGTCTGGAAGAAACTGTCCTATTTTGGGGATAAAAGAGGTATTTGTGGGTGAAAAGGTCCTATTTGAAGGGGGAAACCTGGTATTTCTTGGAGAAGCTGTGATATATTTGGGAGAAATGTGCCATGTCTGGAAGAAACTGACCTCTTTTGGGGATAAAAGAGGTATTTGTGGGTGAAAAGGTCCTATTTCGAGGGGGAAAGCTGGTATTTCTAGGAGAAGATGTGATCTGCTTCGGAGAAATGTGGCCTTTCTGGAAGAAACTGTCCTCTTTTGGGGATAAAAGAGGTATTTGTGGGTGAAAAGTTCCTATTACCAGGGGTAATCATGGTAGGTCTTGTAGAAGCTGTGATATATTTGGGAGAAATGTGGCATTTCTGGAAGAAACTGTCCTCTTTTGGGGATAAAAGTGGTATTTGTGGGTGAAAAGGTCCTATCTGAAGGGGGAAACCTGGTATTTCTTGGAGAAGATGTGATCTATTTGGGAGAAATGTGGCATGTCAGGAAGAAACTGCCCTATTTTCCGGGGATAAAAGAGGTATTCGTGGGTGAAAAGGTCCTATTTGAGGGGGAAACCTGGTATTTCTTGGAGAAGATGTGATCTATCTGGGAGAAATGTGGCATTTCTGGCAGAAACTGTCCTCTTTTGGGGATAAAAGAGGTATTTGTGGGTGAAAAGGTCCTACTTGAAGGGGGAAAGCTGGTATTTCTTGGAGAAGATGTGATCTATTTGGGAGAAATGTGGCATGTCAGGAAGAAACTGTCCTATTTTCCGGGGATAAAAGAGGTGTTTGTAGGTGAAAAGGTCCTATTTCGAGGGGGAAAGCTGGTATTTCTTGGAGAAGATGTGATCTATTTGGGAGAAATGTGGCATTTCTGGAAGAAACTGTCCTCTTTTGGGGATCAAAGAGGTATGTGTGGGTGAAAAGGTCCTACTTGAAGGGGGAAAGCTGGTATTTCTTGGAGAAGATGTGATCTATTTGGGAGAAATGTGGCCTTTCTGGAAGAAACTGTCCTCTTTTGGGGATAAAAGAGGTATTTGTGGGTGAAAAGGTCCTATCTGAAGGGGGAATCCTGGTATTTCTTGGAGAAGATGTGATATATTTGGGAGAAATGTGGCATGTCAGGAAGAAACTGTCCTCTTTTGGGGATAAAAGAGGTATTTGTGGGAGAAAAGTTCCTATTTGAAGGGGGAAACCTGGTATTTCTTGGAGAAGATGTGATCTATTTGGGAGAAATGTGGCATGTCTGGAAGAAACTGTCCTATTCTGGGAATAAAAGAGGTATTTGTGGGTGAAAAGGTCCTATTTGAAGGGGGAAAGCTGGTATTTCTTGGAGAAGATGTGATATATTTGGGAGAAATGTGGCATTTCTGGCAGAAACTGTCCTCTTTTGGGGATAAAACAGGTATTTGTGGGTGAAAAGGTCCTATCTGAAGGGGGAAACCTGGTATTTCTTGGAGAAGATGTGATCTATTTGGGAGAAATGTGGCCTTTCTGGAAGAAACTGTCCTCTTTTGGGGATAAAAGAGGTATTTGTGGGTGAAAAGTTCCTATTTCCAGGGGTAACCCTGGTATTTCTTGGAGAAGATGTGATCTATTTGGGAGAAATGTGGCATGTCAGGAAGAAACTGTCCTCTTTTGGGGATAAAAGAGGTATTTGTGGGTGAAAAGGTTCTATTTGAAGGGGGAAAGCTGGTATTTCTTGGAGAAGATGTTGTATATTTGGGAGAAATGTGGCATTTCTGGAAGAAAAAGTCCAATCTGGGGGGAGAAGGCTGGTATTTGTGGGTGAAAAGGTCCTATTTCTGGAGGAATCCTGGTATTTCTTGGAGAAGATGTGATCTATTTGGGAGAAATGTGGCATTTCTGGAAGAAACTGTCCTCTTTTGGGGATAAAAGAGGTATTTGTGGTTGAAAATGTCCTATTTGAATGGGGAACCCTGGTATTTCTTGGAGAAGATGTGATATATTTGGGAGAAATGTGGCATTTCTGGAAGAAAATTTCCAATTTGAGGGATAAAAGAGGTATTTGTGGGTGAATAGGTCCTATTTGAAGGGGGAACCCTGGTATTTCTTGGAGAAGATGTGATATATTTGGAAGAAATCTGGCGTTTCCGGCAGAAACTGTCCTCTTTTGGGGATAAAAGAGGTATTTGTGGGTGAAAGGGTTCAATTTGAAGGGGGAAACCTGGTATTTCTTGGAGAAGATGTGATATATTTGGGAGAAATGTGGCATGTCTGGAAGAAACTGTCCTCTTTTGGGGATAAAAGAGGTATTTGTGGGTGAAAAGGTCCTATTTCGTGGGGGAAACCTGGTATTTCTTGGAGAAGATGTGATTTATTTGGGAGAAATGTGCCATGTCTGGAAGAAACTGTTCTCTTTTAGGGATCAAAGAGGTATTTGTGGGTGAAAAGGTCCTATTTGAAGGGGGAAACCTGGTATTTCATGGAGAAGATGTGATCTATTTGGGAGAAATGTGGCATTTCTGGAAGAAACTGTCCTCTTTTGGGATAAAAGAGGTATTTGTGGGTGAAAAGGTCCTATCTGAAGGGGGTACCCTGGTATTTCTTGGAGAAGATGTGATATATTTGGGAGAAATGTGGCATGTCAGGAAGAATCTGTCCTATTTTCCGGGGATAAAAGAGGTATTTGTGGGTGAAAAGTTCCTATTTGAGGGGGAAAAGCTGGTATTTCTTGGAGAAGATGTGATCTATTTGGGAGAAATGTGGCATTTCTGGAAGAAACTGTCCGATTTCGGGGATAAAAGAGGTATTTGTGGGTGAAAAGGTCCTATTTGAAGGGGGAATCCTGGTATTTCTTGGAGAAGATGTGATCTATTTGGGAGAAATGTGGCATTTCTGGAAGAAACTGTCCTCTTTTGGGGATAAAAGAGGTATTTGTGGGTGAAAAGGTCCTATTTGAAGGGGGAAACCTGGTATTTCTTGGAGAAGATGTGATCTATTTGGGGGAAATGTGGCATTTCTGGAAGAAACTGTCCTATTTTGGGGATAAAGGAGGTATTTGTGGGTGAAAAGGTCCTATTTGAAGGGGGAAACGTGGTATTTCTTGGAGAAGATGTGATATATTTGGGAGAAATGTGGCATGTCTGGAGGAAACTGTCCTCTTTTGGGAAAGAAAGAGGTATTTGTGGGTGAAAAGGTCCTATTTGAAGGTGGAAAGCTGGTATTTCTTGGAGAAGATGTGATATCTTTGGGAGAAATGTGGCATTTCTGCAAGAAATAGTCCAATTTGGGGGGAGAAGGCAGGTATTTGTGGGAGAAAAGTTCCTATTTCAGGAGGAATCCTGGTATTTCTTGGAGAAGATGTGCTATATTTGGGAGAAATGTGGCATGTCTGGAAGAATCTGTCCTATTTTGGGGATAAAAGAGGTACTTGTGGGTGAAAAGTTCCTATTTGAAGGGGGAAACCTGGTATTTCTTGGAGAAGATATGATATATTTGGGAGAAATGTGGCCTTTCTGGAAGAAAGTGTCGTCTTTTGGGGATAAAACAGGTATTTGTGGGTGAATAGGTTATATTTCAAGGGGGTAAGCGGGTATTTCTTGGAGAAGATATGATCTATTTGGGAGAAATGTGGCATGTCAGGAAGAAACTGTCCTATTTTGGGGATAAAAGAGGTATTTGTGGGTGAAAAGGTCCTATTTGAAGGGGGAAACGTGGTATTTCTTGGAGAAGATGTGATCTATTTGGGAGAAATCGGGCATTTCTGGAAGAAACTGTCCTCTTTTGGGGATAAAAGAGGTATTTGTGGGTGAAAAGGTCCTGTTTGAGGGGGGAAAGCTGGTATTTCTTGGAGAAGATGTGATATATTTGGGAGAAATGTGGCATTTCTGGAAGAAACTGTCCTCTTTTGGGGATAAAAGAGGTATTTGTTGGTGGAAAGGTCCTATTTGAAGGGGGAAACGTGGTATTTCTTGGAGAAGATATGATCTATTTGGGAGAAATGTGGCATGTCTGGAAGAAACTGTCCTCTTTTGGGGATAAAAGAGGTATTTGTGGGTGAAAAGGTCCTATTTGAAGGGGGAAAACTGGTATTTCTTGGAGAAGATGTGATATATTTGGGAGAAATGAGGCCTTTCTGGAAGAAACTGTCCTGTTTTGGGAAAAAAAGAGGTATTTGTGGGTGAAAATGTCCTATTTGAAGGGGGAAAGCTGGTATTTCTAGGAGAAGATGTGATCTATTTGGGAGAAATGTGGCCTTTCTGGAAGAAACTGCCCTATTTTGGGGAGAATGCAGGTATTTGTGGGTGAAAAGTTCCTATTTCCAGGGGTAATCCTGGTATTTCTTGGAGAAGATGTGATCTATTTGGGAGAAATGTGGCATTTCTGGAAGAAAAACTCCAATTTGGGGGGAGAAGGCTGGTATTTGCGGGAGAAAAGGTCCTATTTCAGGAGGAATCCTGGTATTTCTTGGAGAAGATGTGATCTATTTGGGAGAAATGTGGCATTTCTGGAAGAAACTGTCCTCTTTTGGGGATAAAAGAGGTATTTGTGGGTGAAAAGGTCCTATTTGAAGGGGGAACCCTGGTATTTCTTGGAGAAGATGTGATATATTTGGGAGAAATGTGGCATTTCTGGATGAAAATTTCCAATTTGAGGAATAAAACAGGTATTTGTGGGTGAATAGGTCCTATTTGAAGGGGGAACCCTGGTATTTCTTGGAGAAAATGTGATATATTTGGAAGAAATCTGGCTTTTCCGGCAGAAAATGTCCTATTTTGGGGATAAAAGAGGTATTTGTGGGTGAAAAGGTTCAATTTGAAGGGGGAACCCTGGTATTTCTTGGAGAAGATGTGATCTATTTGGGAGAATTGTGGCATGTCTGGAAGAAACTGTCGTATTTTGGGGATAAAAGAGGTATTTGTGGGTGAAAAGGTCCTATTTGAAGGGGGAAACGTGGTATTTCTTGGAGAAGATGTGATCTATTTGGGAGAAATGTGTCATTTCTGGAAGAAACTGTCCTCTTTTGGGGATCAAAGAGGTATTTGTGGGTGAAAAGGTCCTATTTGAAGGGGGAAACCTGGTATTTCTTGGAGAAGATGTGATCTATTTGGGAGAAATGTGGCATGTCTGGAAGAAACTGTCCTCTTTTGGGGATAAAAGAGGTACTTGTGGGTGAAAAGGTCCTATTTGAGGGGGAAAAGCTGGTATTTCTTGGAGAAGATGTGATCTATTTGGGGGAAATGTGGCATTTCTGGAAGAAACTGTCCTCTTTTGGGGATAAAAGAGGTATTTGTGGGTGAAAAGGTTTTATTTGAAGGGGGAAACGTGGTATTTCTTGGAGAAGATGTGATCTATTTGGGAGAAATGTGGCATGCCTGGAAGAAACTGTCCTATTTTGGGGATAAAAGAGGTATTTGTGGGTGAAAAGGTCCTATTTGAAGGGGGAATCCTGGTATTTCTTGGAGAAGATGTGATATATTTGGGAGAAATGTGGCATTTCAGGAAGAAACTGTCGTATTTTGGGGATAAAACAGGCATTTGTGGGTGAAAAGGTCCTATTTCCAGGGGGAAACCTGGTATTTCTAGGAGGAGATGTGATCTATTTGGGAGAAATGTGGCATGTCTGGAAGAAACTGTCCTATTTTGGGTATAAAAGAGGTATTTGCTAGTGAAAAGGTCCTATTTGAAGGGGGAAAGCTGGTATTTCTTGGAGAAGATGTGATATATTTGGGAGAAATGTGGCATTTCTGCAAGAAACTGTCCTGTTTTGGGAAAAAAAAGAGGTATTTGTGGGTGAAAAGGTGCTATGTCGAGGGGGAAAGCTGGTATTTCTAGGAGAAGATGTGATCTATTTGGGAGAAATGTGGCCTTTCTGGAAGAAACTGTCCTCTTTTGGGGATAAAAGAGGTACTTGTGGGTGAAAAGGTCCTATTTGAAGGGGGAAAGCTGGTATTTCTTGGAGAAGATGTGATCTATTTGGGAGAAATCTGGCTTTTCTGGAAGAAAATTTGCAATTGGAGGGATAAAAGAGGTATTTGTGGGTGAAAAGGTCCTATTTGAAGGGGGAACCCTGGTATTTCTTGGAGAAGATGTGATATATTTGGGAGAAATGTGGCATTTCTGGAAGAAACTGTCCTCTTTTGGGGATAAAAGAGGTATTTGTGGGTGAAAAGGTCCTATTTGAAGGGGGAAACCTGGTATTTCTTGGAGAAGATGTGATCTATTTGGGAGAAATGTGCCATGTCTGGAACAAACTGTCCTATTTTCCGGGGATAAAACAGGTATTTGTGGGTGAAAAGGTTCTATTTGAAGGGGGAATCGTGGTATTTCTTGGAGAAGATGTGATCTATTTGGGAGAAATGTGGCATTTCTGGAAGAAACTGTCGTATTTTGGGGATAAAAGAGGTATTTGTGGGTGAAAAGGTCCTATTTGAAGGGGGAATCCTGGTATTTCTTGGAGAAGATATGATCTATTTGGGAGAAAAGTGGCATGTCTGGAAGAAAATGTCCTATTTTGGGGATAAAACAGGCATTAGTGGGTGAAAAGGTCCTATTTCGAGGGGGAAACGTGGTATTTCTTGGAGAAGATGTGATATATTTGGGAGAAATGTGGCATTTCTGCAAGAAACTGTCCTGTTTTGGGAAAAAAAAGAGGTATTTGTGGGTGAAAAGGTGCTATGTCGAGGGGGAAAGCTGGTATTTCTAGGAGAAGATGTGATCTATTTGGGAGAAATGTGGCCTTTCTGGAAGAAACTGTCCTCTTTTGGGGATAAAAGAGGTATTTGTGGGTGAAAAGGTCCTATTTGAAGGGGGAAAGCTGGTATTTCTTGGAGAAGATGTGATCTATTTGGGAGAAATCTGGCTTTTCTGGAAGAAAATTTGCAATTGGAGGGATAAAAGAGGTATTTGTGGGTGAAAAGGTCCTATTTGAAGGGGGAACCCTGGTATTTCTTGGAGAAGATGTGATATATTTGGGAGAAATGTGGCATTTCTGGAAGAAACTGTCCTCTTTTGGGGATAAAAGAGGTATTTGTGGGTGAAAAGGTCCTATTTGAAGGGGGAAACCTGGTATTTCTTGGAGAAGATGTGATCTATTTGGGAGAAATGTGCCATGTCTGGAACAAACTGTCCTATTTTCCGGGGATAAAACAGGTATTTGTGGGTGAAAAGGTTCTATTTGAAGGGGGAATCGTGGTATTTCTTGGAGAAGATGTGATCTATTTGGGAGAAATGTGGCATTTCTGGAAGAAACTGTCGTATTTTGGGGATAAAAGAGGTATTTGTGGGTGAAAAGGTCCTATTTGAAGGGGGAATCCTGGTATTTCTTGGAGAAGATATGATCTATTTGGGAGAAAAGTGGCATGTCTGGAAGAAAATGTCCTATTTTGGGGATAAAACAGGCATTAGTGGGAGAAAAGGTCCTATTTCGAGGGGGAAACGTGGTATTTCTTGGAGAAGATGTGATGTATTTGGGAGAAATGTGGCCTTTCTGGAAGAAACTGTCCTATTTTGGGGATAAAAGAGGTATTTGTGGTTGAAAAGGTCCTATTTCGAGGGGGAAACCTGGTATTTCTTGGAGAAGATGTGATCTATTTGGGAGAAATGAGGCATTTCTGGAAGAAACTGTCCTCTTTTGGGGATAAAAGAGGTATTTGTGGGTGAAAAGGTCCTATTTGAAGGGGGAAACGTGGTATTTCTTGGAGAAGATGTGATCTATTTGGGAGAAATGTGGCATGTCTGGAAGAAACTGTCCTCTTTTGGGGATCAAGGAGGTATTTGTGGGTGAAAAGGTCCTATTTGAAGGGGGAAACGTGGTATTTCTTGGAGAAGATGTGATCTATTTGGGAGAAATGTGGCATTTCTGCAAGAAACTGTCCTGTTTTGGGAAAAAAAAGAGGTATTTGTGGGTGAAAAGGTCCTATTTGAAGGGGGAAACGTGGTATTTCTAGGAGAAGATGTGATCTATTTGGGAGAAATGTGGCCTTTCTGGAAGAAACTGTCCTCTTTTGGGGATAAAAGAGGTATTTGTGGGTGAAAAGGTCCTATTTCCAGGGGTAATCCTGGTATTTCTTGGAGAAGATGTGATCTATTTGGGAGAAATGTGGCATGTCAGGAAGAAACTGTCCTATTTTGGGGATAAAAGAGGTATTTGTGGGTGAAAAGGTCCTATTTGAAGGGGGAAAGCTGGTATTTCTTGGAGAAGATGTGATCTATTTGGGAGAAATGTGGCATTTCTGGAAGAAAAAGTCCAATCGGGGGGAGAAGGCTGGTATTTGTGGGAGAAAATGTCCTATTTCAGGAGGAATCCTGGTATTTCTTGGAGAAGATGTGATCTATTTGGGAGAAATGTGGCATTTCTGGAAGAAACTGTCGTATTTTGGGGATAAAAGAGGTATTTGTGGGTGAAAAGGTCCTATTTGAAGGGGGAACCCAGGTATTTCTTGGAGAAGATGTGATCTATTAGGGAGAAATGTGGCATTTCCGGAAGAAAATTTCCAATTTGAGGGATAAAACAGGTATACGTGGGTGAATAGGTCCTATTTGAAGGGGGAAAGCTGGTATTTCTTGGAGAAGATGTGATATATTTGGAAGAAATCTGGCGTTTCCGGCAGAAAATGTCCTATTTTGGGGATAAAACAGGTATTTGTGGGTGAAAAGGTCCTATTTGAAGGGGGAAAGCTGGTATTTCTTGGAGAAGATGTGATATATTTGGGAGAAATGTGGCATGTCTGATAGAAACTGTCCTATTTTGGGGAAAAAAGAGGTATTTGTGGGTTAAAAGGTCCTATTTGAAGGGGGAAACCTGGTATTTCTTGGAGAAGATGTGATTTATTTGGGAGAAATGTGCCATGTCTGGAAGAAACTGTCCTCTTTTGGGGATAAAAGAGGTATTTGTGGGTGAAAAGGTCCTATTTGAAGGGGGAAACCTGGTATTTCATGGAGAAGATGTGATCTATTTGGGAGAAATGTGGCATTTCTGGAAGAAACTGTCCTCTTTTGGGGATAAAAGAGGTATTTGTGGGTGAAAAGGTCCTATTTCCAGGGGTAATCCTGGTATTTCTTGGAGAAGATGTGATCTATTTGGGAGAAATGTGGCATGTCAGGAAGAAACTGTCCTATTTTCCGGGGATAAAAGAGGTATTCGTGGGTGAAAAGGTCCTATTTGAGGGGGAAAAGCTGGTATTTCTTGGAGAAGATGTGATCTATTTGGGGGAAATGTGGCATGTCTGGAAGAAACTGTCCTCTTTTGGGGATCAAAGAGGTATTTGTGGGTGAAAAGGTTCTATTTGAAGGGGGAAACGTGGTATTTCTTGGAGAAGATGTGATATATTTGGGAGAAATGTGGCATTTCAGGAAGAAACTGTCGTATTTTGGGGATAAAACAGGCATTTGTGGGTGAAAAGGTCCTATTTCCAGGGGGAAACCTGGTATTTCTAGGAGGAGATGTGATCTATTTGGGAGAAATGTGGCATGTCTGGAAGAAACTGTCCTATTTTGGGTATAAAAGAGGTATTTGCTAGTGAAAAGGTCCTATTTGAAGGGGGAAAGCTGGTATTTCTTGGAGAAGATGTGATATATTTGGGAGAAATGTGGCATTTCTGCAAGAAACTGTCCTGTTTTGGGAAAAAAAAGAGGTATTTGTGGGTGAAAAGGTGCTATGTCGAGGGGGAAAGCTGGTATTTCTAGGAGAAGATGTGATCTATTTGGGAGAAATGTGGCCTTTCTGGAAGAAACTGTCCTCTTTTGGGGATAAAAGAGGTATTTGTGGGTGAAAAGGTCCTATTTGAAGGGGGAAACCTGGTATTTCTTGGAGAAGATGTGATCTATTTGGGAGAAATCTGGCTTTTCTGGAAGAAAATCTGCAATTGGAGGGATAAAAGAGGTATTTGTGGGTGAAAAGGTCCTATTTGAAGGGGGAACCCTGGTATTTCTTGGAGAAGATGTGATATATTTGGGAGAAATGTGGCATTTCTGGAAGAAACTGTCCTCTTTTGGGGATAAAAGAGGTATTTGTGGGTGAAAAGGTCCTATTTGAAGGGGGAAACCTGGTATTTCTTGGAGAAGATGTGATCTATTTGGGAGAAATGTGCCATGTCTGGAACAAACTGTCCTATTTTCCGGGGATAAAGCAGGTATTTGTGGGTGAAAAGGTTCTATTTGAAGGGGGAATCGTGGTATTTCTTGGAGAAGATGTGATCTATTTGGGAGAAATGTGGCATTTCTGGAAGAAACTGTCGTATTTTGGGGATAAAAGAGGTATTTGTGGGTGAAAAGGTCCTATTTGAAGGGGGAATCCTGGTATTTCTTGGAGAAGATATGATCTATTTGGGAGAAAAGTGGCATGTCTGGAAGAAAATGTCCTATTTTGGGGATAAAACAGGCATTAGTGGGTGAAAAGGTCCTATTTCGAGGGGGAAACGTGGTATTTCTTGGAGAAGATGTGATCTATTTGGGAGAAATGTGGCCTTTCTGGAAGAAACTGTCCTATTTTGAGGATAAAAGAGGTATTTGTGGTTGAAAAGGTCCTATTTCGAGGGGGAAACCTGGTATTTCTTGGAGAAGATGTGATCTATTTGGGAGAAATGAGGCATTTCTGGAAGAAACTGTCCTCTTTTGGGGATAAAAGAGGTATTTGTGGGTGAAAAGGTCCTATTTGAAGGGGGAAACGTGGTATTTCTTGGAGAAGATGTGATCTATTTGGGAGAAATGTGGCATGTCTGGAAGAAACTGTCCTCTTTTGGGGATCAAGGAGGTATTTGTGGGTGAAAAGGTCCTATTTGAAGGGGGAAACGTGGTATTTCTTGGAGAAGATGTGATCTATTTGGGAGAAATGTGGCATTTCTGCAAGAAACTGTCCTGTTTTGGGAAAAAAAAGAGGTATTTGTGGGTGAAAAGGTCCTATTTGAAGGGGGAAACGTGGTATTTCTTGGAGAAGATGTGATCTATTTGGGAGAAATGTGGCCTTTCTGGAAGAAACTGTCCTCTTTTGGGGATAAAAGAGGTATTTGTGGGTGAAAAGGTCCTATTTCCAGGGGTAATCCTGGTATTTCTTGGAGAAGATGTGATCTATTTGCGAGAAATGTGGCATGTCAGGAAGAAACTGTCCTATTTTGGGGATAAAAGAGGTATTTGTGGGTGAAAAGGTCCTATTTGAAGGGGGAAAGCTGGTATTTCTTGGAGAAGATGTGATCTATTTGGGAGAAATGTGGCATTTCTGGAAGAAAAAGTCCAATCTGGGGGGAGAAGGCTGGTATTTGTGGGAGAAAATGTCCTATTTGAGGGGGAAAAGCTGGTATTTCTTGGAGAAGATGTGATCTATTTGGGGGAAATGTGGCATTTCTGGAAGAAACTGTCCTCTTTTGGGGATCAAAGAGGTATTTGTGGGTGAAAAGGTTCTATTTGAAGGGGGAAACGTGGTATTTCTTGGAGAAGATGTGATCTATTTGGGAGAAATGTGGCATGTCTGGAAGAAAATGTCGTATTTTGGGGATAAAAGAGGTATTTGTGGGTGAAAAGGTCCTATTCGAAGGGTGAACCCTGGTATTTCTTGGAGAAGATGTGATATATTTGGAAGAAATCTTGCATTTCTGTAAGAAAATTTCCAATTTTGAGGATAAAACAGGTATTTGTGGGTGAAAAGGTCCTATTTGAAGGGGGAAAGCTGGTATTTCTTGGAGAAGATGTGATATATTTGGGAGAAATCTGGCATTTCTGGAAGAAACTGTCCTATTTTGGGGATAAAAGAGGTATTTGTGGGTGAAAAGGTCCTATTTGAAGGGGGAAACCTGGTATTTCATGGAGAAGATGTGCTATATTTGGGAGAAATGTGGCATGTCAGGAAGAAACTGTCCTCTTTTGGGGATAAAAGAGGTATTTGTGGGTGAAAAGGTCCTATTTCGAGGGGGAAACGTGGTATTTCTTGGAGAAGATGTGATATATTTGGGAGAAATGTGGCATTTCTGGAAGAAATAGTCCAATTTGGGGGGAGAAGGCAGGTATTTGTGGGAGAAAAGTTCCTATTTCAGGAGGAATCCTGGTATTCCTTGCAGAAGATGTGATATATTTGGAAGAAATCTGGCGTTTCCGACAGAAAATGTCCAATTTTGGGGATAAAACAGGTATTTGTGGGTGAAAAGGTCCTATTTGAAGGGGGAAAGCTGGTATTTCTTGGAGAAGATGTGATCTATTTGGGAGAAATGTGCCATGTCTGGAAGAAACTGTCCTATTTTGGGGAAAAAAGAGGTATTTGTGGGTGAAAAGTTCCTATTTGAAGGGGGAAACGTGGTATTTCTTGGAGAAGATGTGATTTATTTGGGAGAAATGTGCCATGTCTGGAAGAAACTGTCCTATTTTCCGGGGATAAAAGAGGTATTTGTGGGTGAAAAGGTTCTATTTGAAGGGGGAATCGTGGTATTTCTTGGAGAAGATGTGATCTATTTGGGAGAAATGTGGCATTTCTGGAAGAAACTGTCGTATTTTGGGGATAAAAGAGGTATTTGTGGGTGAAAAGGTCCTATTTGAAGGGGGAATCCTGGTATTTCTTGGAGAAGATATGATCTATTTGGGAGAAAAGTGGCATGTCTGGAAGAAAATGTCCTATTTTGGGGATAAAACAGGCATTAGTGGGTGAAAAGGTCCTATTTCGAGGGGGAAACGTGGTATTTCTTGGAGAAGATGTGATCTATTTGGGAGAAATGTGGCCTTTCTGGAAGAAACTGTCCTATTTTGGGGATAAAAGAGGTATTTGTGGTTGAAAAGGTCCTATTTCGAGGGGGAAACCTGGTATTTCTTGGAGAAGATGTGATCTATTTGGGAGAAATGAGGCATTTCTGGAAGAAACTGTCCTCTTTTGGGGATAAAAGAGGTATTTGTGGGTGAAAAGGTCCTATTTGAAGGGGGAAACGTGGTATTTCTTGGAGAAGATGTGATCTATTTGGGAGAAATGTGGCATGTCTGGAAGAAACTGTCCTCTTTTGGGGATCAAGGAGGTATTTGTGGGTGAAAAGGTCCTATTTGAAGGGGGAAACGTGGTATTTCTTGGAGAAGATGTGATCTATTTGGGAGAAATGTGGCATTTCTGCAAGAAACTGTCCTGTTTTGGGAAAAAAAAGAGGTATTTGTGGGTGAAAAGGTCCTATTTGAAGGGGGAAACGTGGTATTTCTTGGAGAAGATGTGATCTATTTGGGAGAAATGTGGCCTTTCTGGAAGAAACTGTCCTCTTTTGGGGATAAAAGAGGTATTTGTGGGTGAAAAGGTCCTATTTCCAGGGGTAATCCTGGTATTTCTTGGAGAAGATGTGATCTATTTGCGAGAAATGTGGCATGTCAGGAAGAAACTGTCCTATTTTGGGGATAAAAGAGGTATTTGTGGGTGAAAAGGTCCTATTTGAAGGGGGAAAGCTGGTATTTCTTGGAGAAGATGTGATCTATTTGGGAGAAATGTGGCATTTCTGGAAGAAAAAGTCCAATCTGGGGGGAGAAGGCTGGTATTTGTGGGAGAAAATGTCCTATTTCAGGAGGAATCCTGGTATTTCTTGGAGAAGATGTGATCTATTTGGGAGAAATGTGGCATTTCTGGAAGAAACTGTCCTCTTTTGGGGATAAAAGAGGTATTTGTGGGTGAAAAGGTCCTATTTGAAGGGGGAACCCAGGTATTTCTTGGAGAAGATGTGATCTATTAGGGAGAAATGTGGCATTTCCGGAAGAAAATTTCCAATTTGAGGGATAAAACAGGTATACGTGGGTGAATAGGTCCTATTTGAAGGGGGAAAGCTGGTATTTCTTGGAGAAGATGTGATATATTTGGAAGAAATCTGGCGTTTCCGGCAGAAACTGTCCTCTTTTGGGGATAAAAGAGGTATTTGTGGGTGAAAAGGTCCTATTTGAAGGGGGAAAGCTGGTATTTCTTGGAGAAGATGTGATATATTTGGGAGAAATGTGGCATGTCTGATAGAAACTGTCCTATTTTGGGGAAAAAAGAGGTATTTGTGGGTTAAAAGGTCCTATTTGAAGGGGGAAACCTGGTATTTCTTGGAGAAGATGTGATTTATTTGGGAGAAATGTGCCATGTCTGGAAGAAACTGTCCTCTTTTGGGGATAAAAGAGGTATTTGTGGGTGAAAAGGTCCTATTTGAAGGGGGAAACCTGGTATTTCATGGAGAAGATGTGATCTATTTGGGAGAAATGCGGCATTTCTGGAAGAAACTGTCCTCTTTTGGGGATAAAAGAGGTATTTGTGGGTGAAAAGGTCCTATCTGAAGGGGGAACCCTGGTATTTCTTGGAGAAGATGTGATCTATTTGGGAGAAATGTGGCATGTCAGGAAGAAACTGTCCTATTTTCCGGGGATAAAAGAGGTATTCGTGGGTGAAAAGGTCCTATTTGAGGGGGAAAAGCTGGTATTTCTTGGAGAAGATGTGATCTATTTGGGGGAAATGTGGCATTTCTGGAAGAAACTGTCCTCTTTTGGGGATCAAAGAGGTATTTGTGGGTGAAAAGGTTCTATTTGAAGGGGGAAACGTGGTATTTCTTGGAGAAGATGTGATCTATTTGGGAGAAATGTGGCATGTCTGGAAGAAAATGTCGTATTTTGGGGATAAAAGAGGTATTTGTGGGTGAAAAGGTCCTATTCGAAGGGTGAACCCTGGTATTTCTTGGAGAAGATGTGATATATTTGGAAGAAATCTTGCATTTCTGTAAGAAAATTTCCAATTTTGAGGATAAAACAGGTATTTGTGGGTGAAAAGGTCCTATTTGAAGGGGGAAAGCTGGTATTTCTTGGAGAAGATGTGATATATTTGGGAGAAATCTGGCATTTCTGGAAGAAACTGTCCTATTTTGGGGATAAAAGAGGTATTTGTGGGTGAAAAGGTCCTATTTGAAGGGGGAAACCTGGTATTTCATGGAGAAGATGTGCTATATTTGGGAGAAATGTGGCATGTCAGGAAGAAACTGTCCTCTTTTGGGGATAAAAGAGGTATTTGTGGGTGAAAAGGTCCTATTTCGAGGGGGAAACGTGGTATTTCTTGGAGAAGATGTGATATATTTGGGAGAAATGTGGCATTTCTGGAAGAAATAGTCCAATTTGGGGGGAGAAGGCAGGTATTTGTGGGAGAAAAGTTCCTATTTCAGGAGGAATCCTGGTATTCCTTGCAGAAGATGTGATATATTTGGAAGAAATCTGGCGTTTCCGACAGAAAATGTCCAATTTTGGGGATAAAACAGGTATTTGTGGGTGAAAAGGTCCTATTTGAAGGGGGAAAGCTGGTATTTCTTGGAGAAGATGTGATCTATTTGGGAGAAATGTGCCATGTCTGGAAGAAACTGTCCTATTTTGGGGAAAAAAGAGGTATTTGTGGGTGAAAAGTTCCTATTTGAAGGGGGAAACGTGGTATTTCTTGGAGAAGATGTGATTTATTTGGGAGAAATGTGCCATGTCTGGAAGAAACTGTCCTATTTTCCGGGGATAAAAGAGGTATTTGTGGGTGAAAAGGTCCTATTTGAGGGGGAAAAGTTGGTATTTCTTGGAGAAGTTGTGATCTATTTGGGAGAAATGTGCCATGTCTGGAAGAAACTGTCCTATTTTGGGGAAAAAAGAGGTATTTGTGGGTGAAAAGGTCCTATTTGAAGGGGGAACCCTGGTATTTCTTGGAGAAGATGTGATCTATTTGGGAGAAATGTGCCATGTCTGGAAGAAACTGTCCTATTTTCCGGGGATAAAAGAGGTATTCGTGGGTGAAAAGGTCCTATTTCCAGGGGGAAACCTGGTATTTCTTGGAGAAGATGTGATCTATTTGGGAGAAATGTGCCATGTCTGGAAGAAACTGTCCTCTTTTGGGGATAAAAGAGGTATTTGTGGGTGAAAAGGTCCTATTTGAAGGGGGAAACCTGGTATTTCATGGAGAAGATGTGATCTATTTGGGAGAAATGTGGCATTTCTGGAAGAAACTGTCCTCTTTTGGGGATAAAAGAGGTATTTGTGGGTGAAAAGGTCCTATCTGAAGGGGGAACCCTGGTATTTCTTGGAGAAGATGTGATCTATTTGGGAGAAATGTGGCATGTCAGGAAGAAACTGTCCTATTTTCCGGGGATAAAAGAGGTATTCGTGGGTGAAAAGGTCCTATTTGAGGGGGAAAAGCTGGTATTTCTTGGAGAAGATGTGATCTATTTGGGGGAAATGTGGCATTTCTGGAAGAAACTGTCCTCTTTTGGGGATCAAAGAGGTATTTGTGGGTGAAAAGGTCCTATTTGAAGGGTGAAACCTGGTATTTCATGGAGAAGATGTGCTATATTTGGGAGAAATGTGGCATTTCTGCAAGAAACTGTCCTGTTTTGGGAAAAAAAAGAGGTATTTGTGGGTGAAAAGGTCCTATTTGAAGGGGGAAACGTGGTATTTCTAGGAGAAGATGTGATCTATTTGGGAGAAATGTGGCCTTTCTGGAAGAAACTGTCCTCTTTTGGGGATAAAAGAGGTATTTGTGGGTGAAAAGGTCCTATTTCCAGGGGTAATCCTGGTATTTCTTGGAGAAGATGTGATCTATTTGCGAGAAATGTGGCATGTCAGGAAGAAACTGTCCTATTTTGGGGATAAAAGAGGTATTTGTGGGTGAAAAGGTCCTATTTGAAGGGGGAAAGCTGGTATTTCTTGGAGAAGATGTGATCTATTTGGGAGAAATGTGGCATTTCTGGAAGAAAAAGTCCATTCTGGGGGGAGAAGGCTGGTATTTGTGGGAGAAAATGTCCTATTTCAGGAGGAATCCTGGTATTTCTTGGAGAAGATGTGATCTATTTGGGAGAAATGTGGCATTTCTGGAAGAAACTGTCGTATTTTGGGGATAAAAGAGGTATTTGTGGGTGAAAAGGTCCTATTTGAAGGGGGAACCCAGGTATTTCTTGGAGAAGATGTGATCTATTAGGGAGAAATGTGGCATTTCCGGAAGAAAATTTCCAATTTGAGGGATAAAACAGGTATACGTGGGTGAATAGGTCCTATTTGAAGGGGGAAAGCTGGTATTTCTTGGAGAAGATGTGATATATTTGGAAGAAATCTGGCGTTTCCGGCAGAAAATGTCCTATTTTGGGGATAAAACAGGTATTTGTGGGTGAAAAGGTCCTATTTGAAGGGGGAAAGCTGGTATTTCTTGGAGAAGATGTGATGTATTTGGGAGAAATGTGGCATGTCTGATAGAAACTGTCCTATTTTGGGGAAAAAAGAGGTATTTGTGGGTTAAAAGGTCCTATTTGAAGGGGGAAACCTGGTATTTCTTGGAGAAGATGTGATTTATTTGGGAGAAATGTGCCATGTCTGGAAGAAACTGTCCTCTTTTGGGGATAAAAGAGGTATTTGTGGGTGAAAAGGTCCTATTTGAAGGGGGAAACCTGGTATTTCATGGAGAAGATGTGATCTATTTGGGAGAAATGTGGCATTTCTGGAAGAAACTGTCCTCTTTTGGGGATAAAAGAGGTATTTGTGGGTGAAAAGGTCCTATCTGAAGGGGGAACCCTGGTATTTCTTGGAGAAGATGTGATCTATTTGGGAGAAATGTGGCATGTCAGGAAGAAACTGTCCTATTTTCCGGGGATAAAAGAGGTATTCGTGGGTGAAAATGTCCTATTTGAGGGGGAAAAGCTGGTATTTCTTGGAGAAGATGTGATCTATTTGGGGGAAATGTGGCATTTCTGGAAGAAACTGTCCTCTTTTGGGGATCAAAGAGGTATTTGTGGGTGAAAAGGTTCTATTTGAAGGGGGAAACGTGGTATTTCTTGGAGAAGATGTGATATATTTGGGAGAAATGTGGCATTTCAGGAAGAAACTGTCGTATTTTGGGGATAAAACAGGCATTTGTGGGTGAAAAGGTCCTATTTCCAGGGGGAAACCTGGTATTTCTAGGAGGAGATGTGATCTATTTGGGAGAAATGTGGCATGTCTGGAAGAAACTGTCCTATTTTGGGTATAAAAGAGGTATTTGTGGGTGAAAAGGTCCTATTTGAAGGGGGAAAGCTGGTATTTCTTGGAGAAGATGTGATATATTTGGGAGAAATGTGGCATTTCTGCAAGAAACTGTCCTGTTTTGGGAAAAAAAAAGAGGTATTTGTGGGTGAAAAGGTGCTATGTCGAGGGGGAAAGCTGGTATTTCTAGGAGAAGATGTGATCTATTTGGGAGAAATGTGGCCTTTCTGGAAGAAACTGTCCTCTTTTGGGGATAAAAGAGGTATTTGTGGGTGAAAAGGTCCTATTTGAAGGGGGAAAGCTGGTATTTCTTGGAGAAGATGTGATCTATTTGGGAGAAATCTGGCTTTTCTGGAAGAAAATTTGCAATTGGAGGGATAAAAGAGGTATTTGTGGGTGAAAATGTCCTATTTGAAGGGGGAACCCTGGTATTTCTTGGAGAAGATGTGATATATTTGGGAGAAATGTGGCATTTCTGGAAGAAACTGTCCTCTTTTGGGGATAAAAGAGGTATTTGTGGGTGAAAAGGTCCTATTTGAAGGGGGAAAGCTGGTATTTCTTGGAGAAGATGTGATCTATTTGGGAGAAATGTGCCATGTCTGGAACAAACTGTCCTATTTTCCGGGGATAAAACAGGTATTTGTGGGTGAAAAGGTTCTATTTGAAGGGGGAATCGTGGTATTTCTTGGAGAAGATGTGATCTATTTGGGAGAAATGTGGCATTTCTGGAAGAAAATGTCCAATTTTGGGGATAAAAGAGGTATTTGTGGGTGAAAAGGTCCTATTTGAAGGGGGAATCCTGGTATTTCTTGGAGAAGATATGATCTATTTGGGAGAAAAGTGGCATGTCTGGAAGAAAATGTCCTATTTTGGGGATAAAACAGGCATTAGTGGGTGAAAAGGTCCTATTTCGAGGGGGAAACGTGGTATTTCTTGGAGAAGATGTGATCTATTTGGGAGAAATGTGGCCTTTCTGGAAGAAACTGTCCTATTTTGGGGATAAAAGAGGTATTTGTGGTTGAAAAGGTCCTATTTGAAGGGGGAAAGCTGGTATTTCTTGGAGAAGATGTGATATATTTGGAAGAAATCTGGCGTTTCCGGCAGAAAATGTCCTATTTTGGGGATAAAACAGGTATTTGTGGGTGAAAAGGTCCTATTTGAAGGGGGAAAGCTGGTATTTCTTGGAGAAGATGTGATATATTTGGAAGAAATCTGGCGTTTCCGGCAGAAAATGTCCTATTTTGGGGATAAAACAGGTATTTGTGGGTGAAAAGGTCCTATTTGAAGGGGGAAAGCTGGTATTTCTTGGAGAAGATGTGATATATTTGGGAGAAATGTGGCATGTCTGATAGAAACTGTCCTATTTTGGGGAAAAAAGAGGTATTTGTGGGTTAAAAGGTCCTATTTGAAGGGGGAAACCTGGTATTTCTTGGAGAAGATGTGATTTATTTGGGAGAAATGTGCCATGTCTGGAAGAAACTGTCCTCTTTTGGGGATAAAAGAGGTATTTGTGGGTGAAAAGGTCCTATCTGAAGGGGGAACCCTGGTATTTCTTGGAGAAGATGTGATCTATTTGGGAGAAATGTGGCATGTCAGGAAGAAACTGTCCTATTTTCCGGGGATAAAAGAGGTATTCGTGGGTGAAAAGGTCCTATTTGAGGGGGAAAAGCTGGTATTTCTTGGAGAAGATGTGATCTATTTGGGGGAAATGTGGCATTTCTGGAAGAAACTGTCCTCTTTTGGGGATCAAAGAGGTATTTGTGGGTGAAAAGGTTCTATTTGAAGGGGGAAACGTGGTATTTCTTGGAGAAGATGTGATCTATTTGGGAGAAATCTGGCATGTCTGGAAGAAAATGTCGTATTTTGGGGATAAAAGAGGTATTTGTGGGTGAAAAGGTCCTATTCGAAGGGTGAACCCTGGTATTTCTTGGAGAAGATGTGATATATTTGGAAGAAATCTGGCATTTCTGTAAGAAAATTTCCAATTTTGAGGATAAAACAGGTATTTGTGGGTGAAAAGGTCCTATTTGAAGGGGGAAAGCTGGTATTTCTTGGAGAAGATGTGATATATTTGGGAGAAATCTGGCATTTCTGGAAGAAACTGTCCTATTTTGGGGATAAAAGAGGTATTTGTGGGTGAAAAGGTCCTATTTGAAGGGGGAAACCTGGTATTTCATGGAGAAGATGTGCTATATTTGGGAGAAATGTGGCATTTCTGGAAGAAACTGTCCTCTTTTGGGGATAAAAGAGGTATTTGTGGGTGAAAAGGTCCTATTTCGAGGGGGAAACGTGGTATTTCTTGGAGAAGATGTGATATATTTGGGAGAAATGTGGCATTTCTGGAAGAAATAGTCCAATTTGGGGGGAGAAGGCAGGTATTTGTGGGAGAAAAGTTCCTATTTCAGGAGGAATCCTGGTATTCCTTGCAGAAGATGTGATATATTTGGAAGAAATCTGGCGTTTCCGACAGAAAATGTCCAATTTTGGGGATAAAACAGGTATTTGTGGGTGAAAAGGTCCTATTTGAAGGGGGAAAGCTGGTATTTCTTGGAGAAGATGTGATCTATTTGGGAGAAATGTGCCATGTCTGGAAGAAACTGTCCTATTTTGGGGAAAAAAGAGGTATTTGTGGGTGAAAAGTTCCTATTTGAAGGGGGAAACGTGGTATTTCTTGGAGAAGATGTGATTTATTTGGGAGAAATGTGCCATGTCTGGAAGAAACTGTCCTATTTTCCGGGGATAAAAGAGGTATTTGTGGGTGAAAAGGTCCTATTTGAGGGGGAAAAGTTGGTATTTCTTGGAGAAGTTGTGATCTATTTGGGAGAAATGTGCCATGTCTGGAAGAAACTGTCCTATTTTGGGGAAAAAAGAGGTATTTGTGGGTGAAAAGGTCCTATTTGAAGGGGGAACCCTGGTATTTCTTGGAGAAGATGTGATCTATTTGGGAGAAATGTGCCATGTCTGGAAGAAACTGACCTATTTTCCGGGGATAAAAGAGGTATTCGTGGGTGAAAAGGTCCTATTTCCAGGGGGAAACCTGGTATTTCTTGGAGAAGATGTGATCTATTTGGGAGAAATGTGCCATGTCTGGAAGAAACTGTCCTATTTTGGGGAAAAAAGAGGTATTTGTGGGTGAAAAGGTCCTATTTGAAGGGGGAAACCTGGTATTTCTTGGAGAAGATGTGATCTATTTGGGAGAAATGTGGCCTTTCTTGCAGAAACTGTCCTCTTTTGGGGATAAAAGAGGTATTTGTGGGTGAAAAGGTTCTATTTGAAGGGGGAAAGTTGGTATTTCTTGGAGAAGATGTGATATATTTGGGAGAAATGTGGCATGTCAGGAAGAAACTGTCGTATTTTGGGGATAAGACAGGCATTTGTGGGTGAAAAGGTCCTATTTGAAGGGGGAAACCTGGTATTTCTTGGAGAAGATGTGATCTATTTGGGGGAAATGTGGCATTTCTGGAAGCCAGTGTCCTCTTTTGGGGATAAAAGAGGTATTTGTGGGTGAAAAGGTCCTATTTGAAGGGTGAAACCTGGTATTTCATGGAGAAGATGTGCTATATTTGGGAGAAATGTGGCATTTCTGGAAGAAACTGTCGTATTCTGGGGATAAAAGAGGTATTTGTGGGTGAAAAGGTCCTATTTGAAGGGGGAATCCTGGTATTTCTTGGAGAAGATGTGATCTATTTGGGAGAAATGTGGCATTTCTGGAAGAAACTGTCCTCTTTTGGGGATCAAAGAGGTATTTGTGGGTGAAAAGGTCCTATTTGACGGGGAAAGCTGGTATTTCTTGGAGAAGATGTGATCTATTTGGGAGAAATGTGGCCTTTCTGGAAGAAACTGTCCTCTTTTGGGGATAAAAGAGGTATTTGTGGGTGAAAAGTTCTTATTTCCAGGGGGAAACCTGGTATTTCTTGGAGAAGATGTGATCTATTTGGGAGAAATGTGGCATTTCTGGAAGAAACTGTCCTCTTTTGGGGATAAAAGAGGTATTTGTGTTTGAAAAGGTCCTATTTCGAGGGGGAAACGTGGTATTTCTTGGAGAAGATGTGATATATTTGGGAGAAATGTGGCATTTCTGGAAGAAATAGTCCAATTTGGGGGGAGAAGGCAGGTATTTGTGGGAGAAAAGTTCCTATTTCTGGAGGAATCCTGGTATTTCTTGGAGAAGATGTGATCTATTTGGGAGAAATGTGGCATGTCAGGAAGAAACTGTCCTATTTTGGGGATAAAAGAGGTACTTGTGGGTGAAAAGGTCCTATTTGAGGGGGAAAAGCTGGTATTTCTTGGAGAAGATGTGATCTATTTGGGAGAAATGTGGCATTTCTGGAAGAAACTGTCCTCTTTTGGGGATAAAAGAGGTATTTGTGGGTGAAAAGGTCCTATTTGAAGGGGGAATCCTGGTATTTCTTGGAGAAGATGTGATATATTTGGGAGAAATGTGGCCTTTCTGGAAGAAACTGTCCTCTTTTGGGGATCAAGGAGGTATTTGTGGGTGAAAAGGTCCTATTTGAAGGGGGAAAGCTGGTATTTCTTGGAGAAGATGTGATCTATTTGGGAGAAATGTGGCATTTCTGGCAGAAACTGTCCTCTTTTGGGGATAAAAGAGGTATTTGTGGGTGAAAAGGTCCTGTTTGAGGGGGGAAAGCTGGTATTTCTTGGAGAAGATGTGATCTATTTGGGAGAAATGTGGCATGCCTGGAAGAAACTGACCTCTTTTGGGGATAAAAGAGGTATTTGTGGGTGAAAAGGTCCTATTTGAAGAGGGAAACGTGGCATTTCTTGGAGAAGATGTGATATATTTGGGAGAAATGTGGCATTTCTGGAAGAAAATTTCCAATTTGAGGGATAAAACAGGTATTTGTGGGTGAATAGGTCCTATTTGAAGAGGGAACCCTGGTATTTCTAGGAGAAGATGTGATATATTTGGAAGAAATCTGGCTTTTCCGGCAGAAAATGTCCTCTTTTGGGGATAAAAGAGGTATTTGTGGGTGAAAAGGTTCAATTTGAAGGGGGAATCCTGGTATTTCTTGGAGAAGATGTGATATATTTGGGAGAAATGTGGCATGTCTGGAAGAAACTGTCCTCTTTTGGGGATAAAAGAGGTATTTGTGGGTGAAAAGGTCCTATTTGAAGGGGGAAACCTGGTATTTCATGGAGAAGATGTGATATATTTGGGAGAAATGTGGCATGTCAGGATGAAACTGTCCTATTTTGGGGATAAAACAGGTATTTGTGGTTGAAAAGGTCCTATTTGAAGGGGGAAAGCTGGTATTTCTTGGAGAAGATGTGATCTATTTGGGAGAAATGTGGCATTTCTGGAAGAAACTGTCCTATTTTGGGGATAAAAAAGGCATTTGTGGGTGAAAAGGTCCTATTTCGAGGGGGAAACCTGGTATTTCTTGGAGAAGATGTGATATATTTGGGAGAAATGTGGCATGTCAGGATGAAACTGTCCTATTTTCCGGGGATAAAAGAGGTATTCGTGGGTGAAAAGTTCTTATTTGAGGGGGAAAAGCTGGTATTTCTTGGAGAAGATGTGATCTATTTGGGGGGAAATGTGGCATTTCTGGAAGAAACTGTCCTATTTTGGGGATAAAAGAGGTATTTGTGGGTGAAAAGGTTCTATTTGAAGGGGGAAACGTGGTATTTCTTGGAGAAGATGTGATCTATTTGGGAGAAAAGTGGCATGCCTGGACGAAACTGTCCTCTTTTGGGGATAAAAGAGGTATTTGTGGGTGAAAAGGTCCTATTTGAAGGGGGAATCCTGGTATTTCTTGGAGAAGATGTGATCTATTTGGGAGAAATGTGGCATTTCTGGAAGAAACTGTCCTATTTTGGGGATAAAACAGGCATTTGTGGGTGAAAAGGTCCTATTTCGAGGGGGAAACCTGGTATTTCTAGAAGGAGATGTGATATATTTGGTAGAAATGTGGCATTTCTGGCAGAAACTGTCCTATTTTGGGGATAAAACAGGTATTTGTGGGTGAAAAGGTCCTATTTGAAGGGGAAAGCTGGTATTTCTTGGAGAAGATGTGATCTATTTGGGAGAAATGTGGCATTTCTGGAAGAAACTGTCCTCTTTTGGGGATAAAAGAGGTATTTGTGGGTGAAAAGGTCCGATTTTTAGGGGGAAAGCTGGTATTTCTTGGAGAAGATGTGATATATTTGGGAGAAATCTGGCATTTCTGGAAGAAACTGTCCTCTTTTGGGGATGAAAGAGGTATTTGTGGGTGAAAAGGTCCTATTTGAAGGGGGAAAGCTGGTATTTCTTGGAGAAGATGTGATCTATTTGGGAGAAATGTGGCATTTCTGGAAGAAACTGTCCTCTTTTGGGGATAAAAGAGGTATTTGTGGGTGAAAAGGTCCTATTTGAAGGGGGAACCCTGGTATTTCTTGGAGAAGATGTGATCTATTTGGGAGAAATGTGGCCTTTCTGGAAGAAACTGTCCTCTTTTGGGGATAAAAGAGGTATTTGTGGGTGAAAAGGTCCTATTTGAAGGGGGAATCCTGGTATTTCATGGAGAAGATGTGATATATTTGGGAGAAATGTGGCATGTCAGGAAGAAACTGTCCTCTTTTGGGGATAAAAGAGGTATTTGTGGTTGAAAAGGTCCTATTTCGAGGGGGAAACGTGGTATTTCTTGGAGAAGATGTGATCTATTTGGGGGAAATGTGGCATTTCTGGAAGAAAAAGTGCAATTTGGGTGGAGAAGACAGGAATTTGTGGGAGAAAAGTTCCTATTTCAGGAGGAATCCTGGTATTCCTTGGAGAAGATGTGATATATTTTGGAGAAATGTGGCATTTCTGCAAGAAAAAGTCCAATTTGGTTGCAGAAGGCTGGTATTTCTGGGAGAAAAGTTCCTATTTCACGAGGAATCCTGGTATTTCTTGGAGAAGATGTGATCTATTTGGGAGAAATGTGGCATTTCTGGAAGAAACTGTCCTCTTTTGGGGATAAAAGAGGTACTTGTGGGTGAAAAGGTCCTATTTGAAGGGGGAATCCTGGTATTTCTTGGAGAAGATGTGATATATTTGGGAGAAATGTGGCCTTTCTGGAAGAAACTGTCCTCTTTTGGGGATAAAACAGGTGTTTGTGGGTGAAAAGGTCCTATTTGAAGGGGATAGCTGGTATTTCTTGGAGAAGATGTGATCTATTTGGGAGAAATGTGGCATTTCTGGAAGATACTGTCCTCTTTTGGGGATAGAAGAGGTATTTGTGGGTGAAAAGGTCCTATTTGAAGGGGGAAAGCTGGTATTTCTTGGAGAAGATGTGATATATTTGGGAGAAATCTGGCATTTCTGGAGGAAAATGCCCTATCTGGGGGGAGATAAGAGGTATTTGTGGGTGAAAAGGTCCTATTTGAAGGGGGAAAGCTGGTATTTCTTGGAGAAGATGTGATATATTTGGGAGAAATGTGGCATTTCTGGAAGAAACTGTCCTATTTTGGGGAAAAAAGAGGTATTTGTGGGTGAAAAGTTCCTATTTGAAGGGGGAAAGCTGGTATTTCTTGGAGAAGATGTGATCTATTTGGGAGAAATGTGGCATTTCTGGAAGAAACTGTCCTCTTTTGGGGATAAAGGAGGTATTTGTGGGTGAAAAGGTCCTATTTGAAGGGGGAAACCTGGTATGTCATGGAGAAGATGTGATGTATTTGGGAGAAATGTGGCATTTCTGGAAGAAACTGTCCTCTTTTGGGGTTAAAAGAGGTATTTGTGGGTGAAAAGGTCCTATTTGAATTGGGAATCCTGGTATTTCTTGGAGAAGATGTGATATATTTGGGAGAAATGTGGCATTTCTGGAAGAAACTGTCCTATTTTGGGAAAAAAAGAGGTATTTGTGGGTGAAAAGGTCCTATTTGAAGGGGGAAAGCTGGTATTTCTTGGAGAAGATGTGATATATTTATAGGAGAAATCGGGCATTTCTGGAGGAAACTGTCCTCTTTTGGGGATGAAAGAGGTATTTGTGGGTGAAAAGGTCCTATTTGAAGGGGGAAAGCTGGTATTTCTTGGAGAAGATGTGATCTATTTGGGAGAAATGTGGCATGTCTGGAAGAAACTGTCCTCTTTTGGGGATGAAAGAGGTATTTGTGGGTGAAAAGGTCCTATTTCAAGGGGGAAAGCTGGTATTTCTAGGAGAAGATGTGATTTATTTGGGAGAAATCTGGCATGTCTGGAAGAAACTGTCCTATTTTGGGGAAAAAAGAGGTATTTGTGGGTGAAAAGGTCCTATTTGAAGGGGGAAACGTGGTATTTCTTGGAGAAGATGTAATATATTTGGGAGAAATGTGGCCTTTCTGGAAGAAACTGTCCTCTTTTGGGGATAAAAGAGGTATTTGTGGGTGAAAAGGTCCTATTTGAAGGGGGAAACGTGGTATTTCTTGGAGAAGATGTGATATATTTGGGAGAAATGTGGCATTTCTGGAAGAAACTGTCGTATTGTGGGGATAAAAGAGGTATGTGTGGGTGAAAAGGTCCTATTTGAAGGGGGAAACGTGGTATTTCTTGGAGAAGATGAGATATGTTTGGGAGAAATGTGGCATGTCTGGAAGAAACTGTCCTATTTTGGGGATCAAAGAGGTATTTGTGGGTTAAAAGTTCCTATTTGAAGGGGGAACCCTGGTATTTCTTGGAGAAGATATGATATATTTGGGAGAAATCTGGCATTTCTGGAAGAAACTGTCCTATTTTGGGGATAAAAGAGGTATTTGTGGGTGAAAAGGTCCTATTTGAAGGGGGAAACCTGGTATTTCATGGAGAAGATGTGCTATATTTGGGAGAAATGTGGCATTTCTGGAAGAAACTGTCCTCTTTTGGGGATAAAAGAGGTATTTGTGGGTGAAAAGGTCCTATTTCGAGGGGGAAACGTGGTATTTCTTGGAGAAGATGTGATCTATTTGGGAGAAATGTGGCATGTCTGGAAGAAACTGTCCTCTTTTGGGGATAAAAGAGGTATTTGTGGGTGAAAAGGTCCTATTTGATGGGGGAAAGCTGGTATTTCTTGGAGAAGATGTGATATATTTGGGAGAAATGTGGCATGTCAGGAAGAAACTGTCCTATTCTGGGGATAAAAGAGGTATTTGCGGGTGAAAATGTCCTATTTGAATGGGGAACCCTGGTATTTCTAGGAGAAGATGTGATATATTTGGGAGAAATGTGGCATTTCTGGAAGAAAATGTCCTATTTTGGGGATAAAAGAGGTATTTGTGGGTGAAATGGTCATATTTGAAGGGGGAAAGCTGGTATTTCTTGGAGAAGATGTGATCTATTTGGGAGAAATGTGGCATTTCAGGAAGAAACTGTCCTCTTTTGGGAAAAAAAGTGGTATTTGTGGGTGAAAAGGTCCTATTTCCAGGGGGAAACCTGGTATTTCTTGGAGAAGATGTGATCTATTTGGGAGAAATGTGGCATTTCTGGAAGAAAAAGTCCAATTTGGGGGGAGAAGGCAGGTATTTGTGGGAGAAAAGTTCGTATTTCAGGAGGAATCCTGGTATTTCTTGGAGAAGATGTGCTATATTTGGGAGAAATGTGGCATTTCTGGAAGCCAATGTCCTCTTTTGGGGATAAAACAGGTATTTGTGGGTGAAAAGGTCCTATTTGAAGGGGGAAACTTGGTATTTCATGGAGAAGATGTGATATATTTGGGAGAAATCTTGCATGTCTGGAAGAAACTGTCCTCTTTTGGGGATGAAACAGGTATTTGTGGGTGAAAAGGTCCTATTTGAAGGGGGAATCCTGGTATTTCTAGGAGAAGATGTGATATATTTGGGAGAAATGTGGCATGTCAGGAAGATTCTGTCCTCTTTTGGGGATAAAAGAGGTACTTGTGGGTGAAAAGGTCCTATTTAAATTGGGAACCCTGGTATTTCATGGAGAAGATGTGATATATTTGGAAGAAATCTGGCGTTTCCGGCAGAAAATGTCCTATTTTGGGGATAAAAGAGGTATTTGTGGGTGAAAAGGTCCTATTTCGAGGGGGAAAGCTGGTATTTCTTGGAGAAGATGTGATCTATTTGGGAGAAATGTGGCATGTCTGGAAGAAACTGTCCTATTTTGGGGATAAAAGAGGTATTTGTGGGTGAAAAGGTCCTATTAGAAGGTGGAAAGCTGGTATTTCTTGGAGAAGATGTGATCTATTTGGTAGAAATGTGGCATGTCTGGAAGAAACTGTCCTCTTTTGGGGATAAAAGAGGTATTTGTGGGTGAAAAGGTCCTATTTGAAGGGGGAAACCTGGTATTTCTTGGAGAAGCTGTGATCTATTTGGGAGAAATGTGGCATTTCTGGAAGAAACTGTCCTATTTTGGGGATAAAAGAGGTATTTGTGGGTGAAAAGGTCCTATTTGAAGGGGGAAAGCTGGTATTTCTTGGAGAAGATGTGATATATTTGGGAGAAATGTGGCATGTCTGGAAGAAACTGTCCTATTTTGGGAAAAAAAGAGGTATTTGTGGGTGATAAGGTCCTATTTGAAGGGGGAAAGCTGGTATTTCTTGGAGAAGATGTGATATATTTGGGAGAAATCGGGCATTTCTGGAATAAACTGTACTATTCTGGGAATAAAAGAGGTATTTGTGGGTGAAAAGGTCCTATTAGAAAGGGGAAAGCTGGTATTTCTAGGAGAAGATGTGATCTATTTGGGAGAAATCTGGCATTTCTGGAAGAAAATTTCCAATTTGAGGGATAAAAGAGGTATTTGTGGGTGAAAAGGTCCTATTTGAAGGGGGAAAGCTGGTATTTCTTGGAGAAGATGTGATCTATTTGGGAGAAATGTGGCCTTTCTGGAAGAAACTGTCCTATTCTGGGGATAAAAGAGGTATTTGTGGGTGAAAATGTCCTATTTGAAGGGGGAAAGCTGTTATTTCTTGGAGAAGATGTGATGTATTTGGGAGAAATGTGGCCTTTCTGGAAGAAACTGTCCTATTTGGGGATAAAACAGGTATTTGTGGGTGAAATGGTCCTATTTGAAGGGGGAAAGCTGGTATTTCTTGGAGAAGATGTGATCTATTTGGGAGAAATGTGGCATTTTTGGAAGAAACTGTCCTCTTTTGGGAAAAAAAGAGGTATTTGTGGGTGAAAAGGTCCTATTTGAAGGGGGAAACCTGGTATTTCATGGAGAAGATGTGGTCTATTTGGGAGAAATGTGGCATTTCTGGAAGAAATAGTCCAATTTGGGGGGAGAAGGCAGGTATTTGTGGGAGAAAAGTTCGTATTTCAGGAGGAATCCTGGTATTTCTTGGAGAAGATGTGATCTATTTGGGAGAAATGTGGCATTTCTTGAAGAAACTGTCCTATTTTGGGGAAAAAAGAGGTATTTGTGGGTGAAAAGTTCCTATTTGAAGGGGGAACCCTGGTATTTCTTGGAGAAGATGTGATATATTTGGGAGAAATGTGGCATTTCTGGAAGAAACTGTCCTCTTTTGGGGATAAAAGAGGTATTTGTGGGTGAAAAGGTCCTATTTCGAGGGGGAAAGCTGGTATTTCTAGGAGAAGATGTGATCTATTTGGGAGAAATGAGGCATTTCTGGAAGTAAGTGTCCTATTTTGGGGATAAAAGAGGTATTTGTGGGTGAAAAGGTCCTATTTGAAGGGGGAAAGCTGGTATATCTTGGAGAAGATGTGATATATTTGGGAGAAATGTGGCCTTTCTGGAAGAAACTGCCCTCTTTTGGGGATAAAAGAGGTATTTGTGGGTGAAAAGGTCCTATTTGAAGGGCGAAACCTGGTATTTCTTGGAGAAGATGTGATCTATTTGGGAGAAATGTGGCATTTCTGGAAGAAACTGTCGTATTGTGGGGATAAAAGAGGTATGTGTGGGTGAAAAGGTCCTATTTGAAGGGGGAAACGTGGTATTTCTTGGAGAAGATGAGATATGTTTGGGAGAAATGTGGCATGTCTGGAAGAAACTGTCCTATTTTGGGGATCAAAGAGGTATTTGTGGGTGAAAAGGTCCTATTTGAAGGGGGAACCCTGGTATTTCTTGGAGAAGATATGATATATTTGGGAGAAATGTGGCATTTCTGGAAGAAACTGTCCTCTTTTGGGGATAAAAGAGGTATTTGTGGGTGAAAAGGTCCTATTTCGAGGGGGAAAGCTGGTATTTCTTGGAGAAGATGTGATATATTTGGGAGAAATGTGGCATTTCTGGAAGTAAGTGTCCTATTTTGGGGATAAAAAAGGTATTTGTGGGTTAAAAGGTCCTATATGAAGGGGGAATCCTGGTATTTCTTGGAGAAGATGTGATATATTTGGGAGAAATGTGGCCTTTCTGGAAGAAACTGTCCTCTTTTGGGGATAAAACAGGTGTTTGTGGGTGAAAAGGTCCTATTTGAAGGGGGAAACGTGGTATTTCTTGGAGAAGATGTGATATATCTGGGAGAAATGTGGCATTTCTGGAAGAAACTGTCCTCTTTTGGGGATAAAAGAGGTATTTGTGGGTGAAAAGGTCCTATTTGAATGGGGAAACCTGGTATTTCTTGGAGAAGATGTGATCTATTTGGGAGAAATGTGGCATGTCTGGAAGAAACTGTCCT
>JASCYN010000149.1:21708046-21780370 GCA_030408155.1 Lophura swinhoii | reverse complement strand
AAAGAGGTATTTGTGGGTGAAAAGGTCCTATTTGAAGGGGGAAAGCTGGTATTTCTTGGAGAAGATGTGATATATTTGGGAGAAATGTGGCCTTTCTGGAAGAAACTTTCCTATTCTGGGGATAAAAGAGGTATTTGTGGGTGAAAAGGTCCTATTTGAAGGGGGAAACGTGGTATTTCTTGGAGAAGATGTGATATATTTGGGAGAAATGTGGCATGTCTGGAAGAAACTGTCCTATTTTGGGGATGAAAGAGGTATTTGTGGGTGAAAAGGTCCTATTTGAAGGCGGAAACGTGGTATTTCCTGGAGAAGATGTGATCTATTTGCGAGAAATGTGGCATTTCTGGAATAAACTGTCCTATTTTGGGGATAAAAGAGGTATTTGTGGGTGAAAAGGTCTTATTTGAAGGGGGAAAGCTGGTATTTCTTGGAGAAGATGTGATATATTTGGGAGAAATGTGGCATGTCTGGAAGAAACTGTCCTCTTTTGGGATAAAAGAGGTATTTGTGGGTGAAAAGGTCCTATTTGAAGGGGGAAAGCTGGTATTTCTTGGAGAAGATGTGATATATTTGGGAGAAATGTGGCCTTTCTGGAAGAAACTGTCCTATTCTGGGGATAAAAGAGGTATTTGTGGGTGAAAATGTCCTATTTGAAGGGGGAACCCTGGTATTTCTTGGAGAAGATGTGCTATATTTGGGAGAAATGTGGCATGTCTGGAAGAAACTGTCCTATTTTGGGGATAAAAGAGGTATTTGTGGGTGAAATGGTCCTATTTGAAGGGGGAAAGCTGGTATTTCTTGGAGAAGATGTGATCTATTTGGGAGAAATGTGGCATTTCAGGAAGAAACTGTCCTCTTTTGGGAAAAAAAGAGGTATTTGTGGGTGAAAAGTTCCTATTTCCAGGGGGAAACCTGGTATTTCTAGGAGAAGATGTGATGTATTTGGGAGAAATGTGGCATTTCTGGAAGAAAAAGTCCAATTTGGGGGGAGAAGGCAGGTATTTGTGGGAGAAAAGTTCGTATTTCAGGAGGAATCCTGGTATTTCTTGGAGAAGATGTGCTATATTTGGGAGAAATGTGGCATTTCTGGAAGCCAATGTCCTCTTTTGGGGATAAAACAGGTATTTGTGGGTGAAAAGGTCCTATTTGAAGGGGGAAACGTGGTATTTCATGGAGAAGATGTGATATATTTGGGAGAAATGTGGCATGTCTGGAAGAAACTGTCCTATTTTGGGGATGAAAGAGGTATTTGTGGGTGAAAAGTTCCTATTTCCAGGGGTAATCCTGGTATTTCTTGGAGAAGATGTGATCTATTTGGGAGAAATGTGGCATGTCAGGAAGAAACTGTCCTCTTTTGGGGATAAAACAGGTATTTGTGGGAGAAAAGTTTCTATTTGAAGGGGGATAGCTGGTATTTCTTGGAGAAGATGTGATCTATTTGGTAGAAATGTGGCATGTCTGGAAGAAACTGTCCTATTTTGGGAAAAAAAGGAGGTATTTGTGGGTGAAAAGGTCCTATTTCGAGGGGGAAAGCTGGTATTTCTTGGAGAAGATGTGATCTATTTGGGAGAAATGTGGCATGTCTGGAAGAAACTGTCCTCTTTTGGGGATAAAAGAGGTATTTGTGGGTGAAAAGGTCCTATTTCGAGGGGGAAAGCTGGTATTTCTAGGAGAAGATGTGATATATTTGGGAGAAATGTGGCATGTCTGGAAGAAACTGTCCTCTTTTGGGGATAAAAGAGGTATTTGTGGGTGAAAAGGTCCTATTTGAAGGGGGAAACCTGGTATTTCTTGGAGAAGATGTGATCTATTTGGGAGAAATGTGGCCTTTCTGGAAGAAACTGTCCTCTTTTGGGGATAAAAGAGGTATTTGTGGGTGAAAAGGTCCTATTTGAAGGGGGAAACGTGGTATTTCTTGGAGAAGATGTGATATATTTGGGAGAAATGTGGCATGTCTGGAAGAAACTGTCCTCTTTTGGGGATAAAAGAGGTATTTGTGGGTGAAAAGGTCCTATTTGAAGGGGGAAAGCTGGTATTTCTTGGAGAAGATATGATATATTTGGGAGAAATCGGGCATTTCTGGAATAAACTGTCCTATTCTGGGAATAAAAGAGGTATTTGTGGGTGAAAAGGTCCTATTTGAAGGGGGAATCCTGGTATTTCTTGGAGAAGATGTGATATATTTGGGAGAAATCTGGCATTTCTGGAAGAAAATTTCCAATTTGAGGGATAAAAGAGGTATTTGTGGGTGAAAAGGTCCTATTTGAAGGGGGAAAGCTGGTATTTCTTGGAGAAGATGTGATATATTTGGGAGAAATGTGGCCTTTCTGGAAGAAACTGTCGTATTCTGGGGATAAAAGAGGTATTTGTGGGTGAAAAGGTCCTATTTGAAGGGGGAAAGCTGTTATTTCTAGGAGAAGATGTGATATATTTGGGAGAAATGTGGCATGTCAGGAAGAAACTGTCCTCTTTTGGGGATAAAAGAGGTATTTGTGGGTGAAAAGGTCCTATTTGAAGGGGGAAAGCTGGTATTTCTTGGAGAAGATGTGATATATTTGGGAGAAATGTGGCCTTTCTGGAAGAAACTGTCCTATTCTGGGGATAAAAGAGGTATTTGTGGGTGAAAATGTCCTATTTGAAGGGGGAACCCTGGTATTTCTTGGAGAAGATGTGCTATATTTGGGAGAAATGTGGCATGTCTGGAAGAAACTGTCCTATGTTGGGGATAAAAGAGGTATTTGTGGTTGAAAAGGTCCTATTTGAAGGGGGAAAGCTGGTATTTCTTGGAGAAGATGTGATCTATTTGGGAGAAATGTGGCATGTCAGGAAGAAACTGTCCTCTTTTGGGGATAAAAGAGGTATTTGTGGGTGAAAAGGTTCTATTTCAAGGGGGAAAGCTGGTATTTCTTGGAGAAGATGTGATATATTTGGGAGAAATGTGGCATGTCTGGAAGAAACTGTCCTATTTTGGGAAAAAAAGGAGGTATTTGTGGGTGAAAAGGTCCTATTTCGAGGGGGAAAGCTGGTATTTCTTGGAGAAGATGTGATCTATTTGGGAGAAATGTGGCATGTCTGGAAGAAACTGTCCTCTTTTGGGGATAAAAGAGGTATTTGTGGGTGAAAAGGTCCTATTTGAAGGGGGAAAGCTGGTATTTCCTGGAGAAGATGTGATATATTTGGGAGAAATGTGGCATTTCTGGAAGAAACTGTCCTCTTTTGGGGATAAAAGAGGTATTTGTGCGTGAAAATGTCGTATTTGAAGGGGGAATCCTGGTATTTCTTGGAGAAGATGTGATATATTTGGGAGAAATGTGGCATTTCTGGAAGAAACTGTCCTATTTTGGGAAAAAAAGAGGTATTTGTGGGTGAAAAGGTCCTATTTCCTGGGGGAAAGCTGGTATTTCTAGGAGAAGATGTGATATATTTGGGAGAAATCGGGCATTTCTGGAAGAAAATGTCCAATTTTGGGGATAAAGCAGGTATTTGTGGGTGAAAAGGTCCTATTTGAAGGGGGAAACGTGGTATTTCTTGGAGAAGATGTGATATATTTGGGAGAAATGTGGCCTTTCTGGAAGAAACTTTCCTATTCTGGGGATAAAAGAGGTATTTGTGGGTGAAAAGGTCCTATTTGAAGGGGGAAACGTGGTATTTCTTGGAGAAGATGTGATATATTTGGGAGAAATGTGGCATGTCTGGAAGAAACTGTCCTCTTTTGGGGATAAAAGAGGTATTTGTGGGTGAAAAGGTCCTATTTGAAGGCGGAAACGTGGTATTTCCTGGAGAAGATGTGATCTATTTGGGAGAAATGTGGCATTTCTGGAATAAACTGTCCTATTTTGGGGATAAAAGAGGTATTTGTGGGTGAAAAGGTCTTATTTGAAGGGGGAAAGCTGGTATTTCTTGGAGAAGATGTGATATATTTGGGAGAAATGTGGCATGTCTGGAAGAAACTGTCCTCTTTTGGGGATAAAAGAGGTATTTGTGGGTGAAAAGGTCCTATTTGAAGGGGGAAAGCTGGTATTTCTTGGAGAAGATGTGATATATTTGGGAGAAATGTGGCCTTTCTGGAAGAAACTGTCCTATTCTGGGGATAAAAGAGGTATTTGTGGGTGAAAATGTCCTATTTGAAGGGGGAACCCTGGTATTTCTTGGAGAAGATGTGCTATATTTGGGAGAAATGTGGCCTTTCTGGAAGAAACTGTCCTATTTTGGGGATAAAAGAGGTATTTGTGGGTGAAATGGTCCTATTTGAAGGGGGAAAGCTGGTATTTCTTGGAGAAGATGTGATCTATTTGGGAGAAATGTGGCATTTCAGGAAGAAACTGTCCTCTTTTGGGAAAAAAAGAGGTATTTGTGGGTGAAAAGTTCCTATTTCCAGGGGGAAACCTGGTATTTCTAGGAGAAGATGTGATGTATTTGGGAGAAATGTGGCATTTCTGGAAGAAAAAGTCCAATTTGGGGGGAGAAGGCAGGTATTTGTGGGAGAAAAGTTCGTATTTCAGGAGGAATCCTGGTATTTCTTGGAGAAGATGTGCTATATTTGGGAGAAATGTGGCATTTCTGGAAGCCAATGTCCTCTTTTGGGGATAAAACAGGTATTTGTGGGTGAAAAGGTCCTATTTGAAGGGGGAAACGTGGTATTTCATGGAGAAGATGTGATATATTTGGGAGAAATGTGGCATGTCTGGAAGAAACTGTCCTATTTTGGGGATGAAAGAGGTATTTGTGGGTGAAAAGGTCCTATTTGAAGGGGGAAAGCTGGTATTTCTTGGAGAAGATGTGATATATTTGGGAGAAATGTGGCATTTCTGGAAGAAACTGTCCTCTTTTGGGGATAAAAGAGGTATTTGTGCGTGAAAATGTCGTATTTGAAGGGGGAATCCTGGTATTTCTTGGAGAAGATGTGATATATTTGGGAGAAATGTGGCATTTCTGGAAGAAACTGTCCTATTTTGGGAAAAAAAGAGGTATTTGTGGGTGAAAAGGTCCTATTTGAAGGGGGAAAGCTGGTATTTCTAGGAGAAGATGTGATATATTTGGGAGAAATGTGGCATTTCTGGAAGAAACTGTCCAAATTTGGGGATAAAGCAGGTATTTGTGGGTGAAAAGGTCCTATTTGAAGGGGGAAACGTGGTATTTCTTGGAGAAGATGTGATATATTTGGGAGAAATGTGGCATGTCTGGAAGAAACTGTCCTATTCTGGGGATAAAAGAGGTATTTGTGGGTGAAAAGGTCCTATTTGAAGGGGGAAACGTGGTATTTCTTGGAGAAGATGTGATATATTTGGGAGAAATGTGGCCTTTCTAGAAGAAACTGTCCTATTTTGGGGATAAAAGAGGTATTTGTGGGTGAAAAGGTCCTATTTGAAGGCGGAAACGTGGTATTTCCTGGAGAAGATGTGATCTATTTGCGAGAAATGTGGCATTTCTGGAATAAACTGTCCTATTTTGGGGATAAAAGAGGTATTTGTGGGTGAAAAGGTCTTATTTGAAGGGGGAAAGCTGGTATTTCTTGGAGAAGATGTGATATATTTGGGAGAAATGTGGCATGTCTGGAAGAAACTGTCCTCTTTTGGGGATAAAAGAGGTATTTGTGGGTGAAAAGGTCCTATTTGAAGGGGGAAACCTGGTATTTCTTGGAGAAGATGTGATCTATTTGGGAGAAATGTGGCCTTTCTGGAAGAAACTGTCCTATTCTGGGGATAAAAGAGGTATTTGTGGGTGAAAATGTCCTATTTGAAGGGGGAACCCTGGTATTTCTTGGAGAAGATGTGCTATATTTGGGAGAAATGTGGCATGTCTGGAAGAAACTGTCCTATTTTGGGGATAAAAGAGGTATTTGTGGGTGAAATGGTCCTATTTGAAGGGGGAAAGCTGGTATTTCTTGGAGAAGATGTGATCTATTTGGGAGAAATGTGGCATTTCAGGAAGAAACTGTCCTCTTTTGGGAAAAAAAGAGGTATTTGAAGGGTGAAAAGTTCCTATTTCCAGGGGGAAACCTGGTATTTCTAGGAGAAGATGTGATGTATTTGGGAGAAATGTGGCATTTCTGGAAGAAAAAGTCCAATTTGGGGGGAGAAGGCAGGTATTTGAGGGAGAAAAGTTCGTATTTCAGGAGGAATCCTGGTATTTCTTGGAGAAGATGTGCTATATTTGGGAGAAATGTGGCATTTCTGGAAGCCAATGTCCTCTTTTGGGGATAAAACAGGTATTTGTGGGTGAAAAGGTCCTATTTGAAGGGGGAAACGTGGTATTTCATGGAGAAGATGTGATATATTTGGGAGAAATGTGGCATGTCTGGAAGAAACTGTCCTATTTTGGGGATGAAAGAGGTATTTGTGGGTGAAAAGTTCCTATTTCCAGGGGTAATCCTGGTATTTCTTGGAGAAGATGTGATCTATTTGGGAGAAATGTGGCATGTCAGGAAGAAACTGTCATATTTTGGGGATAAAACAGGTATTTGTGGGAGAAAAGTTTCTATTTGAAGGGGGAAAGCTGGTATTTCTTGGAGAAGATGTGATCTATTTGGGAGAAATGTGGCATGTCTGGAAGAAACTGTCCTATTTTGGGAAAAAAAGGAGGTATTTGTGGGTGAAAAGGTCCTATTTCGAGGGGGAAAGCTGGTATTTCTTGGAGAAGATGTGATCTATTTGGGAGAAATGTGGCATGTCTGGAAGAAACTGTCCTCTTTTGGGGATAAAAGAGGTATTTGTGGGTGAAAAGGTCCTATTTCGAGGGGGAAAGCTGGTATTTCTAGGAGAAGATGTGATATATTTGGGAGAAATGTGGCATGTCTGGAAGAAACTGTCCTCTTTTGGGGATAAAAGAGGTATTTGTGGGTGAAAAGGTCCTATTTGAAGGGGGAAACCTGGTATTTCTTGGAGAAGATGTGATCTATTTGGGAGAAATGTGGCCTTTCTGGAAGAAACTGTCCTCTTTTGGGGATAAAAGAGGTATTTGTGGGTGAAAAGGTCCTATTTGAAGGGGGAAACGTGGTATTTCTTGGAGAAGATGTGATATATTTGGGAGAAATGTGGCATGTCTGGAAGAAACTGTCCTCTTTTGGGGATAAAAGAGGTATTTGTGGGTGAAAAGGTCCTATTTGAAGGGGGAATGCTGGTATTTCTTGGAGAAGATGTGATATATTTGGGAGAAATCGGGCATTTCTGGAATAAACTGTCCTATTCTGGGAATAAAAGAGGTATTTGTGGGTGAAAAGGTCCTATTTGAAGGGGGAAAGCTGGTATTTCTTGGAGAAGATGTGATATATTTGGGAGAAATGTGGCATTTCTGGAAGAAAATTTCCAATTTGAGGGATAAAAGAGGTATTTGTGGGTGAAAAGGTCCTATTTGAAGGGGGAAAGCTGGTATTTCTTGGAGAAGATGTGATATATTTGGGAGAAATGTGGCATTTCTGGAAGAAACTGTCCTATTCTGGGGATAAAAGAGGTATTTGTGGGTGAAAAGGTCCTATTTGAAGGGGGAAACCTGGTATTTCATGGAGAAGATGTGATATATTTGGGAGAAATGTGGCATGTCAGGAAGAAACTGTCCTCTTTTGGGGATAAAAGAGGTATTTGTGGGTGAAAAGGTCTTATTTGAAGGGGGAAAGCTGGTATTTCTTGGAGAAGATGTGATATATTTGGGAGAAATGTGGCCTTTCTGGAAGAAACTGTCCTATTCTGGGGATAAAAGAGGTATTTGTGGGTGAAAATGTCCTATTTGAAGGGGGAACCCTGGTATTTCTTGGAGAAGATGTGCTATATTTGGGAGAAATGTGGCATGTCTGGAAGAAACTGTCCTATTTTGGGGATAAAAGAGGTATTTGTGGGTGAAATGGTCCTATTTGAAGGGGGAAAGCTGGTATTTCTTGGAGAAGATGTGATCTATTTGGGAGAAATGTGGCATGTCAGGAAGAAACTGTCCTCTTTTGGGGATAAAACAGGTATTTGTGGGTGAAAAGGTTCTATTTCAAGGGGGAAAGCTGGTATTTCTTGGAGAAGATGTGATATATTTGGGAGAAATGTGGCATGTCTGGAAGAAACTGTCCTATTTTGGGAAAAAAAGGAGGTATTTGTGGGTGAAAAGGTCCTATTTCGAGGGGGAAAGCTGGTATTTCTTGGAGAAGATGTGATCTATTTGGGAGAAATGTGGCATGTCTGGAAGAAACTGTCCTCTTTTGGGGATAAAAGAGGTATTTGTGGGTGAAAAGGTCCTATTTGAAGGGGGAAAGCTGGTATTTCTTGGAGAAGATGTGATATATTTGGGAGAAATGTGGCATTTCTGGAAGAAACTGTCCTATTTTGGGGATAAAAGAGGTATTTGTGCGTGAAAATGTCGTATTTGAAGGGGGAATCCTGGTATTTCTTGGAGAAGATGTGATATATTTGGGAGAAATGTGGCATTTCTGGAAGAAACTGTCCTATTTTGGGAAAAAAAGAGGTATTTGTGGGTGAAAAGGTCCTATTTGAAGGGGGAAAGCTGGTATTTCTAGGAGAAGATGTGATATATTTGGGAGAAATGTGGCATTTCTGGAAGAAAATGTCCAATTTTGGGGATAAAGCAGGTATTTGTGGGTGAAAAGGTCCTATTTGAAGGGGGAAACGTGGTATTTCTTGGAGAAGATGTGATATATTTGGGAGAAATGTGGCCTTTCTGGAAGAAACTTTCCTATTCTGGGGATAAAAGAGGTATTTGTGGGTGAAAAGGTCCTATTTGAAGGGGGAAACGTGGTATTTCTTGGAGAAGATGTGATATATTTGGGAGAAATGTGGCCTTTCTAGAAGAAACTGTCCTATTTTGGGGATCAAAGAGGTATTTGTGGGTGAAAAGGTCCTATTTGAAGGCGGAAACGTGGTATTTCCTGGAGAAGATGTGATCTATTTGCGAGAAATGTGGCATTTCTGGAATAAACTGTCCTATTTTGGGGATAAAAGAGGTATTTGTGGGTGAAAAGGTCTTATTTGAAGGGGGAAAGCTGGTATTTCTTGGAGAAGATGTGATATATTTGGGAGAAATGTGGCATGTCTGGAAGAAACTGTCCTCTTTTGGGGATAAAAGAGGTATTTGTGGGTGAAAAGGTCCTATTTGAAGGGGGAAAGCTGGTATTTCTTGGAGAAGATGTGATATATTTGGGAGAAATGTGGCCTTTCTGGAAGAAACTGTCCTATTCTGGGGATAAAAGAGGTATTTGTGGGTGAAAATGTCCTATTTGAAGGGGGAACCCTGGTATTTCTTGGAGAAGATGTGCTATATTTGGGAGAAATGTGGCCTTTCTGGAAGAAACTGTCCTATTTTGGGGATAAAAGAGGTATTTGTGGGTGAAATGGTCCTATTTGAAGGGGGAAAGCTGGTATTTCTTGGAGAAGATGTGATCTATTTGGGAGAAATGTGGCATTTCAGGAAGAAACTGTCGTCTTTTGGGAAAAAAAGAGGTATTTGTGGGTGGAAAGTTCCTATTTCCAGGGGGAAACCTGGTATTTCTAGGAGAAGATGTGATGTATTTGGGAGAAATGTGGCATTTCTGGAAGAAAAAGTCCAATTTGGGGGGAGAAGGCAGGTATTTGTGGGAGAAAAGTTCGTATTTCAGGAGGAATCCTGGTATTTCTTGGAGAAGATGTGCTATATTTGGGAGAAATGTGGCATTTCTGGAAGCCAATGTCCTCTTTTGGGGATAAAACAGGTATTTGTGGGTGAAAAGGTCCTATTTGAAGGGGGAAACGTGGTATTTCATGGAGAAGATGTGATATATTTGGGAGAAATGTGGCATGTCTGGAAGAAACTGTCCTATTTTGGGGATGAAAGAGGTATTTGTGGGTGAAAAGTTCCTATTTCCAGGGGTAATCCTGGTATTTCTTGGAGAAGATGTGATCTATTTGGGAGAAATGTGGCATGTCAGGAAGAAACTGTCATATTTTGGGGATAAAACAGGTATTTGTGGGAGAAAAGTTTCTATTTGAAGGGGGAAAGCTGGTATTTCTTGGAGAAGATGTGATCTATTTGGTAGAAATGTGGCATGTCTGGAAGAAACTGTCCTAATTTGGGAAAAAAAGGAGGTATTTGTGGGTGAAAAGGTCCTATTTCGAGGGGGAAAGCTGGTATTTCTTGGAGAAGATGTGATCTATTTGGGAGAAATGTGGCATGTCTGGAAGAAACTGTCATATTTTGGGGATAAAACAGGTATTTGTGGGTGAAAAGGTCCTATTTCGAGGGGGAAAGCTGGTATTTCTAGGAGAAGATGTGATATATTTGGGAGAAATGTGGCATGTCTGGAAGAAACTGTCCTCTTTTGGGGATAAAAGAGGTATTTGTGGGTGAAAAGGTCCTATTTGAAGGGGGAAACCTGGTATTTCTTGGAGAAGATGTGATCTATTTGGGAGAAAAGTGGCCTTTCTGGAAGAAACTGTCCTCTTTTGGGGATAAAAGAGGTATTTGTGGGTGAAAAGGTCCTATTTGAAGGGGGAAACGTGGTATTTCTTGGAGAAGATGTGATATATTTGGGAGAAATGTGGCATGTCTGGAAGAAACTGTCCTCTTTTGGGGATAAAAGAGGTATTTGTGGGTGAAAAGGTCCTATTTGAAGGGGGAAAGCTGGTATTTCTTGGAGAAGATGTGATATATTTGGGAGAAATCGGGCATTTCTGGAATAAACTGTCCTATTCTGGGAATAAAAGAGGTATTTGTGGGTGAAAAGGTCCTATTTGAAGGGGGAAAGCTGGTATTTCTTGGAGAAGATGTGATATATTTGGGAGAAATCTGGCATTTCTGGAAGAAACTTTCCTATTTTGGGGATAAAAGAGGTATTTGTGGGTGAAAAGGTCCTATTTGAAGGGGGAAACCTGGTATTTCATGGAGAAGATGTGATATATTTGGGAGAAATGTGGCCTTTCTGGAAGAAACTGTCCTATTCTGGGGATAAAAGAGGTATTTGTGGGTGAAAATGTCCTATTTGAAGGGGGAAAGCTGTTATTTCTAGGAGAAGATGTGATATATTTGGGAGAAATGTGGCATGTCAGGAAGAAACTGTCCTATTTTGGGGATAAAAGAGGTATTTGTGGGTGAAAAGCTCCTATTTCAAGGGGGAAAGCTGGTATTTCTTGGAGAAGTTGTGATCTATTTGGGAGAAATGTGGCCTTTCTGGAAGAAACTGTACTCTTTTGGGAAAAAAAGAGGTATTTGTGGGTGAAAAGGTCCTATTTGAGGGGGAAACCGGGTATTTCATGGAGAAGATGTGATCTATTTGGGAGAAATGTGGCATTTCTGGAAGAAACTGTCCTCTTTTGGGAAAAAAAGAGGTATTTGTGGGTGAAAAGGTCCTATGTCGAGGGGGAAAGCTGGTATTTCTTGGAGAAGATGTGATCTATTTGGGAGAAATCTGGCATTTCTGGAAGCCAGTGTCCTCTTTTGGGGATAAAAGAGGTGTTTGTTGGTGAAAAGGTCCTATTTGAAGGGGGAACCTGGTATTTCTTGGAGAAGATGTGATCTATTTAGGAGAAATGTGGCATGTCTGGAAGAAACTGTCCTATATTGGGGATGAAAGAGGTATTTGTGGGTGAAAAGTTCCTATTTCGAGGGGGAAAGCTGGTATTTCTAGGAGAAGATGTGATCTATTTGGGAGAAATTTGGCATGTCAGGAAGAAACTGTCCTATTTTGGGGATAAAACAGGTATTTGTGGATGAAAAGGTTCTATTTCAAGGGGGAAAGTCGGTATTTCTTGGAGAAGATGTGATATATTTGGGAGAAATGTGGCCTTTCTGGAAGAAACTTTCCTATTCTGGGGATAAAAGAGGTATTTGTGGGTGAAAAGGTCCTATTTGAAGGGGGAAACGTGGTATTTCTTGGAGAAGATGTGATATATTTGGGAGAAATGTGGCATGTCTGGAAGAAACTGTCCTATTTTGGGGATGAAAGAGGTATTTGTGGGTGAAAAGGTCCTATTTGAAGGCGGAAACGTGGTATTTCCTGGAGAAGATGTGATATATTTGGGAGAAATGTGGCATTTCTGGAATAAACTGTCCTATTTTGGGGATAAAAGAGGTATTTGTGGGTGAAAAGGTCTTATTTGAAGGGGGAAAGCTGGTATTTCTTGGAGAAGATGTGATATATTTGGGAGAAATGTGGCATGTCTGGAAGAAACTGTCCTCTTTTGGGGATAAAAGAGGTATTTGTGGGTGAAAAGGTCCTATTTGAAGGGGGAAAGCTGGTATTTCTTGGAGAAGATGTGATATATTTGGGAGAAATGTGGCCTTTCTGGAAGAAACTGTCCTATTCTGGGGATAAAAGAGGTATTTGTGGGTGAAAATGTCCTATTTGAAGGGGGAACCCTGGTATTTCTTGGAGAAGATGTGCTATATTTGGGAGAAATGTGGCATGTCTGGAAGAAACTGTCCTATTTTGGGGATAAAAGAGGTATTTGTGGGTGAAATGGTCCTATTTGAAGGGGGAAAGCTGGTATTTCTTGGAGAAGATGTGATCTATTTGGGAGAAATGTGGCATTTCAGGAAGAAACTGTCCTCTTTTGGGAAAAAAAGAGGTATTTGTGGGTGAAAAGTTCCTATTTCCAGGGGGAAACCTGGTATTTCTAGGAGAAGATGTGATGTATTTGGGAGAAATGTGGCATTTCTGGAAGAAAAAGTCCAATTTGGGGGGAGAAGGCAGGTATTTGTGGGAGAAAAGTTCGTATTTCAGGAGGAATCCTGGTATTTCTTGGAGAAGATGTGCTATATTTGGGAGAAATGTGGCATTTCTGGAAGCCAATGTCCTCTTTTGGGGATAAAACAGGTATTTGTGGGTGAAAAGGTCCTATTTGAAGGGGGAAACGTGGTATTTCATGGAGAAGATGTGATATATTTGGGAGAAATGTGGCATGTCTGGAAGAAACTGTCCTATTTTGGGGATGAAAGAGGTATTTGTGGGTGAAAAGTTCCTATTTCCAGGGGTAATCCTGGTATTTCTTGGAGAAGATGTGATCTATTTGGGAGAAATGTGGCATGTCAGGAAGAAACTGTCCTCTTTTGGGGATAAAACAGGTATTTGTGGGAGAAAAGTTTCTATTTGAAGGGGGATAGCTGGTATTTCTTGGAGAAGATGTGATCTATTTGGTAGAAATGTGGCATGTCTGGAAGAAACTGTCCTATTTTGGGAAAAAAAGGAGGTATTTGTGGGTGAAAAGGTCCTATTTCGAGGGGGAAAGCTGGTATTTCTTGGAGAAGATGTGATCTATTTGGGAGAAATGTGGCATGTCTGGAAGAAACTGTCCTCTTTTGGGGATAAAAGAGGTATTTGTGGGTGAAAAGGTCCTATTTCGAGGGGGAAAGCTGGTATTTCTAGGAGAAGATGTGATATATTTGGGAGAAATGTGGCATGTCTGGAAGAAACTGTCCTCTTTTGGGGATAAAAGAGGTATTTGTGGGTGAAAAGGTCCTATTTGAAGGGGGAAACCTGGTATTTCTTGGAGAAGATGTGATCTATTTGGGAGAAATGTGGCCTTTCTGGAAGAAACTGTCCTCTTTTGGGGATAAAAGAGGTATTTGTGGGTGAAAAGGTCCTATTTGAAGGGGGAAACGTGGTATTTCTTGGAGAAGATGTGATATATTTGGGAGAAATGTGGCATGTCTGGAAGAAACTGTCCTCTTTTGGGGATAAAAGAGGTATTTGTGGGTGAAAAGGTCCTATTTGAAGGGGGAAAGCTGGTATTTCTTGGAGAAGATGTGATATATTTGGGAGAAATCGGGCATTTCTGGAATAAACTGTCCTATTCTGGGAATAAAAGAGGTATTTGTGGGTGAAAAGGTCCTATTTGAAGGGGGAATCCTGGTATTTCTTGGAGAAGATGTGATATATTTGGGAGAAATCTGGCATTTCTGGAAGAAAATTTCCAATTTGAGGGATAAAAGAGGTATTTGTGGGTGAAAAGGTCCTATTTGAAGGGGGAAAGCTGGTATTTCTTGGAGAAGATGTGATATATTTGGGAGAAATGTGGCCTTTCTGGAAGAAACTGTCCTATTCTGGGGATAAAAGAGGTATTTGTGGGTGAAAAGGTCCTATTTGAAGGGGGAAAGCTGTTATTTCTAGGAGAAGATGTGATATATTTGGGAGAAATGTGGCATGTCAGGAAGAAACTGTCCTCTTTTGGGGATAAAAGAGGTATTTGTGGGTGAAAAGGTCCTATTTGAAGGGGGAAAGCTGGTATTTCTTGGAGAAGATGTGATATATTTGGGAGAAATGTGGCCTTTCTGGAAGAAACTGTCCTATTCTGGGGATAAAAGAGGTATTTGTGGGTGAAAATGTCCTATTTGAAGGGGGAACCCTGGTATTTCTTGGAGAAGATGTGCTATATTTGGGAGAAATGTGGCATGTCTGGAAGAAACTGTCCTATTTTGGGGATAAAAGAGGTATTTGTGGTTGAAAAGGTCCTATTTGAAGGGGGAAAGCTGGTATTTCTTGGAGAAGATGTGATCTATTTGGGAGAAATGTGGCATGTCAGGAAGAAACTGTCCTCTTTTGGGGATAAAAGAGGTATTTGTGGGTGAAAAGGTTCTATTTCAAGGGGGAAAGCTGGTATTTCTTGGAGAAGATGTGATATATTTGGGAGAAATGTGGCATGTCTGGAAGAAACTGTCCTATTTTGGGAAAAAAAGGAGGTATTTGTGGGTGAAAAGGTCCTATTTCGAGGGGGAAAGCTGGTATTTCTTGGAGAAGATGTGATCTATTTGGGAGAAATGTGGCATGTCTGGAAGAAACTGTCCTCTTTTGGGGATAAAAGAGGTATTTGTGGGTGAAAAGGTCCTATTTGAAGGGGGAAAGCTGGTATTTCCTGGAGAAGATGTGATATATTTGGGAGAAATGTGGCATTTCTGGAAGAAACTGTCCTCTTTTGGGGATAAAAGAGGTATTTGTGCGTGAAAATGTCGTATTTGAAGGGGGAATCCTGGTATTTCTTGGAGAAGATGTGATATATTTGGGAGAAATGTGGCATTTCTGGAAGAAACTGTCCTATTTTGGGAAAAAAAGAGGTATTTGTGGGTGAAAAGGTCCTATTTCCTGGGGGAAAGCTGGTATTTCTAGGAGAAGATGTGATATATTTGGGAGAAATCGGGCATTTCTGGAAGAAAATGTCCAATTTTGGGGATAAAGCAGGTATTTGTGGGTGAAAAGGTCCTATTTGAAGGGGGAAACGTGGTATTTCTTGGAGAAGATGTGATATATTTGGGAGAAATGTGGCCTTTCTGGAAGAAACTTTCCTATTCTGGGGATAAAAGAGGTATTTGTGGGTGAAAAGGTCCTATTTGAAGGGGGAAACGTGGTATTTCTTGGAGAAGATGTGATATATTTGGGAGAAATGTGGCCTTTCTAGAAGAAACTGTCCTATTTTGGGGATAAAAGAGGTATTTGTGGGTGAAAAGGTCCTATTTGAAGGCGGAAACGTGGTATTTCCTGGAGAAGATGTGATCTATTTGGGAGAAATGTGGCATTTCTGGAATAAACTGTCCTATTTTGGGGATAAAAGAGGTATTTGTGGGTGAAAAGGTCTTATTTGAAGGGGGAAAGCTGGTATTTCTTGGAGAAGATGTGATATATTTGGGAGAAATGTGGCATGTCTGGAAGAAACTGTCCTCTTTTGGGGATAAAAGAGGTATTTGTGGGTGAAAAGGTCCTATTTGAAGGGGGAAAGCTGGTATTTCTTGGAGAAGATGTGATATATTTGGGAGAAATGTGGCCTTTCTGGAAGAAACTGTCCTATTCTGGGGATAAAAGAGGTATTTGTGGGTGAAAATGTCCTATTTGAAGGGGGAACCCTGGTATTTCTTGGAGAAGATGTGCTATATTTGGGAGAAATGTGGCCTTTCTGGAAGAAACTGTCCTATTTTGGGGATAAAAGAGGTATTTGTGGGTGAAATGGTCCTATTTGAAGGGGGAAAGCTGGTATTTCTTGGAGAAGATGTGATCTATTTGGGAGAAATGTGGCATTTCAGGAAGAAACTGTCCTCTTTTGGGAAAAAAAGAGGTATTTGTGGGTGAAAAGTTCCTATTTCCAGGGGGAAACCTGGTATTTCTAGGAGAAGATGTGATGTATTTGGGAGAAATGTGGCATTTCTGGAAGAAAAAGTCCAATTTGGGGGGAGAAGGCAGGTATTTGTGGGAGAAAAGTTCGTATTTCAGGAGGAATCCTGGTATTTCTTGGAGAAGATGTGCTATATTTGGGAGAAATGTGGCATTTCTGGAAGCCAATGTCCTCTTTTGGGGATAAAACAGGTATTTGTGGGTGAAAAGGTCCTATTTGAAGGGGGAAACGTGGTATTTCATGGAGAAGATGTGATATATTTGGGAGAAATGTGGCATGTCTGGAAGAAACTGTCCTATTTTGGGGATGAAAGAGGTATTTGTGGGTGAAAAGGTCCTATTTGAAGGGGGAAAGCTGGTATTTCTTGGAGAAGATGTGATATATTTGGGAGAAATGTGGCATTTCTGGAAGAAACTGTCCTCTTTTGGGGATAAAAGAGGTATTTGTGCGTGAAAATGTCGTATTTGAAGGGGGAATCCTGGTATTTCTTGGAGAAGATGTGATATATTTGGGAGAAATGTGGCATTTCTGGAAGAAACTGTCCTATTTTGGGAAAAAAAGAGGTATTTGTGGGTGAAAAGGTCATATTTGAAGGGGGAAAGCTGGTATTTCTAGGAGAAGATGTGATATATTTGGGAGAAATGTGGCATTTCTGGAAGAAAATGTCCAAATTTGGGGATAAAGCAGGTATTTGTGGGTGAAAAGGTCCTATTTGAAGGGGGAAACGTGGTATTTCTTGGAGAAGATGTGATATATTTGGGAGAAATGTGGCATGTCTGGAAGAAACTGTCCTATTCTGGGGATAAAAGAGGTATTTGTGGGTGAAAAGGTCCTATTTGAAGGGGGAAACGTGGTATTTCTTGGAGAAGATGTGATATATTTGGGAGAAATGTGGCCTTTCTAGAAGAAACTGTCCTATTTTGGGGATAAAAGAGGTATTTGTGGGTGAAAAGGTCCTATTTGAAGGCGGAAACGTGGTATTTCCTGGAGAAGATGTGATCTATTTGCGAGAAATGTGGCATTTCTGGAATAAACTGTCCTCTTTTGGGGATAAAAGAGGTATTTGTGGGTGAAAAGGTCTTATTTGAAGGGGGAAAGCTGGTATTTCTTGGAGAAGATGTGATATATTTGGGAGAAATGTGGCATGTCTGGAAGAAACTGTCCTCTTTTGGGGATAAAAGAGGTATTTGTGGGTGAAAAGGTCCTATTTGAAGGGGGAAAGCTGGTATTTCTTGGAGAAGATGTGATATATTTGGGAGAAATGTGGCCTTTCTGGAAGAAACTGTCCTATTCTGGGGATAAAAGAGGTATTTGTGGGTGAAAATGTCCTATTTGAAGGGGGAACCCTGGTATTTCTTGGAGAAGATGTGCTATATTTGGGAGAAATGTGGCATGTCTGGAAGAAACTGTCCTATTTTGGGGATAAAAGAGGTATTTGTGGGTGAAATGGTCCTATTTGAAGGGGGAAAGCTGGTATTTCTTGGAGAAGATGTGATCTATTTGGGAGAAATGTGGCATTTCAGGAAGAAACTGTCCTCTTTTGGGAAAAAAAGAGGTATTTGAAGGGTGAAAAGTTCCTATTTCCAGGGGGAAACCTGGTATTTCTAGGAGAAGATGTGATGTATTTGGGAGAAATGTGGCATTTCTGGAAGAAAAAGTCCAATTTGGGGGGAGAAGGCAGGTATTTGAGGGAGAAAAGTTCGTATTTCAGGAGGAATCCTGGTATTTCTTGGAGAAGATGTGCTATATTTGGGAGAAATGTGGCATTTCTGGAAGCCAATGTCCTCTTTTGGGGATAAAACAGGTATTTGTGGGTGAAAAGGTCCTATTTGAAGGGGGAAACGTGGTATTTCATGGAGAAGATGTGATATATTTGGGAGAAATGTGGCATGTCTGGAAGAAACTGTCCTATTTTGGGGATGAAAGAGGTATTTGTGGGTGAAAAGTTCCTATTTCCAGGGGTAATCCTGGTATTTCTTGGAGAAGATGTGATCTATTTGGGAGAAATGTGGCATGTCAGGAAGAAACTGTCATATTTTGGGGATAAAACAGGTGTTTGTGGGAGAAAAGTTTCTATTTGAAGGGGGAAAGCTGGTATTTCTTGGAGAAGATGTGATCTATTTGGGAGAAATGTGGCATGTCTGGAAGAAACTGTCCTCTTTTGGGAAAAAAAGGAGGTATTTGTGGGTGAAAAGGTCCTATTTCGAGGGGGAAAGCTGGTATTTCTTGGAGAAGATGTGATCTATTTGGGAGAAATGTGGCATGTCTGGAAGAAACTGTCCTCTTTTGGGGATAAAAGAGGTATTTGTGGGTGAAAAGGTCCTATTTCGAGGGGGAAAGCTGGTATTTCTAGGAGAAGATGTGATATATTTGGGAGAAATGTGGCATGTCTGGAAGAAACTGTCCTCTTTTGGGGATAAAAGAGGTATTTGTGGGTGAAAAGGTCCTATTTGAAGGGGGAAACCTGGTATTTCTTGGAGAAGATGTGATCTATTTGGGAGAAATGTGGCCTTTCTGGAAGAAACTGTCCTCTTTTGGGGATAAAAGAGGTATTTGTGGGTGAAAAGGTCCTATTTGAAGGGGGAAACGTGGTATTTCTTGGAGAAGATGTGATATATTTGGGAGAAATGTGGCATGTCTGGAAGAAACTGTCCTCTTTTGGGGATAAAAGAGGTATTTGTGGGTGAAAAGGTCCTATTTGAAGGGGGAAAGCTGGTATTTCTTGGAGAAGATGTGATATATTTGGGAGAAATCGGGCATTTCTGGAATAAACTGTCCTATTCTGGGAATAAAAGAGGTATTTGTGGGTGAAAAGGTCCTATTTGAAGGGGGAAAGCTGGTATTTCTTGGAGAAGATGTGATATATTTGGGAGAAATGTGGCATTTCTGGAAGAAAATTTCCAATTTGAGGGATAAAAGAGGTATTTGTGGGTGAAAAGGTCCTATTTGAAGGGGGAAAGCTGGTATTTCTTGGAGAAGATGTGATATATTTGGGAGAAATGTGGCCTTTCTGGAAGAAACTGTCCTATTCTGGGGATAAAAGAGGTATTTGTGGGTGAAAAGGTCCTATTTGAATGGGGAAAGCTGTTATTTCTAGGAGAAGATGTGATATATTTGGGAGAAATGTGGCATGTCAGGAAGAAACTGTCCTCTTTTGGGGATAAAAGAGGTATTTGTGGGTGAAAAGGTCTTATTTGAAGGGGGAAAGCTGGTATTTCTTGGAGAAGATGTGATATATTTGGGAGAAATGTGGCCTTTCTGGAAGAAACTGTCCTATTCTGGGGATAAAAGAGGTATTTGTGGGTGAAAATGTCCTATTTGAAGGGGGAACCCTGGTATTTCTTGGAGAAGATGTGCTATATTTGGGAGAAATGTGGCATGTCTGGAAGAAACTGTCCTATTTTGGGGATAAAAGAGGTATTTGTGGGTGAAATGGTCCTATTTGAAGGGGGAAAGCTGGTATTTCTTGGAGAAGATGTGATCTATTTGGGAGAAATGTGGCATGTCAGGAAGAAACTGTCCTCTTTTGGGGATAAAACAGGTATTTGTGGGTGAAAAGGTTCTATTTCAAGGGGGAAAGCTGGTATTTCTTGGAGAAGATGTGATATATTTGGGAGAAATGTGGCATGTCTGGAAGAAACTGTCCTATTTTGGGAAAAAAAGGAGGTATTTGTGGGTGAAAAGGTCCTATTTCGAGGGGGAAAGCTGGTATTTCTTGGAGAAGATGTGATCTATTTGGGAGAAATGTGGCATTTCAGGAAGAAACTGTCCTCTTTTGGGAAAAAAAGAGGTATTTGAAGGGTGAAAAGTTCCTATTTCCAGGGGGAAACCTGGTATTTCTAGGAGAAGATGTGATGTATTTGGGAGAAATGTGGCATTTCTGGAAGAAAAAGTCCAATTTGGGGGGAGAAGGCAGGTATTTGAGGGAGAAAAGTTCGTATTTCAGGAGGAATCCTGGTATTTCTTGGAGAAGATGTGCTATATTTGGGAGAAATGTGGCATTTCTGGAAGCCAATGTCCTCTTTTGGGGATAAAACAGGTATTTGTGGGTGAAAAGGTCCTATTTGAAGGGGGAAACGTGGTATTTCATGGAGAAGATGTGATATATTTGGGAGAAATGTGGCATGTCTGGAAGAAACTGTCCTATTTTGGGGATGAAAGAGGTATTTGTGGGTGAAAAGTTCCTATTTCCAGGGGTAATCCTGGTATTTCTTGGAGAAGATGTGATCTATTTGGGAGAAATGTGGCATGTCAGGAAGAAACTGTCATATTTTGGGGATAAAACAGGTGTTTGTGGGAGAAAAGTTTCTATTTGAAGGGGGAAAGCTGGTATTTCTTGGAGAAGATGTGATCTATTTGGGAGAAATGTGGCATGTCTGGAAGAAACTGTCCTCTTTTGGGAAAAAAAGGAGGTATTTGTGGGTGAAAAGGTCCTATTTCGAGGGGGAAAGCTGGTATTTCTTGGAGAAGATGTGATCTATTTGGGAGAAATGTGGCATGTCTGGAAGAAACTGTCCTCTTTTGGGGATAAAAGAGGTATTTGTGGGTGAAAAGGTCCTATTTCGAGGGGGAAAGCTGGTATTTCTAGGAGAAGATGTGATATATTTGGGAGAAATGTGGCATGTCTGGAAGAAACTGTCCTCTTTTGGGGATAAAAGAGGTATTTGTGGGTGAAAAGGTCCTATTTGAAGGGGGAAACCTGGTATTTCTTGGAGAAGATGTGATCTATTTGGGAGAAATGTGGCCTTTCTGGAAGAAACTGTCCTCTTTTGGGGATAAAAGAGGTATTTGTGGGTGAAAAGGTCCTATTTGAAGGGGGAAACGTGGTATTTCTTGGAGAAGATGTGATATATTTGGGAGAAATGTGGCATGTCTGGAAGAAACTGTCCTCTTTTGGGGATAAAAGAGGTATTTGTGGGTGAAAAGGTCCTATTTGAAGGGGGAAAGCTGGTATTTCTTGGAGAAGATGTGATATATTTGGGAGAAATCGGGCATTTCTGGAATAAACTGTCCTATTCTGGGAATAAAAGAGGTATTTGTGGGTGAAAAGGTCCTATTTGAAGGGGGAAAGCTGGTATTTCTTGGAGAAGATGTGATATATTTGGGAGAAATGTGGCATTTCTGGAAGAAAATTTCCAATTTGAGGGATAAAAGAGGTATTTGTGGGTGAAAAGGTCCTATTTGAAGGGGGAAAGCTGGTATTTCTTGGAGAAGATGTGATATATTTGGGAGAAATGTGGCCTTTCTGGAAGAAACTGTCCTATTCTGGGGATAAAAGAGGTATTTGTGGGTGAAAAGGTCCTATTTGAATGGGGAAAGCTGTTATTTCTAGGAGAAGATGTGATATATTTGGGAGAAATGTGGCATGTCAGGAAGAAACTGTCCTCTTTTGGGGATAAAAGAGGTATTTGTGGGTGAAAAGGTCTTATTTGAAGGGGGAAAGCTGGTATTTCTTGGAGAAGATGTGATATATTTGGGAGAAATGTGGCCTTTCTGGAAGAAACTGTCCTATTCTGGGGATAAAAGAGGTATTTGTGGGTGAAAATGTCCTATTTGAAGGGGGAACCCTGGTATTTCTTGGAGAAGATGTGCTATATTTGGGAGAAATGTGGCATGTCTGGAAGAAACTGTCCTATTTTGGGGATAAAAGAGGTATTTGTGGGTGAAATGGTCCTATTTGAAGGGGGAAAGCTGGTATTTCTTGGAGAAGATGTGATCTATTTGGGAGAAATGTGGCATGTCAGGAAGAAACTGTCCTCTTTTGGGGATAAAACAGGTATTTGTGGGTGAAAAGGTTCTATTTCAAGGGGGAAAGCTGGTATTTCTTGGAGAAGATGTGATATATTTGGGAGAAATGTGGCATGTCTGGAAGAAACTGTCCTATTTTGGGAAAAAAAGGAGGTATTTGTGGGTGAAAAGGTCCTATTTCGAGGGGGAAAGCTGGTATTTCTTGGAGAAGATGTGATCTATTTGGGAGAAATGTGGCATGTCTGGAAGAAACTGTCCTCTTTTGGGGATAAAAGAGGTATTTGTGGGTGAAAAGGTCCTATTTGAAGGGGGAAAGCTGGTATTTCTTGGAGAAGATGTGATATATTTGGGAGAAATGTGGCATTTCTGGAAGAAACTGTCCTATTTTGGGGATAAAAGAGGTATTTGTGCGTGAAAATGTCGTATTTGAAGGGGGAATCCTGGTATTTCTTGGAGAAGATGTGATATATTTGGGAGAAATGTGGCATTTCTGGAAGAAACTGTCCTATTTTGGGAAAAAAAGAGGTATTTGTGGGTGAAAAGGTCCTATTTGAAGGGGGAAAGCTGGTATTTCTAGGAGAAGATGTGATATATTTGGGAGAAATGTGGCATTTCTGGAAGAAAATGTCCAATTTTGGGGATAAAGCAGGTATTTGTGGGTGAAAAGGTCCTATTTGAAGGGGGAAACGTGGTATTTCTTGGAGAAGATGTGATATATTTGGGAGAAATGTGGCCTTTCTGGAAGAAACTTTCCTATTCTGGGGATAAAAGAGGTATTTGTGGGTGAAAAGGTCCTATTTGAAGGGGGAAACGTGGTATTTCTTGGAGAAGATGTGATATATTTGGGAGAAATGTGGCCTTTCTAGAAGAAACTGTCCTATTTTGGGGATAAAAGAGGTATTTGTGGGTGAAAAGGTCCTATTTGAAGGCGGAAACGTGGTATTTCCTGGAGAAGATGTGATCTATTTGCGAGAAATGTGGCATTTCTGGAATAAACTGTCCTATTTTGGGGATAAAAGAGGTATTTGTGGGTGAAAAGGTCTTATTTGAAGGGGGAAAGCTGGTATTTCTTGGAGAAGATGTGATATATTTGGGAGAAATGTGGCATGTCTGGAAGAAACTGTCCTCTTTTGGGGATAAAAGAGGTATTTGTGGGTGAAAAGGTCCTATTTGAAGGGGGAAAGCTGGTATTTCTTGGAGAAGATGTGATATATTTGGGAGAAATGTGGCCTTTCTGGAAGAAACTGTCCTATTCTGGGGATAAAAGAGGTATTTGTGGGTGAAAATGTCCTATATGAAGGGGGAACCCTGGTATTTCTTGGAGAAGATGTGCTATATTTGGGAGAAATGTGGCCTTTCTGGAAGAAACTGTCCTATTTTGGGGATAAAAGAGGTATTTGTGGGTGAAATGGTCCTATTTGAAGGGGGAAAGCTGGTATTTCTTGGAGAAGATGTGATCTATTTGGGAGAAATGTGGCATTTCAGGAAGAAACTGTCCTCTTTTGGGAAAAAAAGAGGTATTTGTGGGTGGAAAGTTCCTATTTCCAGGGGGAAACCTGGTATTTCTAGGAGAAGATGTGATGTATTTGGGAGAAATGTGGCATTTCTGGAAGAAAAAGTCCAATTTGGGGGGAGAAGGCAGGTATTTGTGGGAGAAAAGTTCGTATTTCAGGAGGAATCCTGGTATTTCTTGGAGAAGATGTGCTATATTTGGGAGAAATGTGGCATTTCTGGAAGCCAATGTCCTCTTTTGGGGATAAAACAGGTATTTGTGGGTGAAAAGGTCCTATTTGAAGGGGGAAACGTGGTATTTCATGGAGAAGATGTGATATATTTGGGAGAAATGTGGCATGTCTGGAAGAAACTGTCCTATTTTGGGGATGAAAGAGGTATTTGTGGGTGAAAAGTTCCTATTTCCAGGGGTAATCCTGGTATTTCTTGGAGAAGATGTGATCTATTTGGGAGAAATGTGGCATGTCAGGAAGAAACTGTCATATTTTGGGGATAAAACAGGTATTTGTGGGAGAAAAGTTTCTATTTGAAGGGGGAAAGCTGGTATTTCTTGGAGAAGATGTGATCTATTTGGTAGAAATGTGGCATGTCTGGAAGAAACTGTCCTAATTTGGGAAAAAAAGGAGGTATTTGTGGGTGAAAAGGTCCTATTTCGAGGGGGAAAGCTGGTATTTCTTGGAGAAGATGTGATCTATTTGGGAGAAATGTGGCATGTCTGGAAGAAACTGTCATATTTTGGGGATAAAACAGGTATTTGTGGGTGAAAAGGTCCTATTTCGAGGGGGAAAGCTGGTATTTCTAGGAGAAGATGTGATATATTTGGGAGAAATGTGGCATGTCTGGAAGAAACTGTCCTCTTTTGGGGATAAAAGAGGTATTTGTGGGTGAAAAGGTCCTATTTGAAGGGGGAAACCTGGTATTTCTTGGAGAAGATGTGATCTATTTGGGAGAAAAGTGGCCTTTCTGGAAGAAACTGTCCTCTTTTGGGGATAAAAGAGGTATTTGTGGGTGAAAAGGTCCTATTTGAAGGGGGAAACGTGGTATTTCTTGGAGAAGATGTGATATATTTGGGAGAAATGTGGCATGTCTGGAAGAAACTGTCCTCTTTTGGGGATAAAAGAGGTATTTGTGGGTGAAAAGGTCCTATATGAAGGGGGAAAGCTGGTATTTCTTGGAGAAGATGTGATATATTTGGGAGAAATCGGGCATTTCTGGAATAAACTGTCCTATTCTGGGAATAAAAGAGGTATTTGTGGGTGAAAAGGTCCTATTTGAAGGGGGAAAGCTGGTATTTCTTGGAGAAGATGTGATATATTTGGGAGAAATCTGGCATTTCTGGAAGAAACTTTCCTATTTTGGGGATAAAAGAGGTATTTGTGGGTGAAAAGGTCCTATTTGAAGGGGGAAACCTGGTATTTCATGGAGAAGATGTGATATATTTGGGAGAAATGTGGCCTTTCTGGAAGAAACTGTCCTATTCTGGGGATAAAAGAGGTATTTGTGGGTGAAAATGTCCTATTTGAAGGGGGAAAGCTGTTATTTCTAGGAGAAGATGTGATATATTTGGGAGAAATGTGGCATGTCAGGAAGAAACTGTCCTATTTTGGGGATAAAAGAGGTATTTGTGGGTGAAAAGCTCCTATTTCAAGGGGGAAAGCTGGTATTTCTTGGAGAAGTTGTGATCTATTTGGGAGAAATGTGGCCTTTCTGGAAGAAACTGTACTCTTTTGGGAAAAAAAGAGGTATTTGTGGGTGAAAAGGTCCTATTTGAGGGGGAAACCGGGTATTTCATGGAGAAGATGTGATCTATTTGGGAGAAATGTGGCATTTCTGGAAGAAACTGTCCTCTTTTGGGAAAAAAAGAGGTATTTGTGGGTGAAAAGGTCCTATGTCGAGGGGGAAAGCTGGTATTTCTTGGAGAAGATGTGATCTATTTGGGAGAAATCTGGCATTTCTGGAAGCCAGTGTCCTCTTTTGGGGATAAAAGAGGTGTTTGTTGGTGAAAAGGTCCTATTTGAAGGGGGAACCTGGTATTTCTTGGAGAAGATGTGATCTATTTAGGAGAAATGTGGCATGTCTGGAAGAAACTGTCCTATATTGGGGATGAAAGAGGTATTTGTGGGTGAAAAGTTCCTATTTCGAGGGGGAAAGCTGGTATTTCTAGGAGAAGATGTGATCTATTTGGGAGAAATTTGGCATGTCAGGAAGAAACTGTCCTATTTTGGGGATAAAACAGGTATTTGTGGATGAAAAGGTTCTATTTCAAGGGGAAAGTCGGTATTTCTTGGAGAAGATGTGATCTATTTGGGAGAAATGTGGCATGTCTGGAAGAAACTGTCCTATTTTGGGAAAAAAAGGAGGTATTTGTGGGTGAAAAGGTCCTATTTGAAGGGGGAAAGCTGGTATTTCTTGGAGAAGATGTGATCTATTTGGGAGAAATGTGGCATGTCTGGAAGAAACTGTCCTCTTTTGGGGATAAAAGAGGTATTTGTGGGTGAAAAGGTCCTATTTCGAGGGGGGAAAGCTGGTATTTCTTGGAGAAGATGTGATCTATTTGGGAGAAATGTGGCATTTCTGGAAGAAACTGTCCTCTTTGGGGATAAAACAGGTATTTGTGGGTGAAAAGGTCCTATTTGAAGGGGAAAGCTGGTATTTCTTGGAGAAGATGTGATATATTTGGGAGAAATGTGGCCTTTCTTGCAGAAACTGTCCTCTTTTGGGCATAAAAGAGGTATTTTTCGGTGAAAAGGTCCTATTTGAAGGGGGAATCCTGGTATTTCTTGGAGAAGATGTGATATATTTGGGAGAAATGTGGCATGTCTGGAAGAAACTGTCCTCTTTTGGGGATAAAAGAGGTATTTGTGGGTGAAAAGGTCCTATTTGAAGGGGGAAACCTGGTATTTCTTGGAGAAGATGTGATCTATTTGGGAGAAATGTGGCATTTCTGGAAGAAACTGTCCTATTTTGGGGATAAAAGAGGTATTTGTGGGTGAAAAGGTCCTATTTGAAGGGGGAATCCTGGTATTTCTTGGAGAAGATGTGATATATTTGGGAGAAATGTGGCATTTCTGGAAGAAACTGTCCTCTTTTGGGAAAAAAAGAGGTATTTGTGGGTGAAAAGGTCCTATGTTGAGGGGGAAAGCTGGTATTTCTAGGAGAAGATGTGATCTATTTGGGAGAAATCTGGCATTTCTGGTAGAAAATGTCCTCTTTTGGGGATAAAAGAGGTATTTGTGGGTGAAAAGGTCCTATTTGAAGGGGGAAAGCTGGTATTTCTTGGAGAAGATGTGATATATTTGGGAGAAATGTGGGCCTTTCTGAAAGAAACTGTCCTATTCTGGGGATCAAAGAGGTATTTGTGCGTGAAAAGGTCCTATTTGAAGGGGGAAACGTGGTATTTCTTGGAGAAGATGTGATATATTTGGGAGAAATCGGGCATTTCTGGAAGAAACTGTCCTATTTTGGGAAAAAAAGAGGTATTTGTGGGTGAAAAGGTCCTATTTGAAGGGGGAAACGTGGTATTTCGTGGAGATTATGTGATATATTTGGGAGAAATGTGGCATTTCTGGAAGAAACTGTTCTATTTCGGGGGTAAAGGAGGTATTTGTGGGTGAAAAGGTCCTATTTGAAGGGCGAAACGTGGTATTTCTTGGAGAAGATGTGATATATTTGGGAGAAATGTGGCATTTCTGGAAGAAACTGTTCTATTTCGGGGATAAAGGAGGTATTTGTGGGTGAAAAGGTCCTATTTGAAGGGCGAAACCTGGTATTTCTTGGAGAAGATGTGATCTATTTGGAGAAATGTGGCATTTCTGGAAGAAACTGTCGTATTTTGGAGACAAAAGAGGTATTTGTGGGTGAAAAGGTCCTATTTGAAGGGGGAAACCTGTATTTCTTGGAGAAGATGTGATATATTTGGGTGAAATGTGGCATGTCTGGAAGAAACTGTCCTATTTTGGGAAAAAAAGAGGTATTTGTGGGTGAAAAGTTCCTATTTCCAGCGGTAATCCTGGTATTTCTTGGAGAAGATGTGATCTATTTGGGAGAAATGTGGCATGTCAGGAAGAAACTGTCCTCTTTTGGGGATAAAACAGGTATTTGTGGGTGAAAAGGTTCTATTTCAAGGGGGAAAGCTGGTATTTCTTGGAGAAGATGTGATATATTTGGGAGAAATGTGGCATGTCTGGAAGAAACTGTCCTATTTTGGGAAAAAAAGGAGGTATTTGTGGGTGAAAAGGTCCTATTTCGAGGGGGAAAGCTGGTATTTCTTGGAGAAGATGTGATCTATTTGGAGAAATGTGGCATGTCTGGAAGAAACTGTCCTCTTTTGGGGATAAAAGAGGTATTTGTGGGTGAAAAGGTCCTATTTGAAGGGGGAAAGCTGGTATTTCTTGGAGAAGATGTGATATGTTTGGGAGAAATGTGGCATTTCTGGAAGAAACTGTCCTCTTCTGGGGATAAAAGAGGTATTTGTGCGTGAAAATGTCGTATTTGAAGGGGGAATCCTGGTATTTCTTGGAGAAGATGTGATATATTTGGGAGAAATGTGGCATTTCTGGAAGAAACTGTCCTATTTTGGGAAAAAAAGAGGTATTTGTGGGTGAAAAGGTCCTATTTCCTGGGGGAAAGCTGGTATTTCTAGGAGAAGATGTGATATATTTGGGAGAAATCGGGCATTTCTGGAAGAAAATGTCCAATTTTGGGGATAAAGCAGGTATTTGTGGGTGAAAAGGTCCTATTTGAAGGGGGAAACGTGGTATTTCTTGGAGAAGATGTGATATATTTGGGAGAAATGTGGCCTTTCTGGTAGAAACTTTCCTATTCTGGGGATAAAAGAGGTATTTGTGGGTGAAAAGGTCCTATTTGAAGGGGGAAACGTGGTATTTCTTGGAGAAGATGTGATATATTTGGGAGAAATGTGGCCTTTCTAGAAGAAACTGTCCTATTTTGGGGATCAAAGAGGTATTTGTGGGTGAAAAAGGTCCTATTTGAAGGCGGAAACGTGGTATTTCCTGGAGAAGATGTGATCTATTTGCGAGAAATGTGGCATTTCTGGAATAAACTGTCCTATTTTGGGGATAAAAGAGGTATTTGTGGGTGAAAAGGTCTTATTTGAAGGGGGAAAGCTGGTATTTCTTGGAGAAGATGTGATATATTTGGGAGAAATGTGGCATGTCTGGAAGAAACTGTCCTCTTTTGGGGATAAAAGAGGTATTTGTGGGTGAAAAGGTCCTATTTGAAGGGGGAAACGTGGTATTTCTTGGAGAAGATGTGATATATTTGGGAGAAATGTGGCCTTTCTGGAAGAAACTGTCCTATTCTGGGGATAAAAGAGGTATTTGTGGGTGAAAATGTCCTATTTGAAGGGGGAACCCTGGTATTTCTTGGAGAAGATGTGCTATATTTGGGAGAAATGTGGCATGTCTGGAAGAAACTGTCCTATTTTGGGGATAAAAGAGGTATTTGTGGGTGAAATGGTCCTATTTGAAGGGGGAAAGCTGGTATTTCTTGGAGAAGATGTGATCTATTTGGGAGAAATGTGGCATGTCAGGAAGAAACTGTCCTCTTTTGGGGATAAAACAGGTATTTGTGGGTGAAAAGGTTCTATTTCAAGGGGGAAAGCTGGTATTTCTTGGAGAAGATGTGATCTATTTGGGAGAAATGTGGCATGTCTGGAAGAAACTGTCCTCTTTTGGGAAAAAAAGGAGGTATTTGTGGGTGAAAAGGTCCTATTTCGAGGGGGAAAGCTGGTATTTCTTGGAGAAGATGTGATCTATTTGGGAGAAATGTGGCATGTCTGGAAGAAACTGTCCCTCTTTTGGGGATAAAAGAGGTATTTGTGGGTGAAAAGGTCCTATTTGAAGGGGGAAAGCTGGTATTTCTTGGAGAAGATGTGATATATTTGGGAGAAATGTGGCATTTCTGGAAGAAACTGTCCTCTTTTGGGGATAAAAGAGGTATTTGTGCGTGAAAATGTCGTATTTGAAGGGGGAATCCTGGTATTTCTTGGAGAAGATGTGATATATTTGGGAGAAATGTGGCATTTCTGGAAGAAACTTTCCTATTCTGGGGATAAAAGATGTATTTGTGGGTGAAAAGGTCCTATTTGAAGGGGGAAACGTGGTATTTCTTGGAGAAGATGTGATATATTTGGGAGAAATGTGGCCTTTCTAGAAGAAACTGTCCTATTTTGGGGATAAAAGAGGTATTTGTGGGTGAAAAGGTCCTATTTGAAGGCGGAAACGTGGTATTTCCTGGAGAAGATGTGATCTATTTGCGAGAAATGTGGCATTTCTGGAATAAACTGTCCTATTTTGGGGATAAAAGAGGTATTTGTGGGTGAAAAGGTCTTATTTGAAGGGGGAAAGCTGGTATTTCTTGGAGAAGATGTGATATATTTGGGAGAAATGTGGCATGTCTGGAAGAAACTGTCCTCTTTTGGGGATAAAAGAGGTATTTGTGGGTGAAAAGGTCCTATTTGAAGGGGGAAAGCTGGTATTTCTTGGAGAAGATGTGATATATTTGGGAGAAATGTGGCCTTTCTGGAAGAAACTGTCCTATTCTGGGGATAAAAGAGGTATTTGTGGGTGAAAATGTCCTATTTGAAGGGGGAACCTGGTATTTCTTGGAGAAGATGTGCTATATTTGGGAGAAATGTGGCATGTCTGGAAGAAACTGTCCTATTTTGGGGATAAAAGAGGTATTTGTGGGTGAAATGGTCCTATTTGAAGGGGGAAAGCTGGTATTTCTTGAGAAGATGTGATCTATTTGGAGAAATGTGGCATTTCAGGAAGAAACTGTCCTCTTTTGGGAAAAAAAGTGGTATTTGTGGGTGAAAAGTTCCTATTTCCAGGGGGAAACCTGGTATTTCATGGAGAAGATGTGATCTATTTGGGAGAAATGTGGCATTTGTGGAAGAAAAAGTCCAATTTGGGGGGAGAAGGCAGGTATTTGTGGGAGAAAAGTTCGTATTTCAGGAGGAATCCTGGTATTTCTTGGAGAAGATGTGCTATATTTGGGAGAAATGTGGCATTTCTGGAAGCCAATGTCCTCTTTTGGGGATAAAACAGGTATTTGTGGGTGAAAAGGTCCTATTTGAAGGGGGAAACGTGGTATTTCATGGAGAAGATGTGATATATTTGGGAGAAATGTGGCATGTCTGGAAGAAACTGTCCTATTTTGGGGATGAAAGAGGTATTTGTGGGTGAAAAGTTCCTATTTCCAGGGGTAATCCTGGTATTTCTTGGAGAAGATGTGATCTATTTGGGAGAAATGTGGCATGTCAGGAAGAAACTGTCATATTTTGGGGATAAAACAGGTATTTGTGGGAGAAAAGTTTCTATTTGAAGGGGGATAGCTGGTATTTCTTGGAGAAGCATGTGATCTATTTGGGAGAAATGTGGCATCTGGAAGAAACTGTCCTATTTTGGGAAAAAAAGGAGGTATTTGTGGGTGAAAAGGTCCTATTTCGAGGGGGAAAGCTGGTATTTCTTGGAGAAGATGTGATCTATTTGGGAGAAATGTGGCATGTCTGGAAGAAACTGTCCTCTTTTGGGATAAAAGAGGTATTTGTGGGTGAAAAGGTCCTATTTCGAGGGGGAAAGCTGGTATTTCTAGGAGAAGATGTGATATATTTGGGAGAAATGTGGCATGTCTGGAAGAAACTGTCCTCTTTTGGGGATAAAAGAGGTATTTGTGGGTGAAAAGGTCCTATTTGAAGGGGGAAACCTGGTATTTCTTGGAGAAGATGTGATCTATTTGGGAGAAATGTGGCCTTTCTGGAAGAAACTGTCCTCTTTTGGGGATAAAAGAGGTATTTGTGGGTGAAAAGGTCCTATTTGAAGGGGGAAACGTGGTATTTCTTGGAGAAGATGTGATATATTTGGGAGAAATGTGGCATGTCTGGAAGAAACTGTCCTCTTTTGGGAAAAAAAGAGGTATTTGTGGGTGAAAAGGTCCTATTTGAAGGGGGAAAGCTGGTATTTCTTGGAGAAGATGTGATATATTTGGGAGAAATCGGGCATTTCTGGAATAAACTGTCCTATTCTGGGAATAAAAGAGGTATTTGTGGGTGAAAAGGTCCTATTTGAAGGGGGAAAGCTGGTATTTCTTGGAGAAGATGTGATATATTTGGGAGAAATCTGGCATTTCTGGAAGAAAATTTCCAATTTGAGGGATAAAAGAGGTATTTGTGGGTGAAAAGGTCCTATTTGAAGGGGGAAAGCTGGTATTTCTTGGAGAAGATGTGATATATTTGGGAGAAATGTGGCCTTTCTGGAAGAAACTGTCCTATTCTGGGGATAAAAGAGGTATTTGTGGGTGAAAAGGTCCTATTTGAAGGGGGAAAGCTGTTATTTCTAGGAGAAGATGTGATATATTTGGGAGAAATGTGGCATGTCAGGAAGAAACTGTCCTATTTTGGGGATAAAAGAGGTATTTGTGGGTGAAAAGTTCCTATTTCAAGGGGGAAAGCTGGTATTTCTTGGAGAAGTTGTGATCTATTTGGGAGAAATGTGGCCTTTCTGTAAGAAACTGTCCTCTTTTGGGAAAAAAAGAGGTATTTGTGGGTGAAAAGGTCCTATTTGAGGGGGAAACCGGGTATTTCATGGAGAAGATGTGATCTATTTGGGAGAAATGTGGCATTTCTGGAAGAAAAAGTCCAATTTGGGGGGAGAAGGCAGGTATTTGTGGGAGAAAAGTTCGTATTTCAGGAGGAATCCTGGTATTTCTTGGAGAAGATGTGCTATATTTGGGAGAAATGTGGCATGTCTGGAAGAAACTGTCCTATTTTGGGGAAAAAAGAGGTATTTGTGGGTGAAAAGTTCCTATTTGAAGGGGGAAAGCTGGTATTTCTTGGAGAAGATGTGATATATTTGGGAGAAATGTGGCATGTCTGGAAGAAAATGTCCTCTTCTGGGGATAAAAGAGGTATTTGTGGGTGAAAAGGTCCTAATTCGAGGGGGAAAGCTGGTATTTCTTGGAGAAGATGTGATCTATTTGGGAGAAATGTGGCATTTCTGGAAGTAAGTGTCCTCTTTTGGGGATAAAAGAGGTATTTGTGGGTGAAAAGGTCCTATTTGAAGGGGGAAAGCTGGTATTTCTTGGAGAAGATGTGATATATTTGGGAGAAATGTGGCATGTCTGGAAGAAACTGTCCTCTTTTGGGGATAAAACAGGTGTTTGTGGGTGAAAAGGTCCTATTTGAAGGGGGAATCCTGGTATTTCTTGGAGAAGATGTGATATATTTGGGAGAAATGTGGCATGTCTGGAAGAAACTGTCCTCTTTTGGGGATAAAACAGGTGTTTGTGGGTGAAAAGGTCCTATTTGAAGGGGGAATCCTGGTATTTCTTGGAGAAGATGTGATATATTTGGGAGAAATGTGGCATTTCTGGAAGAAACTGTCCTATTTTGGGGATAAAAGAGGTATTTGTGGGTGAAAAGGTCCTATTTGAAGGGGGAAACCTGGTATTTCTTGGAGAATGTGTGATCTATTTGGGAGAAATGTGGCATGTCTGGTAGAAACTGTCCTATTTTGGGGATAAAAGAGGTATTTGTGTTTGAAAAGGTCCTATTTGAAGGGGGAAACGTGGTATTTCTTGGAGAAGATGTGATCTATTTGGGAGAAATGTGGCATTTCTGGATGAAACTGTTCTATTTCGGGGATAAAAGAGGTATTTGTGGGTGAAAAGGTCCTATTTGAAGGGGGAAAGCTGGTATTTCTTGGAGAAGATGTGATATATTTGGGAGAAATCTGGCATTTTCTGGAAGAAAATTTCCAATTTGAGGGATAAAAGAGGTATTTGTGGGTGAAAAGGTCCTATTTGAAGGGGGAAGCTGGTATTTCTTGGAGAAGATGTGATATATTTGGGAGAAATGTGGCCTTTCTGGAAGAAACTGTCCTATTCTGGGGATAAAAGAGGTATTTGTGGGTGAAAAGGTCCTATTTGAAGGGGGAAAGCTGTTATTTCTAGGAGAAGATGTGATATATTTGGGAGAAATGTGGCATGTCAGGAAGAAACTGTCCTATTTTGGGGATAAAAGAGGTATTTGTGGGTGAAAAGTTCCTATTTAAAGGGGGAAAGCTGGTATTTCTTGGAGAAGTTGTGATCTATTTGGGAGAAATGTGGCCTTTCTGGAAGAAACTGTCCTCTTTTGGGAAAAAAAGAGGTATTTGTGGGTGAAAAGGTCCTATTTGAGGGGGAAACCGGGTATTTCATGGAGAAGATGTGATCTATTTGGGAGAAATGTGGCATTTCTGGAAGAAAAAGTCCAATTTGGGGGGAGAAGGCAGGTATTTGTGGGAGAAAAGTTCGTATTTCAGGAGGAATCCTGGTATTTCTTGGAGAAGATGTGCTATATTTGGGAGAAATGTGGCATGTCTGGAAGAAACTGTCCTATTTTGGGGAAAAAAGAGGTATTTGTGGGTGAAAAGTTCCTATTTGAAGGGGGAAAGCTGGTATTTCTTGGAGAAGATGTGATATATTTGGGAGAAATGTGGCATGTCTGGAAGAAAATGTCCTCTTCTGGGGATAAAAGAGGTATTTGTGGGTGAAAAGGTCCTATTTCGAGGGGGAAAGCTGGTATTTCTTGGAGAAGATGTGATCTATTTGGGAGAAATGTGGCATTTCTGGAAGTAAGTGTCCTCTTTTGGGGATAAAAGAGGTATTTGTGGGTGAAAAGGTCCTATTTGAAGGGGGAAAGCTGGTATTTCTTGGAGAAGATGTGATATATTTGGGAGAAATGTGGCATGTCTGGAAGAAACTGTCCTCTTTTGGGGATAAAACAGGTGTTTGTGGGTGAAAAGGTCCTATTTGAAGGGGAATCCTGGTATTTCTTGGAGAAGATGTGATATATTTGGGAGAAATGTGGCATGTCTGGAAGAAACTGTCCTCTTTTGGGGATAAAACAGGTGTTTGTGGGTGAAAAGGTCCTATTTGAAGGGGAATCCTGGTATTTCTTGGAGAAGATGTGATATATTTGGGAGAAATGTGGCATTTCTGGAAGAAACTGTCCTATTTTGGGGATAAAAGAGGTATTTGTGGGTGAAAAGGTCCTATTTGAAGGGGGAAACCTGGTATTTCTTGGAGAATGTGTGATCTATTTGGGAGAAATGTGGCATGTCTGGTAGAAACTGTCCTATTTTGGGGATAAAAGAGGTATTTGTGTTTGAAAAGGTCCTATTTGAAGGGGGAAACGTGGTATTTCTTGGAGAAGATGTGATCTATTTGGGAGAAATGTGGCATTTCTGGATGAAACTGTTCTATTTCGGGGATAAAAGAGGTATTTGTGGGTGAAAAGGTCCTATTGAAGGGGGAAAGCTGGTATTTCTTGGAGAAGATGTGATCTATTTGGGAGAAATGTGGCATGTCTGGAAGAAACTGTCCTCTTTTGGGAATAAAAGAGGTATTTGTTGGTGAAATGGTCCTATTTGAAGGGGGAACCCTGGTATTTCTTGGAGAAGATGTGATATATTTGGGAGAAATGTGTCATTTCTGGAAGAAACTGTCCTCTTTGGGGATAAAAGAGGTATTTGTGGGTGAAATGGTCCTATTTGAAGGGGGAAAGCTGGTATTTCTTGGAGAAGATGTGATCTATTTGGGAGAAATGTGGCCTTTCTGGAAGAAACTGTCCTCTTTTGGGGATAAAAGAGGTATTTGTGGGTGAAAAGGTCCTATTTGAAGGGGAAACGTGTATTTCTTGGAGAAGATGTGATATATTTGGGAGAAATGTGGCATGTCTGGAAGAAACTGTCCTATTTTGGGAAAAAAAGAGGTATTTGTGGGTGAAAATGTCCTATTTGAAGGGGGAAAGCTGGTATTTCTTGGAGAAGATGTGATATATTTGGGAGAAATCGGGCATTTCTGGAATAAACTGTCCTATTCTGGGAATAAAAGAGGTATTTGTGGGTGAAAAGGTCCTATTTGAAGGGGGAAAGCTGGTATTTCTTGGAGAAGCTGTGATATATTTGGGAGAAATCTGGCATTTCTGGAAGAAAATTTCCAATTTGAGGTATAAAAGAGGTATTTGTGGGTGAAAAGGTCCTATTTGAAGGGGGAAAGCTGGTATTTCTTGGAGAACGATGTGCATATATTTTGGGAGAAATGTGGCCTTTCTGGAAGAAACTGTCGTATTCTGGGGATAAAAGAGGTATTTGTGGGTGAAAAGGTCCTATTTGAAGGGGAAAGCTGTTATTTCTAGGAGAAGATGTGATATATTTGGGAGAAATGTGGCATGTCAGGAAGAAACTGTCCTATTTTGGGGATAAAAGAGGTATTTGTGGGTGAAAAGTTCCTATTTAAAGGGGGAAAGCTGGTATTTCTTGGAGAAGTTGTGATCTATTTGGGAGAAATGTGGCCTTTCTGGAGAAACTGTCCTCTTTTGGGGATAAAAGAGGTATTTGTGGGTGAAAAGGTCCTATTTGAGGGGGAAACCGGGTATTTCATGGAGAAGATGTGATCTATTTGGGAGAAATGTGGCATTTCTGGAAGAAAAAGTCCAATTTGGGGGGAGAAGGCAGGTATTTGTGGGAGAAAAGTTCGTATTTCAGGAGGAATCCTGGTATTTCTTGGAGAAGATGTGATCTATATGGGAGAAATGTGGCATGTCTGGAAGAAACTGTCCTATTTTGGGGATAAAAGAGGTATTTGTGGGTGAAAAGTTCCTATTTGAAGGGGGAAAGCTGGTATTTCTTGAGAAGATGTGATCTATTTGGGAGAAATGTGCCATGTCTGGAAGAAACTGTCCTCTTTTGGGGATAAAAGAGGTATTTGTGGGTGAAAAGGTCCTATTTCGAGGGGGAAAGCTGGTATTTCTAGGAGAAGATGTGATATATTTGGGAGAAATGTGGCATGTCTGGAAGAAACTGTCCTCTTTTGGGGATAAAAGAGGTATTTGTGGGTGAAAAGGTCCTATTTGAAGGGGGAAACCTGGTATTTCTTGGATTAGATGTGATCTATTTGGGAGAAATGTGGCCTTTCTGGAAGAAACTGTCCTCTTTTGGGGATAAAAGAGGTATTTGTGGGTGAAAAGGTCCTATTTGAAGGGGGAAACGTGGTATTTCTTGGAGAAGATGTGATATATTTGGGAGAAATGTGGCAATGTCTGGAAGAAACTGTCCTCTTTTGGGAAAAAAAGAGGTATTTGTGGGTGAAAAGGTCCTATTTGAAGGGGGAAAGCTGGTATTTCTTGGAGAAGATGTGATATATTTGGGAGAAATCGGGCATTTCTGGAATAACTGTCCTATTCGGGAATAAAAGAGGTATTTGTGGGTGAAAAGGTCCTATTTGAAGGGGGAAAGCTGGTATTTCTTGGAGAAGATGTGATCTATTTGGGAGAAATGTGGCATTTCTGGAAGAAACTGTCCTATTTTGGGGATAAAAGAGGTATTTGTGGGTGAAAAGGTCCTATTTGAAGGGGGAAAGCTGGTATTTCTTGGAGAAGATGTGATATATTTGGGAGAAATGTGGCCTTTCTGGAAGAAACTGTCCTATTCTGGGGATAAAAGAGGTATTTGTGGGTGAAAAGGTCCTATTTGAAGGGGAAAGCTGTTATTTCTAGGAGAAGATGTGATATATTTGGGAGAAATGTGGCATGTCAGGAAGAAACTGTCCTATTTTGGGATAAAAGAGGTATTTGTGGGTGAAAAGTTCCTATTTAAAGGGGGAAAGCTGGTATTTCTTGGAGAAGTTGTGATCTATTTGGGAGAAATGTGGCCTTTCTGTAAGAAACTGTCCTCTTTTGGGAAAAAAAGAGGTATTTGTGGGTGAAAAGGTCCTATTTGAGGGGGAAACCGGGTATTTCATGGAGAAGATGTGATCTATTTGGGAGAAATGTGGCATTTCTGGAAGAAAAAGTCCAATTTGGGGGGAGAAGGCAGGTATTTGTGGGAGAAAAGTTCGTATTTCAGGAGGAATCCTGGTATTTCTTGGAGAAGATGTGCTATATTTGGGAGAAATGTGGCATGTCTGGAAGAAACTGTCCTATTTTGGGGAAAAAAGAGGTATTTGTGGGTGAAAAGTTCCTATTTGAAGGGGGAAAGCTGGTATTTCTTGGAGAAGATGTGATATATTTGGGAGAAATGTGGCATGTCTGGAAGAAAATGTCCTCTTCTGGGGATAAAAGAGGTATTTGTGGGTGAAAAGGTCCTATTTCGAGGGGGAAAGCTGGTATTTCTTGGAGAAGATGTGATCTATTTGGGAGAAATGTGGCATTTCTGGAAGTAAGTGTCCTCTTTTGGGGATAAAAGAGGTATTTGTGGGTGAAAAGGTCCTATTTGAAGGGGGAAAGCTGGTATTTCTTGGAGAAGATGTGATCTATTTGGAGAAATGTGGCATTTCTGGATGAAACTGTTCTATTTCGGGATAAAAGAGGTATTTGTGGGTGAAAAGGTCCTATTTGAAGGGGGAAAGCTGGTATTTCTTGGAGAAGATGTGATCTATTTGGGAGAAATGTGGCATGTCTGGAAGAAACTGTCCTCTTTTGGGAATAAAAGAGGTATTTGTTGGTGAAAAGGTCCTATTTGAAGGGGGAACCCTGGTATTTCTTGGAGAAGATGTGATATATTTGGAGAAATGTGTCATTTCTGGAAGAAACTGTCCTCTTTTGGGGATAAAAGAGGTATTTGTGGGTGAAATGGTCCTATTTGAAGGGGGAAAGCTGGTATTTCTTGGAGAAGATGTGATCTATTTGGGAGAAATGTTGCCTTTCTGGAAGAAACTGTCCTCTTTTGGGGATAAAAGAGGTATTTGTGGGTGAAAAGGTCCTATTTGAAGGGGGAAACGTGGTATTTCTTGGAGAAGATGTGATATATTTGGGAGAAATGTGGCATGTCTGGAAGAAACTGTCCTATTTTGGGAAAAAAAGAGGTATTTGTGGGTGAAAATGTCCTATTTGAAGGGGGAAAGCTGGTATTTCTTGGAGAAGATGTGATATATTTGGGAGAAATCGGGCATTTCTGGAATAAACTGTCCTATTCTGGGAATAAAAGAGGTATTTGTGGGTGAAAAGGTCCTATTTGAAGGGGGAAAGCTGGTATTTCTTGGAGAAGCTGTGATATATTTGGAGAAATCTGGCATTTCTGGAAGAAAATTTCCAATTTGAGGGATAAAAGAGGTATTTGTGGGTGAAAAGGTCCTATTTGAAGGGGGAAAGCTGGTATTTCTTGGAGAAGATGTGATATATTTGGGAGAAATGTGGCCTTTCTGGAAGAAACTGTCGTATTCTGGGGATAAAAGAGGTATTTGTGGGTGAAAAGGTCCTATTTGAAGGGGGAAAGCTGTTATTTCTAGGAGAAGATGTGATATATTTGGGAGAAATGTGGCATGTCAGGAAGAAACTGTCCTATTTTGGGGATAAAAGAGGTATTTGTGGGTGAAAAGTTCCTATTTAAAGGGGGAAAGCTGGTATTTCTTGGAGAAGTTGTGATCTATTTGGAGAAATGTGGCCTTTCTGGAAGAAACTGTCCTCTTTTGGGGATAAAAGAGGTATTTGTGGGTGAAAGTCCTATTTGAGGGGGAAACCGGGTATTTCATGGAGAAGATGTGATCTATTTGGGAGAAATGTGGCATTTCTGGAAGAAAAAGTCAATTTGGGGGGAGAAGGCAGGTATTTGTGGGAGAAAAGTTCGTATTTCAGGAGGAATCCTGGTATTTCTTGAGAAGATGTGATCTATTTGGGAGAAATGTGGCATGTCTGGAAGAACTGTCCTATTTTGGGGATAAAAGAGGTATTTGTGGGTGAAAAGTTCCTATTTGAAGGGGGAAAGCTGGTATTTCTTGGAGAAGATGTGATATATTTGGGAGAAATGTGGCATTCTGGAAGAAACTGTCCTCTTTTGGGGATAAAAGAGGTATTTGTGGGTGAAAAGGTCCTATTTCGAGGGGGAAAGCTGGTATTTCTTGGAGAAGATGTGATCTATTTGGGAGAAATGTGCCATTTCTGGAAGTAAGTGTCCTCTTTTGGGGATAAAGAGGTATTTGTGGGTGAAAAGGTCCTATTTGAAGGGGGAAAGCTGGTATTTCTTGGAGAAGATGTGATATATTTGGGAGAAATGTGGCATGTCTGGAAGAAACTGTCCTCTTTTGGGGATAAAACAGGTGTTTGTGGGTGATAAAGGTCCTATTTGAAGGGGGAAAGCTGGTATTTCTTGGAGAAGATGTGATATATTTGGAGAAATGTGGCATGTCTGGAAGAAACTGTCCTCTTTTGGGGATAAAACAGGTGTTTGTGGGTGAAAAGGTCCTATTTGAAGGGGGAAACGTGGTATTTCTTGGAGAAGATGTGATATATCTGGGAGAAATGTGGCATTTCTGGAAGAAACTGTCCTATTTTGGGGATAAAAGAGGTATTTGTGGGTGAAAAGGTCCTATTTGAAGGGGGAAACCTGGTATTTCTTTTAGAATGTGTGATCTATTTGGGAGAAATGTGGCATGTCTGGAAGAAACTGTCCTCTTTTGGGGATAAAAGAGGTATTTGTGTTTGAAAAGGTCCTATTTGAAGGGGGAAACGTGGTATTTCTTGGAGAAGATGTGATCTATTTGGGAGAAATGTGGCATTTCTGGATGAAACTCTTCTATTTCGGGGATAAAAGAGGTATTTGTGGGTGAAAAGGTCCTATTTGAAGGGGGAAACATGGTATTTCTTGGGAGAAGATGTGATCTATTTGGGAGAATGTGGCATGTCTGGAAGAACTGTCCTCTTTTGGGATAAAAGAGGTATTTGTTGGTGAAATGGTCCTATTTGAAGGGGGAACCCTGGTATTTCTTGGAGAAGATGTGATATATTTGGGAGAAATGTGTCATTTCTGGAAGAAACTGTCCTCTTTTGGGGATAAAAGAGGTATTTGTAGGTGAAATGGTGCTATTTGAAGGGGGAAACCTGGTATTTCATGGAGAAGATGTGCTATATTTGGGAGAAATGTGGCATTTCTGGAAGAAACTGTCCTATTTTGGGGATAAAAGAGTATTTGTGGGTGAGAAGTTCCTATTTCAAGGGGGAAACCTGGTATTTCTAGGAGAAGATGTGATCTATTTGGGAGAAATGTGCCATTTCTTAAAGAAAAAGTCCAATTTGGGGGGAGAAGGGTGGTATATGTGGGAGAAAAGTACGTATTTCAGGAGGAATCCTGGTATTTCTTGGAGTAGATGTGATGTATTTGGGAGAAATGTGGCATTTCTGGAAGAAACTGTCGTATTGTGGGGATAAAAGAGGTACTTGTGGGTGAAAAGGTCCTATTTGAAGGGGGAAACGTGGTATTTCTTGGAGAAGATGTGATCTATTTGGGAGAAATGTGGCATGTCTGGAAGAAACTGTCCTATTTTGGGGAAAAAAGAGGTATTTGTGGGTTTAAAGTTCCTATTTGAAGGGGGAACCCTGGTATTTCTTGGAGAAGATGTGATGTATTTGGGAGAAATGTGTCATGTCAGGAAGAAACTGTCCTCTTTTGGGGATAAAAGAGGTATTTGTGGGTGAAAAGGTCCTATTTCGAGGGGGAAAGCTGGTATTTCTTGGAGAAGATGTGATCTATTTGGGAGAAATGAGGCATTTCTGGAAGTAAGTGTCCTATTTTGGGATAAAAGAGGTATTTGTGGGTGAAAAGGTCCTATTTGAGGGGGAATCCTGGTATTTCTTGGAGAAGATGTGATATATTTGGGAGAAATGTGGCATTTCTGGAAGCAACTGTCCTCTTTTGGGATAAAACAGGTGTTTGTGGGTGAAAAGGTCCTATTTGAAGGGGGAAAGCTGGTATTTCTTGGAGAAGATGTGATATATCTGGGAGAAATGTGGCATTTCTGGAAGAAACTGTCCTCTTTTGGGGATAAAAGAGGTACGTGTGGATGAAAAGGTCCTATTTGAAGGGGGAAACGTGGTATTTCTTGGAGAAGATGTGATGTATTTGGGAGAAATGTGGCATGTCTGGAAGAAACTGTCCTCTTTTGGGAAAAAAAAGAGGTATTTGTGTTTGAAAAGGTCCTATTTGAAGGGCGAATCCTGGTATTTCTTGGAGAAGATGTGATATATTTGGGAGAAATGTGGCCTTTCTTGCAGAAACTATCCTATTTTGGGGATAAAAGAGGTATTTGTGGGTGAAAAGGTCCTATTTCAAGGGGGAACCTGGTATTTCTTGGAGAAGATGTGATATATTTGGGAGAAATCTGGCATTTCTGGAAGCCAATGTCCTCTTTTGGGGATAAAAGAGGTATTTGTGGGTGAAAAGGTCCTATTTGAAGGGGGAAACGTGGTATTTCATGGAGAAGATGTGATATATTTGGGAGAAATGTGGCATTTCTGGAACAAACTGTCCTATTTTGGGGATCAAAGAGGTATTTCATGGTGAAAAGGTCCTATTTGAAGGGGGAAACCTGGTATTTCATGGAGAAGATGTGCTATATTTGGGAGAAATGTGGCATTTCTGGAAGAAACTGTCCTATTTTGGGGATAAAAGAGGTATTTGTGGGTGAAAAGGTCCTATTTGAAGGGGGAAACATGGTATTTCTTGGAGAAGATGTGATCTATTTGGGAGAAATGTGGCATTTCTGGAAGAAACTGTCCTCTTTTGGGAAAAAAATGAGGTATTTGTGGGTGAAAAGGTCCTATTTGAAGGGGGAATCGTGGTATTTCTTGGAGAAGATGTGATCTATTTGGGAGAAATGTGGCCTTTCTGGAAGAAACTGTCCTATTTTGGGGATAAAAGAGGTATTTGTGGGTGAAAAGGTCCTATTTGAAGGGGGAAAGCTGGTATTTCTTAGAGAAGATGTGATATATTTGGGAGAAATGTGGCCATTCTTGAAGAAACTGTCCTCTTTTGGGGATCAAAGAGGTATTTGTGGGTGAAAAGGTCCTATTTGAAGGGGGAAACGTGGTATTTCTTGGAGAAGATGTGATATATTTGGGAGAAATGTGGCATTTCTGGAAGAAACTGTCCTATTTTGGGAAAAAAAGAGGTATTTGTGGGTGAAAAGGTCCTATTTGAAGTGGGAAACGTGGTATTTCTTGGAGAAGATGTGATCTATTTGGGAGAAATGTGGCATTTCTGGAAGAAACTGTTCTATTTCGGGGATAAAAGAGGTATTTGTGGGTGAAAAGGTCCTATTTGAAGGGCGAAACGTGGTATTTCTTGGAGAAGATGTGATATATTTGGGAGAAATGTGGCATTTCTGGAAGAAACTGTCCTCTTTTGGGGATTAAAGAGTTATTTGTTTTTGAAAAGGCCCTATTTGAAGGGGGAAACGTGGTATTTCTTGGAGAAGATGTGATCTATTTGGGAGAAATGTGGCATTTCTGGAAGAAACTGTTCTATTTCGGGGATCAAAGAGGTATTTGTGGGTGAAAAGGTCCTATTTGAAGGGGGAATGCTGGTATTTCTTGGAGAAGATGTGATCTATTTGGGAGAAATGTGGCATGTCTGGAAGAAACTGTCCTATTTTGGGGATAAAGGAGGTATTTGTGGGTGAAAAGGTCCTATTTGAAGGGGGAAACGTGGTATTTCTTGGAGAAGATGTGATATATTTGGGAGAAATGTGGCATTTCTGGAAGAAACTGTCCTATTTTGGGGATAAAAGAGGTATTTGTGGGTGAAATGGTGCTATTTGAAGGGGGAAACCTGGTATTTCATGGAGAAGATGTGCTATATTTGGGAGAAATGTTGCATTTCTGGAAGAAACTGTCCTATTTTGGGGATAAAAGAGGTATTTGTGGGTGAGAAGTTCCTATTTGAAGGGGGAATCCTGGTATTTCTTGGAGAAGATGTGATATATTTGGGAGAAATGTGGCATTTCTGGAAGAAACTGTCCTCTCTTGGGAAAAAAAGAGGTATTTGTGGGTGAAAAGGTCCTATTTGAAGAAGGAAACCTGGTATTTCTAGGAGAAGATGTGGTATGTTTGGGAGAAATGTGGCATTTCTTAAAGAAAATGTCCAATTTGGGGGGAGAAGGCAGGTATTTGTGGGAGAAAAGTACGTATTTCAGGAGGAATCCTGGTATTTCTTGGAGTAGAAGTGATGTATTTGGGAGAAATGTGGCATTTCTGGAAGAAACTGTCGTATAGTGGGGATAAAAGAGGTACTTGTGGGTGAAAAGGTCCTATTTGAAGGGGGAAACGTGTTATTTCTTGGAGAATATGAGATATATTTGGGAGAAATGTGGCATGTCTGGAAGAAACTGTCCTCTTTTGGGGAAAAAAGAGGTATTTATGGGTTAAAAGGTCCTATTTGAAGGGGGAACCCTGGTATTTCTTGGAGAAGATGTGATATATTTGGGAGAAATGTGGCCTTTCTGGAAGAAACTGTCCTCTTTTGGGGATAAAAGAGGTATTTGTGGGTGAAAAGGTCCTATTTCGAGGGGGAAAGCTGGTATTTCTTGGAGAAGATGTGATCTATTTGGGAGAAATGAGGCATTTCTGGAAGAAACTGTCCTCTTTTGGGGATAAAAGAGGTATTTGTGGGTGAAAAGGTCCTATTTGAAGGGGGAATCCTGGTATTTCTTGGAGAAGATGTGCTATATTTTGGAGAAATGTGGCATTTCTGGAAGAAACTGTCCTCTTTTGGGGATAAAACAGGTGTTTGTGGGTGAAAAGGTCCTATTTGAAGGGGGAAAGCTGGTATTTCTTGGAGAAGATGTGATATATCTGGGAGAAATGTGGCATTTCTGGAAGAAACTGTCCTCTTTTGGGGATAAAAGAGGTATTTGTGTTTGAAAAGGTCCTATTTGAGGGGGGAAAGCTGGTATTTCTTGGAGAAGATGTGATGTATTTGGGAGAAATGTGGCATGTCTGGAAGAAACTGTCCTATTTTGGGAATAAAAGAGGTATTTGTGTTTGAAAAGGTCCTATTTGAAGTGGGAAACCTGGTATTTCTTGGAGAAGATGTGATATATTTGGGAGAAATGTGGCCTTTCTTGCAGAAACTGTCCTCTTTTGGGGATAAAAGAGGTATTTGTGGGTGAAAAGGTCCTATTTCAAGGGGGAACCTTTTATTTCTTGGAGAAGATGTGATATATTTGGGAGAAATCTGGCATTTCTGGAAGCCAATGTCATCTTTTGGGGATAAAAGAGGTATTTGTGGGTGAAAAGGTCCTATTTGAAGGGGGAAACGTGGTATTTCATGGAGAAGATGTGATATATTTGGGAGAAATGTGGCATTTCTGGAAGAAACTGTCCTATTTTGGGGATAAAGTCGGTATTTGTGGGTGAAAAGGTCCTATTTCCACTGGTAATCCTGGTATTTCTTGGAGAAGATGTGATATATTTGGGAGAAATGTGGCCTTTCTGGAAGTAACTGTCCTGTTTTGGGGATAAAACAGGTATTTGTGGGTTAAAAGGTTCTATTTCAAGGGGGAAAGCTGGTATTTCTTGGAGAAGATGTGATATATTTGGGAAAATGTGGCATGTCTGGAAGAAACTGCCCTCTTTTGGGAAAAAAAGGAGGTATTTGTGGGTGAAAAGGTCCTATTTGAAGGGGGAAAGCTGGTATTTCTTGGAGAAGATGTGATCTATTTGGGAGAAATGAGGCAGTTCTGGAAGAAACTGTCCTCTTTTGGGGATAAAACAGGTATTTGTGGGTGAAAAGGTCCTATGTCGAGGGGGAAAGCTGGTATTTCTAGGAGAAGATGTGATATATTTGGGAGAAATCGGGCATTTCTGGAAGAAAATGTCCTATTTTGGGGATAAAAGAGGTATTTGTGGGTGAAAAGGTCCTATTTGAAGGGGGAAACCTGGTATTTCTTGGAGAAGATGTGATCTATTTGGGAGAAATGTGGCATTTCTGGAAGAAACTGTCCTATTCTGGGGATCAAAGAGGTATTTGTGGGTGAAAAGGTCCTATTTGAAGGGGGAAACGTGGTATTTCTAGGAGAAGATGTGCTATATTTGGGAGAAATGTGGCATTTCTGGAAGAAACTGTCCTATTTTGGGAAAAAAAGAGGTATTTGTGGGTGAAAAGGTCCTGTTTGAAGGGGGAAACGTGGTATTTCTTGGAGAAGATGTGATATATTTGGGAGAAATGTGGCATTTCTGGAAGATACTGTTCTATTTCGGGGATAAAGAAGGTATTTGTGGGTGAAAAGGTCCTATTTGAAGGACGAAACCTGGTATTTCTTGGAGAAGATGTGATCTATTTGGGAGAAATGTGGCCTTTCTGGAAGAAACTGTCCTATTCTGGGGATAAAAGAGGTATTTGTGGGTGAAAAGGTCCTATTTGAAGGGGGAACCCTGGTATTTCTTGGAGAAGATGTGATCTATTTGGGAGAAATGTGGCCTTTCTGGAAGAAACTGTCCTATTTTGGGGATCAAAGAGGTATTTGTGGGTGAAAAGGTCCTATTTGAAGGGGGAAAGCTGGTATTTCTTGGAGAAGATGTGATATATTTGGGAGAAATGTGGCCTTTCTGGAAGAAACTGTCCTATTCTGGGGATAAAAGAGGTATTTGTGGGTGAAAAGGTCCTATTTGAAGGGGGAAAACGTGGTATTTCTTGGAGAAGATGTGATATATTTGGGAGAAATGTGGCATTTCTGGAAGAAACTGTCCTATTTTGGGAAAAAAAGAGGTATTTGTGGGTGAAAAGGTCCTATTTGAAGTGGGAAACGTGGTATTTCTTGGAGAAGATGTGATCTATTTGGGAGAAATGTGGCATTTCTGGAAGAAACTGTCCTATTTTGGGGATAAAACAGGTATTTGTGGGTGAAAAGGTTCTATTTCAAGGGGGAAAGCTGGTATTTCTTGGAGAAGATGTGCTATATTTGGGAGAAATGTGGCATGTCTGGAAGAAACTGTCCTATTTTGGGAAAAAAAGAGGTATTTGTGGGTGAAAAGGTCCTATTTCGAGGGGGAATCCTGGTATTTCTTGGAGAAGATGTGATCTATTTGGGAGAAATGTGGCCTTTCTGGAAGAAACTGTCCTATTTTGGGGATCAAAGAGGTATTTGTGGGTGAAAAGGTCCTATTTGAAGGGGGAAACGTGGTATTTCTTGGAGAAGATGTGATCTATTTGGAAGAAATGTGGCATTTCTGGAAGAAACTGTCCTATTTTGGGGATAAAAGAGGTATTTGTGGGTGAAAAGTTCCTATTTGAAGGGGGAAACCTGGTATTTCTTGGAGAAGATGTGCTATATTTGGGAGAAATGTGGCATTTCCGGAAGAAACTGTCCTCTTTTGGGGATAAAAGAGGTATTTGTGGGTGAAAAGGTCCTATTTGAAGGGGGAATCCTGGTATTTCTTGGAGAAGATGTGATCTATTTGGGAGAAATGTGGCATTTCTGGAAGAAACTGTCCTCTTTTGGGGATGAAAGAGGTATTTGTGGGTGAAAAGTTCCTATTTCCAGGGGTAATCCTGGTATTTCTTGGAGAAGATGTGATCTATTTGGGAGAAATGTGGCATTTCTGGAAGAAACTGTCCTATTTTGGGGATAAAACAGGTATTTGTGGGTGAAAAGGTTCTATTTCAAGGGGGAAAGCTGGTATTTCTTGGAGAAGATGTGATCTATTTGGGAGAAATGTGGCATGTCTGGAAGAAACTGTCCTATTTTGGGAAAAAAAGGAGGTATTTGTGGGTGAAGAGGTCCTATTTCGAGGGGGTAAGCTGGTATTTCTTGGAGAAGATGTGATATATTTGGGAGAAATGTGGCATGTCTGGAAGAAACTGTCCTCTTTTGGGGATAAAAGAGGTATTTGTGGGTGAAAAGGTCCTATTTGAAGGGGGAAACCTGGTATTTCATGGAGAAGATGTGATCTATTTGGGAGAAATGTGGCATTTCTGGAAGAAACTGTCCTATTTTGGGGATATAAGAGTTACTTGTGGGTGAAAAGGTCCTATTTGAAGGGGGAAACCTGGTATTTCTTGGAGAAGATGTGATATATTTGGGAGAAATGTGGCATGTCTGGAAGAAACTGTCCTATTTTGGGGAAAAAAGAGGTATTTGTGGGTGAAGAGGTCCTATATGAAGGGGGAATCCTGGTATTTCTTGGAGAAGATGTGATATATTTGGGAGAAATGTGGCATTTCTGGAAGAAACTGCCCTGTTTTGGGGATAAAGGAGGTATTTGTGGGTGAAAAGGTCCTATTTGAAGGGGGAAACCTGGTATTTCATGGAGAAGATGTGCTATATTTGGGAGAAATGTGGCATTTCTGGCAGAAACTGTCCTCTTTTGGGGATAAAAGAGGTATTTGTGTTTGAAAAGGTCCTATTTGAAGGGGGAATCCTGGTATTTCTTGGAGAAGATGTGATATATTTGGGAGAAATGTGGCATTTCTGGAAGAAACTGTCCTCTTTTGGGAAAAAAAAGAGGTATTTGTGGGTGAAAAGGTCCTATTTCCAGGGGGAAAGCTGGTATTTCATGGAGAAGATGTGATCTATTTGGGAGAAATGTGGCATTTCTGGAAGAAAATGTCCTATATTGGGGATAAAAGAGGTATTTGTGGGTGAAAAGGTCCTATTTGAAGGGGGAAAGCTGGTATTTCTTGGAGAAGATGTGATCTATTTGGGAGAAATGTGGCATTTCTGGAAGAAACTGTCCTATTTTGGGGATAAAGGAGGTATTTGTGGGTGAAAAGGTCCTATTTGAAGGGGGAACCCTGGTATTTCTTGGAGAAGATGTGATCTATTTGGGAGAAATGTGGCATGTCAGGAAGAAACTGTCCTCTTTTGGGGATCAAAGAGGTATTTGTGGGTGAAAAGGTCCTATTTGAAGGGGGGAAACGTGGTATTTCTTGGAGAATATGTTCTATACTTGGGAGAAATCTGGAATTTCTAGAAGAAATTTTCAAATTTGAGGGATAAAACAGGTATTAGTGGGTGAAAAGGTCCTATCTGAAGGGGGAAACGTGGTATTTCTTGGAGAAGCTGTGATATATTTGGGAGAAATGTGGCATGTCTGGAAGAAACTGTCCTATTTTGGGGATAAAAGAGGTATTTGTGGGTGAAAAGGTTCTATTTCAAGGGGGAAAGCTGGCATTTCTTGGAGAAGATGTGATATATTTGGGAGAAATGTGGCATGTCCGGAAGAAACTGTCCTATTTTGGGGATAAAACAGGTATTTATGGGTGAAAAAGTCCTATTTCAGGAGGAATCCTGGTATTTTTTGGAGAAGATGTGATCTATTTGGGAGAAATCTGGCATGTCAGGAAGAAACTGTCCTCTTTTGGGGATAAAAGAGGTATTTGCGGGTGAAAAGGTTCTATTTGAAGGGGGAAACGTGGTATTTCTTGGAGAAGATGTGATATATTTGGGAGAAATGTGGCATTTATGGAGGAAAATGCCCTATCTGGGGGGAGTAAAGAGTTATTTGTGGGTGAAAAGGTCCTATTTGAAGGGGGAAATCTGGTATTTCTTGGAGAAGATGAGATCTATTTGGGAGAAATGTGGCATTTCTGGAGGAAAATGCCCTATCTGGGGGGAGAAAAGAGGTATTTGTGTTTGAAAAGGTCCTATTTGAAGGAGGAAACCTGGTATTTCTTGGAGAAGATGTGATATATTTGGGAGAAATGTGGCATTTCTGGAAGAAAAAGTCCAATTCGCGGGGAGAAGGCTGGTATTTGTGGGCGAAAAGTTCCTATTTCTACGGGGAATCCTGGTATTTTTTGGAGAAGATGTGATATATTTGGGAGAAATGTGGCATTTCTGGAAGAAAAAGTCCAATTTGGGGGATAAAACAGGTATTTGTGGGAGAAAAGTTCGTATTTCAGGAGGAATCCTGGTATTTCTTGGAGAAGATGTGATGTATTTGGGAGAAATGTGGCATTTCTGGAAGAAACTGTCCTATTTGGGGGATAAAAGAGGTACTTGTGGGTGAAAAGTTCCTATTTGAAGGGGGAAACGTGGTATTTCTTGGAGAAGATGAGATCTATTTGGGAGAAATGTGGCATGTCTGGAAGAAACTGTCCTATTTTGGGGAAAAAAGAGGTATTTGTGGGTGAAAAGGTCCTATTTGAAGGGGGAAAGCTGGTATTTCTTGGAGAAGATGTGATCTATTTGGGAGAAATGTGGCCTTTCTGGAAGAAACTGTCCTCTTTTGGGGATAAAAGAGGTATTTGTGGGTGAAAAGGTCCTATTTGAAGGGGGAAACCTGGTATTTCTTGGAGAAGATGTGATATATTTGGGAGAAATGTGGCATGTCTGGAAGAATCTGTTCTATTTTGGGGATAAAACAGGTATTTGTGGGTGAAAAGGTTCTATTTCAAGGGGGAAAGCTGGTATTTCTTGGAGAAGATGTGATCTATTTGGGAGAAATCTGGCATGTCTGGAAGAAACTGTCCTCTTTTGGGGATAAAAGAGGTATTTGTGGGTGAAAAGGTCCTATTTGAAGGGGGAATCCTGGTATTTCTTGGAGAAGATGTGATATATTTGGGAGAAATGTGACCTTTCTGGAAGAAACTGTCCTATTTTGGGGATCAAAGAGGTATTTGTGGGTGAAAATGTCCTATTTGAAGGGGGAACCTGGTATTTCTTGGAGAAGATGTGATATATTTGGGAGAAATGTGGCATTTCTGGAAGAAACTGTCCTCTTTTGGGGATCAAAGAGGTATTTGTGGGTGAAAATGTCCTATTTGAAGGGGGAACCTGGTATTTCTTGGAGAAGATGTGATATATTTGGGAGAAATGTGGCATTTCTGGAACAAACTGTCCTCTTTTGGGGATAAAAGAGGTATTTGTGGGTGAAAAGGTTCTATTTCAAGGGGGAAAGCTGGTATTTCTTGGAGAAGATGTGATATATTTGGGAGAAATGTGGCATGTCTGGAAGAAACTGTCCTCTTTTGGGGATGAAAGAGGTATTTGTGGGTCAAAAGTTCCTATTTGAAGGGGGAAACCTGGTATTTCTTGGAGAAGATGTGATCTATTTGGGAGAAATGTGGCATGTCTGGAAGAAACTGTTCTATTTTGGGGATAAAACAGGTATTTGTGGGTGAAAAGGTTCTATTTCAAGGGGGAAAGCTGGTATTTCTTGGAGAAGATGTGATATATTTGGGAGAAATATGGCATGTCTGGAAGAAACTGTCCTCTTTTGGGAAAAAAAGGAGGTATTTGTGGGTGAAAAGGTCCTATTTCGAGGGGGAAAGCTGGTATTTCTTGGAGAAGATGTGATATATTTGGGGGAAATGTGGCATGTCTGTAAGAAACTGTCCTCTTTTGGGGATAAAAGAGGTATTTGTGGGTGAAAAGGTCCTATTTGAAGGGGGAAAGCTGGTATTTCTTGGAGAAGATGTGATATATTTGGGAGAAATGTGGCATTTCTGGAAGAAACTGTCCTATTCTGGGGATAAAAGAGGTATTTGTGGGTGAAAAGGTCCTATTTGAAGGGGGAAACCTGGTATTTCATGGAGAAGATGTGATATATTTGGGAGAAATGTGGCATGTCTGGAAGAAACTGTCCTCTTTTGGGGATAAAAGAGGTATTTGTGGATGAAAAGGTCCTATTTGAAGGGGGAAACGTGGTATTTCTTGGAGAAGATGTGATCTATTTGGGAGAAATGTGGCATGTCTGGAAGAAACTGTCCTCTTTTGGGGATAAAACAGGTATTTGTGGGTGAAAAGGTCCTATTTGAAGGGGGAATCCTGGTATTTCTTGGAGAAGATGTGATCTATTTGGGAGAAATGTGGCCTTTCTGGAAGAAACTGTCCTATTTTGGGGATCAAAGAGGTATTTGTGGGTGAAAAGGTCCTATTTCAAGGGGGAACCTGGTATTTCTTGGAGAAGATGTGATATATTTGGGAGAAATGTGGCATTTCTGGAAGACAATGTCCTCTTTTGGGGATAAAAGAGGTATTTGTGGGTGAAATGGTCCTATTTGAAGGGGGAAACTTGGTATTTCTTGGAGAAGATGTGATCTATTTGGGAGAAATGTGGCATTTCTGGAAGAAACTGTCCTATTTTGGGGATAAAACAGGTGTTTGTGGGAGAAAAGTTCTTATTTCAGGAGGAATCTGGTATTTCTTGGAGAAGATGTGATCTATTTGGGAGAAATGTGGCATTTCTGGAAGAAAAAGTGCAATTTGCGGGGAGAAGGCTGGTATTTGTGGGAGAAAAGTTCCTATTTCGAGGGGGAAACCTGGTATTTCTTGGAGAAGATTTGGTATATTTGGGAGAAATGTGGCATTTCTGGAGGAAAATGCCCTATCAGGGGGGAGAAAAGAGGTATTTTTTGGTGAAAAGGTTCTATTTGAAGGGGGAAAGCTGGTATTTCTTGGAGAAGATGTGATCTATTTGGGAGAAATGTGGCATATCTGGAGGAAAATGCCCTATCTGGAGGGAGAAAAGAGGTATTTGTGGGTGAAAAGGTCCTATTTCGAGGGGGAAACCTGGTATTTCTTGGAGAAGATATGATATGTTTGGGAGAAATGTGGCATGTCTGGAAGAAACTGTTCTATTTTGGGGATAAAGGAGGTATTTGTGGGTGAAAAGGTCCTATTTGAAGGGGGAAACCTGGTATTTCTTGGAGAAGAAGTGATGTATCTGGGAGAAATGTGGCATTTCTGGAAGAAAAAGTCCAATTTGGGGGGAGAAGGCAGGTATTTGTGGGAGAAAAGTTCGTATTTCAGGAGGAATCCTGGTATTTCTTGGAGAAGATGTGATCTATTTGGGAGAAATGTGGCATTTCTGGATGAAACTGTCCTCTTTTGGGGATAAAAGAGGTGTTTGTGGGTGAAAAGGTCCTATTTGAAGGGGGAAACCAGTTATTTCTTGGAGAAGATGTGATCTATTTGGGAGAAATGTGGCATTTCTGGAAGAAACTGTCCTATTTTGGGGATACAAGAGGTATTTGTGAGTGAAAAGGTCCTATTTGAAGGGGGAAACGTGGTATTTCTTGGAGAAGATGTGATCTATTTGGGAGAAATGTGTCATTTCTGGAAGAAACTGTCCTATTTTGGGGATAAAAGGGGTATTTGTGGGTGAAAAGGTCCTATTTCAAGGGGGAACCTGGTATTTCTTGGAGAAGATGTGATCTATTTGGGAGAAATCTGGCATTTCTGGAAGCCAATGTCCTCTTTTGGGGATAAAAGAGGTATTTGTGGGTGAAAAGGTCCTATTTGAAGGGGGAAACCTGGTATTTCTTGGAGAAGATGTGATATATTTGGGAGAAATGTGGCATGTCTGGAAGAAACTGTCCTATTTTGGGGATGAAAGAGGTATTTGTGGGTGAAAAGGTCCTATTTCCAGGGGTAATCCTGGTATTTCTTGGAGAAGATGTGATATATTTGGGAGAAATGTGGCATGTCAGGAAGAAACTGTCCTCTTTTGGGGATAAAACAGGTATTTGTGGGTACAAAGGTTCTATTTCAAGGGGGAAAGCTGGTATTTCTTGGAGAAGATGTGATCTATTTGGTAGAAATGTGGCATGTCTGGAAGAAACTGTCCTATTTTGGGAAAAAAAGGAGGTATTTGTGGGTGAAAAGGTCCTATTTCGAGGGGGAAAGCTGGTATTTCTTGGAGAAGATGTGATCTATTTGTTAGAAATGTGGCCTTTCTGGCAGAAAATGTCCAATTTTGGGGATAAAAGAGGTATTTGTGGGTGAAAAGGTCCTATTTCGAGGGGGAGTCCAGGTATTTCTTGGAGAAGATGTGATATATTTGGGAGAAATGTGGCATTTCTGGAAGAAACTGTCCTCTTTTCGGGATAGAACAGGTATTTGTGGGAGAAAAGGTCCTATTTGAAGGGGGAAACGTGGTATTTCTTGGAGAAGATGTGATCTATTTGGGAGAAATGTGGCATTTCTGGATGAAACTATTACATTTCGGGGATAAAGGAGGTATTTGTAGGTGAAAAGGTCCTATTTGAAGGGGGAAACGTGGTATTTCTTGGAGAAGATGTGATCTATTTGGGAGAAATGTGGTCTTTCTGGAAGAAACTGTCCTCTTTTGGGGATAAAAGAGGTATTTGTGGGTGAAAAGGTCCTATTTGAAGGGGGAATCCTGGTATTTCTTGGAGAAGATGTGATCTATTTGGGAGAAATGTGGCATGTCTGGAAGAAACTGTCCTCTTTTGGGGATAAAAGAGGTATTTGTGGGTGAAAAGGTCCTATTTGAAGGGGGAAAGCTGGTATTTCTTGGAGAAGATGTGATCTATTTGGGAGAAATGTGGCCTTTCTGGAAGAAACTGTCCTATTTGGGGGATAAAAGAGGTATTTGTGGGTGAAAAGGTCCTATTTCAAGGGGGAACCTGGTATTTCTTGGAGAAGATGTGATCTATTTGGGAGAAATGTGGCATTTCTGGAAGAAACTGTCCTCTTTTGGGGATAAAAGAGGTATTTGTGGGTGAAAAGGTCCTATTTCGAGGGGGACTCCTGGTATTTCTTGGAGAAGATGTGATATATTTGGGAGAAATGTGGCCTTTCTGGAAGAAAATGTCCTCTTTCTGGATGAAAGAGGTATTTGTGGGTGAAAAGTTCCTATTTCCAGGGGTAATCCTGGTATTTCTTGGAGAAGATGTGATGTATTTGGGAGAAATGTGGCATTTCTGGAAGAAAAAGTGCAATTTGCGGGGAGAAGGCTGGTATTTTTGGAGAAAAGTTCCTATTTCAACGGGGAACCCTGGTATTTCTTGGAGAAGATGTGGTATATTTGGGAGAAATCTGGCATGTCAGGAAGAAACTGTCCTCTTTTGGGGATAAAAGAGGTATTTGTGGGTGAAAAGGTCCTATTTCCAGGGGGAAACGTGGTATTTCTTGGAGAAGCTGTGATATATTTGGGAGAAATGTGGCATTTCTGGAGGAAAATGCCCTATCTGGGGGGAGAAAAGAGGTATTTTTGGGTGAAAAGGTCCTATTTGAAGGGGGAAAGCTGGTATTTCTTGGAGAAGATGTGATATATTTGGGAGAAATGTGGCATTTCTGGAGGAAAATGCCCTATCTAGGGGGAGAAAAGAGGTATTTGTGGGTGAATATGTCCTATTTCGAGGGGGAAACCTGGTATTTCTTGGAGAAGATGTGATCTATTTGGGAGAAATGTGGCATGTCTGGAAGAAACTGTCCTCTTTTGGGGATAAGAGAGGTATTTGTGGGTGAAAAGTTCCTATTTGAAGGGGGAATCCTGGTATTTCTTGGAGAAGATGTGATATATTTGGGAGAAATGTGGTATGTCTGGAAGAAACTGTCCTCTTTTGGGGATAAAAGAGGTATTTGTGGGTGAAAATGTCCTATTTCAAGGGGGAACCTGGTATTTCTTGGAGAAGATGTGATCTATTTGGGAGAATTGTGGCATTTCTGGAAGTAAGTGTCCTATTTTGGGGATAAAACAGGTATTTGTGGGTGAAAAGGTCCTATTTGAAGGGGGAATCCTGGTATTTCTTGGAGAAGATGTGATCTATTTGGGAGAAATGTGGCATTTCTGGAGGAAAATGCCCTATCTGGGGGGAGAAAAGAGGTATTTGTGGGTGAAAAGGTCCTATTTGAAGGGGGAAAGCTGGTATTTCTTGGAGAAGATGTGATATATTTGGGAGAAATGTGGCATGTCTGGAAGAAACTGTCCTCTTTTGGGGATAAAAGAGGTATTTGTGGGTGAAAAGGTCCTATTTGAAGGGGGAAACGAGGTATTTCTTGGAGAAGATGTGATCTATTTGGGAGAAATGTGGCCTTTCTGGAAGAAAAAGTCCAATTTGGGGAGAGAAGGCAGGTGTTTGTGGGAGAAAAGTACGTATTTCAGGAGGAATCCTGGTATTTCTTGGAGAAGATGTGATGTATTTGGGAGAAATGTGGAATTTCTGGAAGAAACTGTCGTATTGTGGGGATAAAAGAGGTACTTGTGGGTGAAAAGGTCCTATTTGAAGGGGGAAACGTGGTATTTCTTGGAGAAGATGTGATCTATTCGGGAGAAATGTGGCATTTCTGGAACAAACTGTCCTATTTTGGGGATAAAAGAGGTGTTTGTGGGTGAAAAGGTCCTATTTCGAGGGGGACTCCTGGTATTTCTTGGAGAAGATGTGATATATTTGGGAGAAATGTGGCATTTCTGGAAGAAACTGTCCTCTTTTCGGGATAAAACAGGTATTTGTGGGAGAAAAGGTCCTATTTGAAGGGGGAAACGTGGTATTTCTTGGAGAAGATGTGATCTATTTGGGAGAAATGTGGCATATCTGGATGAAACTATTCTATTTCGGGGATAAAGGAGGTATTTGTGGGTGAAAAGGTCCTATTTGAAGTGGGAAACCTGGTATTTCTTGGAGAAGATGTGATATATTTGGGAGAAATGTGGCATTTCTGGAAGAAACTGTCCTATTTTGGGGATAAAAGAGGTATTTGTGGGAGAAAAGGTCTTATTTGAAGGGGGAAACCTGGTATTTCTTGAAGAAGATGTGATATATTTGGGAGAAATGTGGCCTTTCTGGAAGAAACTGTCCTCTTTTGGGGATAAAAAAGGTATTTGTGGGTGAAAAGGTCCTATTTGAAGGGGGAAAGCTGGTATTTCTTGGAGAAGATGTGATCTATTTGGGAGAAATGTGGCATGTCTGGAAGAAACTGTCCTATTTTGGGGATAAAAGAGGTATTTGTGGGTGAAAAGGTCCTATTTGAAGGGGGAAAGCTGGTATTTCTTGGAGAAGATGTGATATATTTGGGAGAAATGTGGCATGTCAGGAAGAAACTGTCCGATTCTGGGGATAAAAGAGGTATTTGTGGGTGTAAAGGTCCTATTTGAAGGGGGAAACGTGGTATTTCTTGGAGAAGATGTGATATATTTGGGAGAAATGTGGCCTTTCTGGAAGAAACTGTCCTATTCTGGGGATAAAAGAGGTATTTGTGGGTGAAAAGGTCCTATTTGAAGTGGGAAACCTGGTATTTCTTGGAGAAGATGTGATCTATTTGGGAGAAATGTGGCATGCCAGGAAGAAACTGTCCTATTTTGGGGATAAAACAGGTATTTGTGGGTGAAAAGGTCCTATTTGAAGGGGGAACCCTGGTATTTCTAGGAGAAGATGTGATATATTTGGGAGAAATGTGGCATTTCTGGAAGAAACTGTCCTCTTTTGGGGATAAAAGAGGTATTTGTGGGTGAAAAGGTCCTATTTGAAGGGGGAAAGCTGGTATTTCTTGGAGAAGATGTGATGTATTTGGGAGAAATGTGGCATTTCTGGAAGAAACTGTCCTCTTTTGGGATAAAAGAGGTATTTGTGGGTGAAAAGGTCCTATTTCAAGGGGGAACCTGGTATTTCTTGGAGAAGATGTGATGTATTTGGGAGAAATGTGGCCTTTCTGGAAGAAACTGTCCTCTTTTGGGGATAAAAGAGGTATGTGTGGGTGAAAAGGTCCTATTTCCAGGGGTAAACTTGGTATTTCTTGGAGAAGATGTGATGTATTTTGGAGAAATGTGGCATGTCAGGAAGAAACTGTCCTATTTTGGGGATCAAAGAGGTATTTGTGGGAGAAAAGTTCCTATTTCAGGAGGAATCCTGGTATTTCTTGGAGAAGATGTGATATATTTGGGAGAAATGTGGCATTTCTGGAAGAAAAAGTGCAATTTGCGGGGAGAAGGCTGGTATTTGTGGGAGAAAAGTTCCTATTTGAAGGGGGAAACCTGGTATTTCTTGGAGAAGATGTGGTATATTTGGGAGAAATCTGGCATGTCAGGAAGAAACTGTCCTCTTTTGGGGATAAAAGAGGTATTTGTGGGTGAAAAGGTCCTATTTGAAGGGGGAAACGTGGTATTTCTTGGAGAAGATGTGATATATTCGGGAGAAATGTGGCATTTCTGGAGGAAAATGCCCTATCTGGGGGGAGAAAAGAGGTATTTTTGGGTGAAAAGGTCCTATTTGAAGGGGGAAAGCTGGTATTTCTTGGAGAAGATGTGATCTATTTGGGAGAAATGTGGCATTTCTGGAGGAAAATGCCCTATCTGGGGGGAGAAAAGAGGTATTTGTGGGTGAAAATGTCCTATTTCGAGGGGGAAACCTGGTATTTCTTGGAGAAGATGTGATCTATTTGGGAGAAATCTGGCATGTCTGGAAGAAACTGTCCTATTTTGGGGATAAGAGAGGTATTTGTGGGTGAAAAGGTCCTATTTGAAGGGGGAAAGCTGGTATTTCTTGGAGAAGATGTGATATATTTGGGAGAAATGTGGCCTTTCTGGAAGAACCTGTCCTCTTTTGGGGATAAAAGAGGTATTTGTGGGTGAAAATGTCCTATTTCAAGGGGGAACCTGGTATTTCTTGGAGAAGATGTGATCTATTTGGGAGAAATGTGGCATGTCTGGAAGTAAGTGTCCTCTTTTGGGGATAAAACAGGTATTTGTGGGTGAAAAGGTCCTATTTGAAGGGGGAAAGCTGGTATTTCTTGGAGAAGATGTGATCTATTTGGGAGAAATGTGGCATTTCTGGAGGAAAATGCCCTATCTGCGGGGAGAAAAGAGGTATTTGTGGGTGAAAAGGTCCTATTTCGAGGGGGAAACGTGGTATTTCTTGGAGAAGATGTGATATGTTTGGGAGAAATGTGGCATTTCTGGAAGAAACTGTTCTATTTCGGGGATAAAGGAGGTATTTGTGGGTGAAAAGGTCCTATTTGAAGGGGGAAACGTGGTATTTCTTGGAGAAGATGTGATCTATTTGGGAGAAATGTGGCATGTCAGGAAGAAACTGTCGTATTTTGGGGATAAAAGAGGTATTTGTGGGTGAAAAGGTCCTATTTGAAGGGGGAAACCTGGTATTTCTTGGAGAAGATGTGATATATTTGGGAGAAATGTGGCCTTTCTGGAAGAAACTGTCCTCTTTTGGGGATAAAAGAGGTATTTGTGGGTGAAAAGGTCCTATTTGAAGGGGGAAAGCTGGTATTTCTTGGAGAAGATGTGATATATCTGGGAGAAATGTGGCATTTCTGGAAGAAACTGTCCTATTTTGGGGATAAAAGAGGTATTTGTGGGTGAAAAGTTCCTATTTCCAGGGGTAATCCTGGTATTTCTTGGAGAAGATGTGATCTATTTGGGAGAAATGTGGCATTTCTGGAAGAAACTGTCCTATTTTGAGAAAAAAAGGAGGTATTTGTGGTTGAAAAGGTCCTATTTGAAGGGGGAAACCTGGTATTTCTTGGAGAAGATGTGATCTATTTGGGAGAAATGTGGCCTTTCTGGAAGAAACTGTCCTATTTTGGGGATAAAAGAGGTAGTTGTGGGTGAAAAGGTCCTATTTGAAGGGGGAAAGCTGGTATTTCTAAGAGAAAATGTGATCTATTTGGGAGAAATCTGGCATTTCTGGAGGAAAATGCCCTATCTGGGGGGAGATAAGAGGTATTTGTGGGTGAAAAGGTCCTATTTGAAGGGGGAAATGTGGTATTTCTTGGAGAAGATGTGATCTATTTGGGAGAAATGTGGCCTTTCTGGCGGAAAATGTCCTCTTTTGGGGATAAAAGAGGTATTTGTGGGTGAAAAGGTTCTATTTGAAGGGGGACTCCTGGTATTTCTTGGAGAAGATGTGATATATTTGGGAGAAATGTGGCATTTCTGGAAGAAACTGTCCTCTTTTGGGGATAAAAGAGGTATTTGTGGGAGAAAAGGTCCTATTTGAAGTGGGAAAGCTGGTATTTCTTGGAGAAGATGTGATCTATTTGGGAGAAATGTGGCATGTCTGGAAGAAACTGTCCTTTTTTGGGGATGAAAGAGGTATTTGTGGGTGAAAAGTTCCTATTTCCAGGGGTAATCCTGGTATTTCTTGGAGAAGATGTGATCTATTTGGGAGAAATGTGGCATTTCAGGAAGAAACTGTCCTATTTGGGGGGTAAAACAGGTATTTGTGCGAGAAAAGTTCCTATTTCAGGAGGAATCCTGGTATTTCTTGGAGAAGATGTGATATATTTGGGAGAAATGTGGCATTTCTGGAAGAAAAAAAGTCCAATTTGCGGGGAGAAGGCTGGTATTTGTGGGAGAAAAGTTCCTATTTCAACAGGGAATCCTGGTATTTCTTGGAGAAGATGTGGTATATTTGGGAGAAATCTGGCATGTCAGGAAGAAACTGTCCTCTTATGGGGATAAAAGAGGTATTTGTGGGTGAAAAGGTCTTATTTCCAGGGGGAAACCTGGTATTTCTTGGAGAAGATGTGATATATTTGGGAGAAATCTGGCATTTCTGGAGGAAAATGCCCTATCTGGGGGGAGAAAAGAGGTATTTTTGGGAGAAAAGCTTCTATTTGAAGGGGGAAAGCTGGTATTTCTTGGAGAAGATGTGATCTATTTGGGAGAAATGTGGCATTTCTGGAAGAAACTGTCCTCTTTTGGGGATGAAAGAGGTATTTGTGGGTGAAAAGGTCCTATTTGAAGGGGGAAACCTGGTATTTCTTGGAGAAGATGTGATATATTTGGGAGAAATGTGGCATTTCTGGAGGAAAATGCCCTATCTGGGGGGAGATAAGGGGTATTTGTGGGTGAAAAGGTCCTATTTGAAGGGGGAAAGCTGGTATTTCTTGGAGAAGATGTGATATATTTGGGAGAAATGTGGCATTTCTGGAAGAAACTGTCCTATTTTGGGGATAAAAGAGGTATTTGTGGGTGAAAAGGTCCTATTTGAAGGGGGAAAGCTGGTATTTCTAGGAGAAGATGTGATCTATTTGGGAGAAATGTGGCATTTCTGGAGGAAAATGCCCTATCTGGGGGGAGATAAGAGGTATTCGTGGGTGAAAAGGTCCTATTTGAAGGGGGAAACGTGGTATTTCTTGGAGAAGATGTGATCTATTTGGGAGAATTGTGGCCTTTCTGGCAGAAAATGTCCTGTTTTGGGATAAAAGAGGTATTTGTGGGTGAAAAGGTCCTATTTGAAGGGGGAAACCTGGTATTTCTTGGAGAAGATGTGATCTATTTGGGAGAAATGTGGCATTTCTGGAAGAAACTGTCCTCTTTTGGGGATAAAACAGGTATTTGTGGGTGAAAAGGTCCTATTTGAAGGGGGAAAGCTGGTATTTCTTGGAGAAGATGTGATCTATTTGGGAGAAATGTGGCATGTCAGGAAGAAACTGTCCTATTTTCCGGGGATAAAACAGGTATTTGTGGGTGAAAAGGTCCTATTTGAAGGGCGAAACGTGGTATTTCTTGGAGAAGATGTGATCTATTTGGGAGAAATGTGGCATTTCTGGAAGAAACTGTCCTCTTTTGGGGATAAAAGAGGTATTTGTGGGTGAAAAGGTCTTATTTGAGGGGGGAAACGTGGTATTTCTTGGAGAAGATGTGATATATTTGGGAGAAATGTGGCCTTTCTGGAACAAACTGTCCTCTTTTCGGGATAAAAGAGGTATTTGTGGGTGAAAAGGTCCTATTTGAAGGGGGAATCCTGGTATTTCTTGGAGAAGATGTGATGTATTTGGGAGAAATGTGGCATTTCTGGAAGAAACTGTCCTCTTTTGGGGATAAAAGAGGTATTTGTGGGTGAAAAGGTCCTATTTGAAGGGGGAAAGCTGGTATTTCTTGAAGAAGATGTGATCTATTTGGGAGAAATGTGGCTTTTGTGGAAGAAACTGTCCTATTTTGGGGATAAAAGAGGTATTTGTGGGTGAAAAGGTCCTATTTGAAGGGGGAAAGCTGGTATTTCTTGGAGAAGATGTGATGTATTTGGGAGAAATGTGGCATGTCTGGAAGAAACTGTCCTCTTTTGGGGATAAAAGAGGTATTTGTGGGTGAAAAGGTCCTATTTGAAGGGGGAATCCTGGTATTTCTTGGAGAAGATGTGATCTATTTGGGAGAAATGTGGCATTTCTGGAAGAAACTGTCCTATTTTGGGGATAAAAGAGGTATTTGTGGGTGAAAAAGTCCTATTTGAGGGGGGAAACCTCGTATTTCATGGAGAAGATGTGATCTATTTGGGAGAAATGTGGCATTTCTGGAAGAAACTGTCCTCTTTTGGGGATAAAACAGGTATTTGTGGGTGAAAAGGTCCTATTTCCAGGGGTAAACTTGGAATTTCTTGGAGAAGATGTGATGTATTTGGGAGAAATGTGGCATTTCTGGAAGAAACTGTTGTATTTCGGGGATAAAGGAGGTATTTGTGGGTGAAAAGGTCCTATTTGAAGGGCGAAACGTGGTATTTCTTGGAGAAGATGTGATCTATTTGAGAGAAATGTGGCATTTCTTGAATAAACTGTCCTATGTTGGGGATCAAAGAGGTATTTGTGGGTGAAAAGGTCTTATTTGAGGGGGGAAACGTGGTATTTCTTGGAGAAGATGTGATCTATTTGGGAGAAATGTGGCCTTTCTGGAAGAAACTGTCCTATTTTGGGGATAAAAGAGGTATTTGTGGGTGAAAAGGTCCTATTTGAAGGGGGAAAGCTGGTATTTTTTGGAGAAGATGTGATCTATTTGGGAGAAATGTGGCATTTCTGGAAGAAACTGTCCTCTTTTGGGGATAAAAGAGGTATTTGTGGGTGAAAAGGTCCTATTTGAAGGGGGAATCCTGGTATTTCTTGGAGAAGATGTGATGTATTTGGGAGAAATGTGGCATTTCTGGAAGAAACTGTCCTCTTTTTGGGATAAAAGAGGTATTTTTGGGTGAAAAGGTCCTATTTGAAGGGGGAAAGCTGGTATATCTTGAAGAAGATGTGATCTATTTGGGAGAAATGTGGCATGTCTGGAAGAAACTGTCCTCTTTTGGGGATAAAAGAGGTATTTGTGGGTGAAAAGGTCCTATTTGAAGGGGGAAAGCTGGTATTTCTTGGAGAAGATGTGATCTATTTGGGAGAAATGAGGCATGTCTGGAAGAAACTGTCCTCTTTTGGGGATAAAAGAGGTATTTGTGGGTGAAAAGGTCCTATTTGAAGGGGAAACCTGGTATTTCTTGGAGAAGATGTGATATATTTGGGAGAAATGTGGCCTTTCTGGAAGAAAATGTCCTATTTTGGGGATAAAAGAGGTATTTGTGGGTGAAAAGGTCCTATTTGAGGGGGGAAACCTGGTATTTCTTGGAGAAGATGTGATCTATTTGGGAGAAATGTGGCATTTCTGAAAGAAACTGTCCTCTTTTGGGGATAAAACAGGTATTTGTGGGTGAAAAGGTCCTATTTCCAGGGGTAAACTTGGTATTTCTTGGAGAAGATGTGATGTATTTGGGAGAAATGTGGCATGTCAGGAAGAAACTGTCCTATTTTGGGGATAAAAGAGGTACTTGTGGGTGAAAAGGTCCTATTTGAAGGGGGAAAACTGGTATTTCTTGGAGAAGATGTTCTATACTTGGGAGAAATCTGGAATTTCTAGAAGAAAATTTCCAATTTGAGGGATAAAAGAGGTATTTGTGGGTGAAAAGCTCCCATTTCGAGGGGGAACCCTGGTATTTCTTGGGGAAGATGTGATCTATTTGGGAGAAATGTGGCATGTCTGGAAGAAACTGTCCTCTTTTGGGGATAAAAGAGGTATTTGTGGGTGAATAGTTCCTATTTCCAGGGGGAAACCTGGTATTTCTTGGAGAAGATGTGATATATTTGGGAGAAATGTGGCATTTCTGGAAGAAATAGTTCAATTTGGGGGGAGAAGGCAGGTATTTGCGGGAGAAAAGTTCCTATTTCAGGAGGAATCCTGGTATTTCTTGGGGAAGATGTGATCTATTTGGGAGAAATGTGGCATGTCTGGTAGAAACTGTCCTATTTTGGGATGAAAGAGGTATTTGTGGGTGAATAGTTCCTAGTTCCAGGGGTAATCCTGGTATTTCTTGGAGAAGATGTGATCTATTTGGGAGAAATGTGGCATTTCTGGAAGAAACTGTCCTCTTTTGGGGATAAAAGAGGTATATGTGGGTGAAAAGGTCCTATTTGAAGGGGGAAAGCTGGTATTTCTTGGAGAAGATGTGATATATTTGGGAGAAATGTGGCATTTCTGGAAGAAAAAGTCCAATTTGCGGGGAGAAGGCTGGTATTTGTGGGAGAAAAGGTCCTATTTCAAGGGGGAATCCTGGTATTTCTTGGAGAAGATGTGGTATATTTGGGAGAAATCTGGCATGTCAGGAAGAAACTGTCCTCTTTTGGGGATAAAAGAGGTATTTGTGGGTGAAAAGGTCTTATTTCCAGGGGGAAACGTGGTATTTCTTGGAGAAGATGTGATCTATTTGGGAGAAATGTGGCCTTTCTGGAAGAAACTTTCCTATTCTGGGGATAAAAGAGGTATTTCTGGGTGAAAAGGTCCTATTTGAAGGGGGAATCCTGGTATTTCTTGGAGAAGATGTGAGATATTTGGGAGAAATTTGTCATATCTGGCAGAAACTGTCCTATATTGGTGATAAAAGAGGTATTTGTGGGTGAAAAGTTCCTATTTGAAGGGGGAAACCTGGTATTTCTTGGAGAAGATGTGATCTATTTGGGAGAAATGTGGCATTTCTGGAGGAAACTGTCCTCTTTTGGGGATAAAATAGGTATTTGTGGGTGAAAAGGTCCTATTTGATGGGGAATCCTGGTATTTCTTGGAGAAGATGTGATATATTTGGGAGAAATGTGGCATTTATGGAAGAAACTGTCCACTTTTGGGGATAAAACAGGTATTTCTTGGAGAAAAGTTCCTATTTCAGGAGGAATCCTGGTATTTCTTGGAGAAGATGTGATATATTTGGGAGAAATGTGGCATTTCTGGAAGAAAAAGTCCAATTTGCGGGGAGAAGGCTGGTATTTGTGGGAGAAAAGTTCCTACTTCAACGGGGAATCCTGGTATTTCTTGGAGAAGATGTGGTATATTTGGGAGAAATCTGGCATGTCAGGAAGAAACTGTCCTCTATTGGGGATAAAAGTGGTATTTGTGGGTGAAAAGGTCCTATTTCCAGGGGGAAACGTGGTATTTCTTGGAGAAGATGTGATCTATTTGGGAGAAATGTGGCATTTCTGGAGGAAAATGCCCTATCTGGGTGGATAAAAGAGGTATTTTTGGGTGAAAAGGTCCTATTTGAAGGGGGAATCGTGGTATTTCTTGGAGAAGATGTGATATATTTGGGAGAAATGTGGCCTTTCTGGAAGAAACTGTCCTATTTTGGGGATAAAAGAGGTATTTGTGGGTGAAAATGTTCTATTTGAAGGGGGAAACCAGGTATTTCTTGGAGAAGATGTGATCTATTTGGGAGAAATGTGGCATTTCTGGAAGAAAAAGTCAAATTTGGGGGGAGAAGGCAGGTATTCGTGGGAGAAAAGTTCCTATTTCAGGAGGAATCCTGGTATTTCTTGGAGAAGATGTGATATATTTGGGACAAATGTGGCATGTCTGGAAGAAACTGTCCTCTTTTGGGGATAAAAGAGGTACTTGTGGGTGAAAAGGTCCTATTTGAAGGGGGAAACGTGGTATTTCTTGGAGAAGATGTGATATATTTGGGAGAAATGTGGCATTCCTGGAAGAAACTGTCCTCTTTTGGGGATAAAAGAGGTATTTGTGGGTGAAAAGGTCCTATTTGAAGGGGGAAAGCTGGTATTTCTTGGAGAAGATGTGATCTATTTGGGAGAAATGTGGCATGTCTGGAAGAAACTGTCCTCTTTTGGGGATAAAAGAGGTATTTGTGGGTGAAAAGGTCCTATTTGGAGGGGGAAAGCTGGTATTTCTTGGAGAAGATGTGATCTATTTGGGAGAAATGTGGCCTTTCTGGAAGAAACTGTCCTCTTTTGGGGATAAAAGAGGTATTTGTGGGTGAAAAGGTCCTATTTGAAGGGGGAAAGCTGGTATTTCTTGGAGAAGATGTGCTATATTTGGGAGAAATGTGGCATTTCTGGAAGAAACTGTCATCTTTTGGGGATAAAAGAGGTATTTGTGGGTGAAAAGGTCCTATTTGAAGGGGGAAAGCTGGTATTTCTTGGAGAAGATGTGATACATTTGGGAGAAATGTGGCATTTCTGGAAGAAAAAGTCCAATTTGGGGGGAGAAGGCAGGTATTTGTGGGAGAAAAGTTCCTATTTCAGGAGGAATCCTGGTATTTCTTGGAGAAGATGTGATCTATTTGGGAGAAATGTGGCATTTCTGGAAGAAACTGTCCACTTTTGGGGATAAAAGAGGTATTTGTGGGTGAAAAGGTCCTATTTGAAGGGGGAAAGCTGGTATTTCTTGGAGAAGATGTGATATATTTGGGAGAAATGTGGCCTTTCTGGAAGAAACTGTCCTATTTTGGGGAATAAAAGAGGTATTTGTGGGTGAAAAGGTCTTATCTGAAGGGGGAAACCTGGTATTTCTTGGAGAAGATGTGATCTATTTGGGAGAAATGTGGCATGTCTGGAAGAAACTGTCCTCTTTTGGGGATAAAAGAGGTATTTGTGGGTGAATAGTTCCTATTTCAAGGGGGAAAGCTGGTATTTCTTGGAGAAGATGTGATATATTTGGGAGAAATGTGGCATTTCTGGAAGAAATAGTTCAATTTGGGGGGAGAAGGCAGGTATTTGCGGTAGAAAAGTTCCTATTTCAGGAGGAATCCTGGTATTTCTTGGAGAAGATGTGATATATTTGGGAGAAATGTGGCCTTTCTGGCAGAAAATGTTCTCTTTTGGGGATAAAAGAGGTATTTGTGGGTGAAAAGGTCCTATTTGAAGGGGGAAAGCTGGTATTTCTTGGAGAAGATGTGATATATTTGGGAGAAATCTGGCATTTCTGGAGGAAACTGTCCTCTTTTGGGGATAAAAGAGGTATTTGTGGGTGAAAAGGTCCTATTTGAAGGGGGAAAGCTGGTATTTCTTGGAGAAGATGTGATATATTTGGGAGAAATGTGGCATTTCTGGAAGAAACTGTCCTCCTTTGGGGATAAAAGAGGTATTTGTGGGTGAAAAGGTCCTATTTGAAGGGGGAAACCTGGTATTTCTTGGAGAAGATGTGATCTATTTGGGAGAAATGTGGCATGTCTGGAAGAAACTGTCCTATTTTGGGGATAAAAGAGGTATTTGTGGGTGAAAAGGTCCTATTTGAAGGGGGAAACGTGGTATTTCTCGGAGAAGATGTGATATATTTGGGAGAAATGTGACATGTCAGGAAGAAAGAGTCCTATTTTGGGGATAAAACAGGTATTTGTGGGTGAAAAGGTCCTATTTGAAGGGGGAAACGTGGTATTTCTTGGAGAAGATGTGATCTATTTGGGAGAAATGTGGCCTTTCCGGAAGAAACTGTCCTATTCTGGGGATAAAAGAGGTATTTGTGGGTGAAAAGGTCCTATTTGAAGGGGGAATCCTGGTATTTCTTGGAGAAGATGTGATATATTTGGGAGAAATGTGGCATGTCTGGAAGAAACTGTCCTCTTTTGGGGATAAAAGAGGTATTTGTGGGTGAAAAGGTTCTATTTGAAGGGGGAAACGTGGTAATTCTTGGAGATGATGTTCTATATTTGGGAGAAATGTGGCCTTTCTGGAAGAAACTGTCCTCTTTTGGGGATAAAACAGATATTTGTGGGTGAAAATGTCCTATTTGAAGGGGGAAACTTGGTATTTCTTGGAGAAGATGTGATATATTTGGGAGAAATCTGGCATTTCTGGAAGAAACTGTCCTATTTTGGTGATAAAAGAGGTATTTGTGGGTGAAAAGGTCCTATTTGAAGGGGGAATCCTGGTATTTCTTGGAGAAGATGTGATCTATTTGGGAGAAATGTGGCATGTCTGGAAGAAACTGTCCTATTTTGGGGAGAAAAGAGGTACTTGTGGGTGAAAAGATCCTATTTCGAGGGGGACTCCTGGTATTTCTTGGAGATGATGTGCTATATTTGGGAGAAATGTGGCCTTTCTGGAAGAAACTGTCCTATTTTGGGGATAAAAGAGGTATTTGTGGGTGAAAAGGTCCTATTTGAAGGGGGAACCCTGGTATTTCTTGGAGAAGATGTGATGTATTTGGGAGAAATGTGGCATGTCTGGAAGAAACTGTCCTCTTTTGGGGATAAAAGAGGTATTTGTGGGTGAAAAGGTCCTATTTGAAGGGGGAAAGCTGGTATTTCTTGGAGAAGATGTGATATATTTGGGAGAAATGTGGCATTTCTGGAAGAAAAAGTTCAATTTGGGGGGAGAAGGCAGGTATTTGCGGGAGAAAATTTCCTATTTCAGGAGGAACCCTGGTATTTCTTGGAGAAGATGTGATATATTTGGAAGAAATGTGGCATGTCTGGCAGAAACTGTTCTATTTTGGGGATAAAAGAGGTATTTGTGGGTGAAAAGTTCCTATTTGAAGGTGGAATCCTGGTATTTCTTGGAGAAGATGTGATCTATTTGGGAGAAATGTGGCATGTCTGGAAGAAACTGTCCTCTTTTGGGGATAAAAGAGGTATTTGTGGGTGAAAAGGTCCTATCTGAAGGGGGAAAGCTGGTATTTCTTGGAGAAGATGTGATCGATTTGGGAGAAATGTGGCATGTCTGGAAGAAACTGTCCTCTTCTGGGGATAAAAGAGGTATTTGTGGGTGAAAAGGTCCTATTTGAAGGGGGAAACGTGGTATTTCTTGGAGAAGATGTAATATATTTGGGAGAAATTTGTCATATCTGGCAGAGACTGTCCTCTTTAGGGGATAAAAGAGGTATTTGTGGGTGAAAAGGTCCTATTTGAAGGGGGAAACCTGGTATTTCTTGGAGAAGATGTGATCTATTTGGGAGAAATGTGGCATGTCAGGAAGAAACAGTCCTATTTTGGGAAAAAAAGAGGTATTTGTGGGTGAAAAGGTCCTATTTCGAGGGGGAAAGGTGGTATTTCTTGGAGAAGATGTGATCTATTTGGGAGAAAGGTGGCATTTCTGGAAGAAACTGTCCTATTTTGGGGATAAAGGAGGTATTTGTGGGTGAAAAGGTCCTATTTGAAGGGGGAAAGCTGGTATTTCTTGGAGAAGATGTGATATATTTGGGAGAAATGTGGCCTTTCTGAAGAAACTGTCCTCTTTTGGGGATAAAAGAGGTATTTGTGGGTGAATAGTTCCTATTTCAAGGGGGAAACCTGGTATTTCTTGGAGAAGATGTGATACATTTGGGAGAAATGTGGCATTTCTGTTAGAAATAGTTCAATTTGGGGGGAGAAGGCAGGTATTTGCGGGAGAAAAGTTCCTATTTCAGGAGGAATACTGGTATTTCTTGGAGAAGATGTGATCTATTTGGGAGAAATGTGGCATTTCTGGAGGAAACTGTCCTCTTTTGGGGATAAAAGAGGTATTTGTGGGTGAAAAGGTCCTATTTGAAGGGGGAATCCTGGTATTTCTTGGAGAAGATGTGGTATATTTGGGAGAAATGTGGCATGTCTGGAAGAAACTGTCCTCTTTTGGGGATAAAAGAGGTATTTGTGGGTGAAAAGGTCCTATTTGAAGGGGGAAACCTGGTATTTCTTGGAGAAGATGTGGTATATTTTGGAGAAATGTGGCATTTCTGGAAGAAACAGTCCTATTTTGGGGATAAAAGAGGTATTTGTGGGTGAAAAGGTCCTATTTGAAGGGGGAAACCTGGTATTTCTTGGAGAAGATGTGATATATTTGGGAGAAATCTGGCATTTCTGGAAGAAAATTTCCAATTTGAGGGATAAAACAGGTATTTGTGGGTGAAAAGGTCCTATTTGAAGGGGGAAACGTGGTATTTCTCGGAGAAGATGTGATATATTTGGGAGAAATGTGGCATGTCTGGAAGAAACTGTCCTATTTTGGGGATAAAAGAGGTATTTGTGGGTGAAAAGGTCCTATTTGAAGGGGGAAAGCTGGTATTTCTTGGAGAAGATGTGATATATTTGGGAGAAATGTGGCCTTTCTGGAAGAAACTGTCCTATTCTGGGGATAAAAGAGGTATTTGTGGGTGAAAAGGTCCTATTTGAAGGTGGAAAGCTGGTATTTCTTGGAGAAGATGTGATATATTTGGGAGAAATGTGGCATTTCTGGTAGAAACTGTCCTCTTTTGGGGATAAAAGAGGTATTTGTGGGTGAAAAGGTCCTATTTCGAGGGGGAAAGCTGGTATTTCTTGGAGAAGATGTGAGATATTTGGGAGAAATTTGTCATTTCTGGCAGAAACTGTCCTATTTTGGTGATAAAAGAGGTATTTGTGGGTGAAAAGTTCCTATTTGAAGGGGGAAACCTGGTATTTCTTGGAGAAGATGTGATCTATTTGGGAGAAATGTGGCATTTCTGGAGGAAACTGTCCTCTTTTGGGGATAAAAGAGGTATTTGTGGGTGAAAAGGTCCTATTTGAAGTGGGAATCCTGGTATTTCTTGGAGAAGATGTGATATATTTGGGAGAAATGTGGCATGTCTGGAAGAAACTGTCCACTTTTGGGGATAAAACAGGTATTTCTTGGAGAAAAGTTCCTATTTCAGTAGGAATCCTGGTATTTCTTGGAGAAGATGTGATATATTTGGGAGAAATGTGGCATTTCTGGAAGAAAAAGTCCAATTTGCGGGGAGAAGGCTGGTATTTGTGGGAGAAAAGTTCCTATTTCAACGGGGAATCCTGGTATTTCTTGGAGAAGATGTGGTATATTTGGGAGAAATCTGGAATGTCAGGAAGAAACTGTACTCTATTGGGGATAAAAGTGGTATTTGTGGGTGAAAAGGTCCTATTTCCATGGGGAAACGTGGTATTTCTTGGAGAAGATGTGATCTATTTGGGAGAAATGTGGCATTTCTGGAGGAAAATGCCCTATCTGGGTGGATAAAAGAGGTATTTTTGGGTGAAAAGGTCCTATTTGAAGGGGGAATCGTGGTATTTCTTGGAGAAGATGTGATATATTTGGGAGAAATGTGGCATTTCTGGAAGAAACTGTCATCTTTTGGGGATAAAAGAGGTATTTGTGGGTGAAAAGGTCCTATTTGAAGGGGGAAAGCTGGTATTTCTTGGAGAAGATGTGATACATTTGGGAGAAATGTGGCATTTCTGGAAGAAAAAGTTCAATTTGGGGGGAGAAGGCAGGTATTTGTGGGAGAAAAGTTCCTATTTCAGGAGGAATCCTGGTATTTCTTGGAGAAGATGTGATATATTTGGGAGAAATGTGGCATTTCTGGCAGAAAATGTCCTATTTTGGGGATAAAAGAGGTATTTGTGGGTGAAAAGGTCCTATTTGAAGGGGGAAAGCTGGTATTTCTTGGAGAAGATGTGATATATTTGGGAGAAATGTGGCCTTTCTGGAAGAAACTGTCCTATTCTGGGAATAAAAGAGGTATTTGTGGGTGAAAAGGTCTTATCTGAAGGGGGAAACCTGGTATTTCTTGGAGAAGATGTGATCTATTTGGGAGAAATGTGGCATGTCTGGAAGAAACTGTCCTCTTTTGGGGATAAAAGAGGTATTTGTGGGTGAATAGTTCCTATTTCCAGGGGGAAACCTGGTATTTCTTGGAGAAGATGTGATATATTTGGGAGAAATGTGGCATTTCTGGAAGAAATAGTTCAATTTGGGGGGAGAAGGCAGGTATTTGCGGGAGAAAAGTTCCTATTTCAGGAGGAATCCTGGTATTTCTTGGAGAAGATGTGATATATTTGGGAGAAATGTGGCCTTTCTGGCAGAAAATGTTCTCTTTTGGGGATAAAAGAGGTATTTGTGGGTGAAAAGGTCCTATTTGAAGGGGGAAAGCTGGTATTTCTTGGAGAAGATGTGATCTATTTGGGAGAAATGTGGCCTTTCTGGAAGAAACTGTCCTCTTTTGGGGATAAAAGAGGTATTTGTGGGTGAAAAGGTCCTATTTCCAGGGGGAAACCTGGTATTTCTTGGAGAAGATGTGGTATATTTGGGAGAAATGTGGCATTTCTGGAAGAAACTGTCCTCTTTTGGGGATAAAAGAGGTATTTGTGGGTGAAAAGGTCCTATTTGAAGGGGGAAACCTGGTATTTCTTGGAGAAGATGTGATCTATTTGGGAGAAATCTGGCATTTCTGGAAGAAAATGTCCTCTTCTGGGGATAAAAGAGGTATTTGTGGGTGAAAAGGTCCTATTTGAAGGGGGAAACGTGGTATTTCTTGGAGAAGATGTGATATATTTGGGAGAAATGTGACATGTCAGGAAGAAACAGTCCTATTTTGGGGATAAAACAGGTATTTGTGGGTGAAAGGGTCCTATTTGAAGGGGGAAACGTGGTATTTCTTGGAGAAGATGTGATCTATTTGGGAGAAATGTGGCCTTTCTGGAAGAAACTGTCCTATTCTGGGGATAAAAGAGGTATTTGTGGGTGAAAAGGTCCTATTTGAAGGGGGAATCCTGGTATTTCTTGGAGAAGATGTGATATATTTGGGAGAAATGTGGCATGTCTGGAAGAAAATGTCCTCTTTTGGGGATAAAAGAGGTATTTGTGGGTGAAAAAGTTCTATTTGAAGGGGGAAACGTGGTATTTCTTGGAGATGATGTTCTATATTTGGGAGAAATGTGGCCTTTCTGGAAGAAACTGTCCTCTTTTGGGGATAAAACAGATATTTGTGGGTGAAAATGTCCTATTTGAAGGGGGAAACGTGGTATTTCTTGGAGAAGATGTGATCTATTTGGGAGAAATGTGGCATTTCTGGAAGAAACTGTCCTATTTTGGTGATAAAAGAGGTATTTGTGGGTGAAAAGGTCCTATTTCCAGGGGGAAACGTGGTATTTCTTGGAGAAGATGTGATCTATTTGGGAGAAATGTGGCATGTCTGGAAGAAACTGTCCTATTTTGGGGAGAAAAGAGGTACTTGTGGGTGAAAAGATCCTATTTCGAGGGGGACTCCTGGTATTTCTTGGAGAAGATGTGATCTATTTGGGAGAAATGTGGCCTTTCTGGAAGAAACTGTCCTCTTTTGGGGATAAAAGAGGTATTTGTGGGTGAAAAGGTCCTATTTGAAGGGGGAAAGCTGGTATTTCTTGGAGAAGATGTGATCTATTTGGGAGAAATGTGGCATTTCTGGAAGAAACTGTCCTCTTTTGGGGATAAAAGAGGTATTTGTGGGTGAAAAGGTCCTATTTGAAGGGGGAAAGCTGGTATTTCTTGGAGAAGATGCGATATATTTGGGAGAAATGTGGCATTTCTGGAAGAAAAAGTTCAATTTGGGGGGAGAAGGCAGGTATTTGCGGGAGAAAAGTTCCTATTTCAGGAGGAATCCTGGTATTTCTTGGAGAAGATGTGATATATTTGGGAGAAATGTGGCATTTCTGGCAGAAAATGTTCTCTTTTGGGGATAAAAGAGGTATTTGTGGGTGAAAAGGTCCTATTTGAAGGGGGAATC
>JASCYN010000149.1:21642244-21707946 GCA_030408155.1 Lophura swinhoii | reverse complement strand
AATTGGACTTTTTCTTCCAGAAATGCCACATTTCTCCCAAATATATCACATCTTCTCCAAGAAATACCAGTATTCCTCCTGAAATAGGAACTTTTCTCCCACAAATACCTGTTTTATCCCCAAAAGAGGACAGTTTCTTCCAGAAATGCCACATTTCTCCCAAATATATCACATCTTCTCCAAGAAATACCAAGTTTACCCCTTCAAATAGGACCTTTTCACCCACAAATACCTCTTTCATCCCCAGAATAGGACAGTTTCTTCCAGAAATGCCACTTTTCTCCCAAATATATCACATCTTCTCCAAGAAATACCACGTTTCCCCTTCAAATAGGACCTTTTCACCCACAAATACCTCCTTTATCCCCAAAATAGGACAGTTTCTTCCAGAAATGCCACATTTCTCCCAAATATACCACATCTTCTCCAAGAAATACCAGCTTTCCCCCTGGAAATAGGACCTTTTCTCCCACAAATACCTCTTTTATCCCCAAAAGAGGACATTGTCTTCCAGAAATGCCAGATTTCTCCCAAATATACCACATCTTCTCAAAGAAATACCAGCTTTCCCCTTCAAATAGGACCTTTTCAACCACAAATACCTCTTTTATCCCCAAAAGAGGACAGTTTCTGCCAGAAATGCCACATTTCTCCCAAATAAATCACATCTTCTCCAAGAAATACCTGGGTTCCCCCTTCAAATGGGACCTTTTCACCCACAAATACCTCTTTTATCCCCAAAAGAGGACAGTTTCTTCCAGACATGCCACATTTCTCCCAAATAGATCACATCTTCTCCAAGAAATACCAGGTTTCCCCCTTCAAATAGGATCTTTTCACCCACAAATACCTCTTTTCTCCCCCAGATAGGGCATTTTCCTCCAGAAATGCCACATTTCTCCCAAATATATCACATCTTCTCCAAGAAATATCAGGATTACCCCTGGAAATAGGAACTTGTCACCCACAAATACCTCTTTTATCCCCAAAAAAGGGCATTTTCTGCCAGAAAGGCCACATTTCTCCCAAATAGATCACATCTTCTCCTAGAAATACCAGGTTTCCCACTCGAAATAGGACCTTTTCACCCACAAATACCCCTTTTTTTCCCAAAATAGGACAGTTTCTTCCAGAAATGCCACATTTCTCCCAAATAGATCACATCTTCTCCAAGAAATACCACGTTTCCCCCTTCAAATAGGACCTTTTCACCCACAAATACCTCTTTTATCCCCAAAAGAGGACAGTTTCTTCCTGACATGCCACATTTCTCCCAAATAGATCACATCTTCTCCAAGAAATACCAGCTTTCCCCCTTCAAATAGAACCTTTTCACCCACAACTACCTCTTTTATCCCCAAAATAGGACAGTTTCTTCCAGACATGCCACATTTCTCCCAAATAGATCACATCTTCTCCATGAAATACCAGCTTTCCCCCTTCAAATAGGACCTATTCACCCTCAAATACCTCTTTTATCCCCAAAAGAGGACAGTTTCTGCCAGAAATGACAAATTTCTCCCAAATATATCACATCTTCTCCAAGATATACAAGGGTTCCTCCTGAAATAGGACCTTTTCACCCACAAATACCTCTTTTATCCCCAAAAGAGGACAGTTTCTTCCAGACATGCCACATTTCTCCCAAATAGATCACATCTTCTCCAAGAAATACCAGCTTTCCCCCTCGAAATAGGAACTTTTCACCCACAATACCTGTTATATCCCCAAAAGAGGACAGTTTCTTCCAGAAATGCCACATTTCTCCCAAATATATCACATCTTCTCCAAGAAATACCAGGTTTCCCCCTTCAAATAGGACCTTTTCACCCACAAATACCTGTTTTATCCCCAAAAGAGGACAGTTTCTTCCAGAAATGCCACATTTCTCCCAAATAGATCACATCTTCTCCAAGAAATACCAGCTTTCCCCCTTCAAATAGGACCTTTTCACCCACAAATACCTGTTTTATCCCCAAAATATGTCTGTTTCTTCCAGACATGCCACATTTCTCCCAAATAGATCACATCTTCTCCAAGAAATACCTCGTTTCCCCCTTCAAATAGGACCTATTCACCCACAAATACCTCTTTTATCCCTCAAATTGGAAATTTTCTTCCAGAAATGCCAGATTTCTCCCAAATATATCACATCTTCTCCAAGAAATACCACGTTTCCCCCTTCAAATAGGACCTTTTCACCCACAAATACCTCTTTTATCCCCAAAAGAGGGACAGTTTCTTCCAGAAAGGCCACATTTCTCCCAAATATAGAACATCATCTCCAAGAAATACCAGGTTTCCCCCTGGAAATAGTACCTTTTCACCCACAAATACCTCTTTTATCCCCAAAAGAGGAAAGTTTCTTCCAGACATGGCACATTTCTCCCAAATAGATCACATCTTCTCCAAGAAATACCAGGATTCCCCCTTCAAATAGGACCTTTTCACCCACAAATACCTCTTTTATCCCCAAAAGAGAACATTTTCTGCCAGAAATGCCACATTTCTCCCAAATATATCACATCTTCTCCAAGAAATACCAGGATTCCTCCTGAAATAGGAACTTTTCTCCCGCAAATACCTGCCTTCTCCCCCCAAATTGAACTTTTTCTTCCAGAAATGCCACATTTCTCCCAAATATATCGCATCTTCTCCAAGAAATACCAGCTTTCCCCCTTCAAATAGGACCTTTTCACCCACAAATACCTCTTTTATCACCAAAATAGGACAGTTTCTTCCAGAAATGCCAGATTTCTCCCAAATATATCACATCTTCTCCAAGAAATACCACGTTTCCCCCTTCAAATAGGACATTTTCACCCACAAATATCTGTTTTATCCCCAAAAGAGGACAGTTTCTTCCAGACATGCCACATTTCTCCCAAATATAGAACATCATCTCCAAGAAATACCACGTTTCCCCCTTCAAATAGAACCTTTTCACCCACAAATACCTCTTTTATCCCCAAAAGAGGACAGTTTCTTCCAGACATGCCACATTTCTCCCAAATATATCACATCTTCTCCAAGAAATACCAGCTTTCCCCTTCAAATAGGACCTTTTCACCCACAAATACCTCTTTTATCCCCAGAATAGGACAGTTTCTTCCAGAAAGGCCACATTTCTCCCAAATAGATCACATCTTCTCCAAGAAATACCACGTTTCCCCCTTCAAATAGGACCTTTTCACCCACAAATACCTGTTTTATCCCCAAAATAGGACTGTTTCTTCCTGACATGTCACATTTCTCCCAAATATATCACATCTTCTCCAAGAAATACCACGTTTCCCCCTTCAAATAGGACCTATTCACCCACAAATACCTCTTTTATCCCCAAAAGAGGACAGTTTCTGCCAGAAATGCAAGATTTCTCCCAAATATATCACATCTTCTCCAAGAAATACCAGGTTTCCCCCTTCAAATAGGACCTTTTCACCCACAAATACCTCTTTTATCCCCAAAAGAGGACAGTTTCTTCCAGAAATGCCACATTTCTCCCAAATATACCACATCTTCTCCAAGAAATACCAGGTTTCCCCCTGGAAATAGTACCTTTTCACCCACAAATACCTCTTTTATCCCCAAAAGAGGACAGTTTCTTCCGGACATGCCACATTTCTCTCAAATATATCACATCTTCTCCAAGAAATACCAGGTTTACCCCCTTCAAATAGGACCTTTTCACCCACAAATACCTCTTTTATCCCCAAAAGAGAACATTTTCTGCCAGAAAGGCCACATTTCTCCCAAATATATCACATCTTCTCCAAGAAATACCAGGATTCCTCCTGAAATAGGAACTTTTCTCCGCAAATACCTGCCTTCTCCCCCCAAATTGAACTATTTCTTCCAGAAATGCCACATTTCTCCCAAATATATCACATCTTCTCCAAGAAATACCAGCTTTCCCCCTTGAAATAGGAACTATTCAGCCACAAATACCTCTTTTATCCCCAAAAGAGGACAGTTTCTTCCAGACATGCCACATTTCTCCCAAATAGATCACATCTTCTCCAAGAAATACCAGGTTTCCCCCTTCAGATAAGACCTTTTCACCCACAAATACCTCTTTTATTCCCAGAATAGGACAGTTTCTTCCAGAAAGGCCACATTTCTCCCAAATATATCACATCTTCTCCAAGAAATACCAGCTTTCCCCCTTCAAATAGGACCTTTTCACCCACAAATACCTCTTTTATCCCCAAAAGAGCACTGTTTCTTCCAGAAATGCCACATTTCTCCCAAATATATCACATCTTCTCCAAGAAATACCAGGATTCCTCCTGAAATAGGAACGTTTCTCCCACAAATACCTGCCTTCTCCCCCCAAATTGAACTTTTTCTTCCAGAAATGCCACATTTCTCCCAAATGTATCACATCTTCTCCAAGAAATACCAGCTTTCCCCCTTCAAATAGGACCTTTTCACCCACAAATACCTCTTTTATCCCCAAAAGATGACAGTTTCTTCCAGAAATGCCACATTTCTCCCAAATATATCACATCTTCTCCAAGAAATACCACGTTTCCCCCTTCAAATAGGACCTTTTCACCCACAAATACCTCTTTTATCCCCAAAATAGGACAGTTTCTTCCAGAAAGGCCACATTTCTCCCAAATAGATCACATCTTCTCCAAGAAATACCAGCTTTCCCCCTCCAAATAGGACCTTTTCACCCACAAATACCTCTTTTATCCCCAAAAGAGGACAGTTTCTTCCAGACATGCCACATTTCTCCCAAATAGATCACATCTTCTCCAAGAAATACCAGCTTTCCCCCTTCAAATAGGACCTTTTCACCCACAAATACCTCTTTTATCCCCAAAAGAGGACAGTTTCTTCCAGACATGCCACATTTCTCCCAAATATATCACATCTTCTCCAAGAAATACCACGTTTCCCCCTTCAAATAGGACCTTTTCACCCACAAGTACCTCTTTTATCCCCAAAAGAGGACAGTTTCTTCCAGACATGCCACATTTCTCCCAAATAGATCACATCTTCTCCAAGAAATACCAGGATTCCTCCTGAAATAGGAACTTTTCTCCCACAAATACCTGCCTTCTCCCCCCAAATTTGACTTTTTCTTCCAGAAATGCCACATTTCTCCCAAATAGATCACATCTTCTCCAAGAAATACCTGGTTTCCCCCTTCAAATAGAACATTTTCACCCAAAAATACCTCTTTTATCCCCAAAAGAGGACAGTTTCTTCCAGAAAGGCCACATTTCTCCCAAATATATCACATCTTCTCCAAGAAATACCAGGATTCCCCCTTCAAATAGGACCTTTTCACCCAAGAATACCTCTTTTATCCACCCAGATAGGGCATTTTCCTCCAGAAATGCCACATTTCTCCCAAATAGATCACATCTTTTCCAAGAAATACCACGTTTCCCCATGGAAATAGGACCTTTTCACCCACAAATACCACTTTTATCCCCAATAGAGGACAGTTTCTTCCTGACATTCCAGATTTCTCCCAAATATACCACATCTTCTCCAAGAAATACCAGGATTCCCCGTTGAAATAGGAACTTTTCTCCCACAAATACCAGCCTTCTCCCCGCAAATTGGACTTTTTCTTCCAGAAATGCCACATTTCACCCAAATAAATCACATCTTCTCCAAGAAATACCAGGATTCCTCCTGAAATAGGAACTTTTCTCCAAGAAATACCTGTTTTATCCCCAAAAGTGGACAGTTTCTTCCATAAATGCCACATTTCTCCCAAATATATCACATCTTCTCCAAGAAATACCAGGATTCCCCCTTCAAATAAGACCTTTTCACCCACAAATACCTCTTTTATCCCCAAAAGAGGACAGTTTCCTCCAGAAATGCCACATTTCTCCCAAATAGATCACATCTTCTCCAAGAAATACCAGGTTTCCCCCTTCAAATAGGAACTTTTCACCCACAAATACCTCTTTTATCCCCAAAATAGGACAGTTTCTGCCAGATATGACAAATTTCTCCCAAATATCTCACATCTTCTCCAAGAAATACCAGCTTTCCCCCTCGAAATAGGACCTTTTCACCCACAAATACCTCTTTTATCCCCAAAAGAGGACAGTTTCTACCAGAAATGCCACATTTCTCCCAAATATATCACATCTTCTCCAAGAAATACCAGCTTTCCACCTTCAAATAGGATCTTTTCACCCACAAATACCTCTTTTATCCCCAGAATAGGACAGTTTCTTCCAGAAAGGCCACATTTCTCCCAAATATATCACATCTTCTCCAAGAAATACCAGCTTTCCCCCTTCAAATAGGACCTTTTCACCCACAAATACCTCTTTTATCCCCAAAATAGGACAGTTTCTTCCAGACAAGCCACATTTCTCCCAAATATATCACATCTTCTCCGAGAAATACCACGTTTCCCCCTTCAAATAGGACCTTTTCACCCACAAATACCTGTTTTATCCCCAAAATACGACAGTTTCTTCCAGACATGCCACATTTCTCCCAAATAGATCACATCTTCTCCAAGAAATACCAGGTTTCTTCCTTCAAATAGGACCTTTTCACCCACAAATACCTCTTTTATCCCCAAAATAGGACAGTTTCTTCCAGAAATGCCACATTTCTCCAAAATATACCACATCTTCTCCAAGAAATACCAGGTTTCCCCCTTCAAATAGGACCTTTTCACCCACAAATACCACTTTTATCCCCAAAAGAGGACAGTTTCTTCCAGAAATGCCACATTTCTCCCAAATATACCACATCTTCTCCAAGAAATACCAGGATTCCCCCTTCAAATAGGACCTTTTCACCCACAAATACCTCTTTTATCCCCAAAAGAGGACAGTTTCCTCCAGAAATGCCACATTTCTCCCAAATAGATCACATCTTCTCCAAGAAATACCAGTATTCCTCCTGAAATAGGAACTTTTCTCTCGCAAATACCTGCCTTCTCCCCCCAAATTGAACTATTTCTTCCAGAAATGTCACATTTCTCCCAAATGTATCACATCTTCTCCAAGAAATACCAGGTTTCCCCCTTGAAATAGGAACTATTCACCCACAAATACCTCTTTTATCCCCAAAAGAGGACAGTTTCTTCAGAAAGGCCACATTTCTCCCAAATATATCACATCTTCTCCAAGAAATACCAGCTTTCCCCCTTCAAATAGGACCTTTTCACCCACAAATACCTCCATTATCCCCAAAATAGGACAGTTTCTTCCAGAAATGCCACCTTTCTCCCAAATAGATCACATCTTCTCCAAGAAATACCAGCTTTCCCCCTCGAAATAGGACCTTTTCACCCACAAATACCTCTTTTTTTCCCAAAATAGGACTGTTTCTTCCTGACATGCCACATTTCTCCCAAATAGATCACATCTTCTCCAAGAAATACCAGGTTTCCCCCTTCAAATAGGACCTTTTCAAACACAAATACCTCTTTTATCCCCAAAAGAGGACAGTTTCTTCCAGACATGCCACATTTCTCCCAAATATATCACATCTTCTCCAAGAAATACCACGTTTCCCCCTTCAAATAGGACCTTTTCACCCACAAATACCTCTTTTATCCCCAAAAGAGGACAGTTTCTTCCAGAAATGCCAAATTTCTCCCAAATATATCACATCTTCTCCAAGAAATACCAGGGTTCCCCCTTCAAATAGGACCTTTTCACCCACAAATACCTCTTTTATCACCAAAATAGGACAGTTTCTGCCAGATATGACAAATTTCTCCCAAATATATTACATCTTCTCCAAGAAATACCACGTTTCCCCCTTCAAATAGGACCTTTTCACCCACAAATACCTCTTTTATCCCCAAAAGAGGACAGTTTCTTCCTGACATGCCACATTTCTCCCAAATCGATCACATCTTCTACAAGAAATACCAGCTTTCCCCCTTCAAATAGGACCTTTTCACCCACAAATACCTCTTTTATCCCCAAAAGAGGACAGTTTCTTCCAGACATGCCACATTTCTCCCAAATAGATCACATCTTCTCCAAGAAATACCAGGGTTCCTCCTGAAATAGGAAATTTTCTCCAAGAAATACCTGCCTTCTCCCCCCAAATTGAACTTTTTCTTCCAGAAATGCCACATTTCTCCCAAATAGATCACATCTTCTCCAAGAAATACCAGGTTTCCCCCTTCAAATAGGACCTTTTCACCCACAAATACCTCTTTCATCCCCAAAAGAGGACAGTTTCTTCCAGACATGCCACATTTCTCCCAAATAGATCACATCTTCTCCAAGAAATACCAGCTTTCCCCCTTCAAATAGGACCTTTTCACCCACAAATACCTCTTTTATCCCCAAAATAGGACAGTTTCTTCCAGAAAGGCCACATTTCTCCCAAATAGATCACATCTTCTCCAAGAAATACCAGCTTTCCCCCTTGAAATAGGACCTTTTCACCCACAAATACCTCTTTTATCCCCAAAAGAGGACAGTTTGTTCCAGAAATGCCAAATTTCTCCCAAATATATCACATCCTCTCCAAGAAATTCCAGGTTTCCCCCTTCAAATAAGACATTTTCACCCACAAATACCTGCCTTCTCCCCCTAAATTGGACTTTTACTTCCAGAAATGCCACATTTCTCCCAAATAGATCACATCTTCTCCAAGAAATACCAGGTTTCCCCCCTCAAATAGAACCTTTTCACCCACAAATACCTCCTTTATTCCCGAAATAGAACAGTTTCTTCCAGACATGCCACATTTCTCCCAAATATATCACATCTTCTCCAAGAAATACCAGCTTTCCCCCTTCAAATAGAACCTTTTCACCCAAAAATACCTCTTTTCTCCCCCCAGATAGGGCATTTTCCTCCAGAAATGCCACATTTCTCCCAAATAGATCACATCTTCTCCAAGAAATACCACGTTTCCCCCTTGAAATAGGACCTTTTCACCCACAAATACCTCTTTTATCCCCAAAAGAGGACAGTTTCTTCCAGAAATGCCACATTTCTCCCAAATAGATCACATCTTCTCCAAGAAATACCAGGATTCCCCCTTCAAATAGGACCTTTTCACCCACAAATACCTGTTTTATCCCTCAAATTTGAAATTTTCTTCCAGAAAGGCCACATTTCTCCCAAATAGATCACATCTTCTCCAAGAAATACCACGATTCCTCTTGAAATAGGTCCTTTTCTCCCACAAATACCAGGCTTCTCCAACCAAATTGGACTTTTTCTTCCAGACATGCCACATTTCTCCCAAATATATCACATCTTCTCCAAGAAATACCAGCTTACCCCCTTCAAATAGGACCTTTTCACCCACAAATACCTCTTTTATCCCCAAAAGAGGACAGTTTCTTCCAGAAATGCCACATTTCTTCCAAATATATCACATCTTCTCCAGGGAATACCAGCTTTCCCCCTTCAAATAGGACCTTTTCACACACAAATACCTCTTTTATCCCCAAAATAGGACAGTTTCTTCCAGAAATGGCACATTTCTCCCAAATAGATCACATCTTCTCCAAGAAATAGCAGGATTCCCCCTTCAAATAGGACCTATTCACCCACAAATACCTCTTTTATCCCCAAAAGAGAACAGTTTCTTCCAGAAATGCCACATTTCTCCCAAATACATCACATCTTCTCCAAGAAAGAACAGGTTTCCCCCTCGAAATAGGACCTTTTCACCCAAAAATACCCCTTATCTCCCCCCAGATAGGGCATTTTCCTACAGAAATGCCACATTTCTCCCAAATAGATCACATCTTCTCCAAGAAAAACCAGGTTTCCCCCTTCAAATAGGAACTTTTCACCCACAAATACCTCTTTCATCCCCAAAAAAGGACAGTTTCTTCCAGAAATGCCACATTTCTCCAAAATACATCACATCTTCTCCAAGAAATACCAGCTTTCCACATTCAAATAGAACCTTTTCACCCAAAAATACCTCCTTCATCATCGAAATAGAACAGTTTCTTCCAGACATGCCACATTTCTCCCAAATAGATCACATCTTCTCCAAGAAATACCAGCTTTCCCCCTTCAAATAGAACCTTTTAACCCAAAAATACCTCTTTTCTCCCCCCAGATAGGGCATTTTCCTCCAGAAATTCCACATTTCTCCCAAATAGATCACATCTTCTCCAAGAAATACCAGTATTACCCCTGGAAATAGGAACTTTTCACCCACAAATACCTCTTTCATCCCCAAAAAAGAACAGTTTCTTCCAGACATGCCACATTTCTCCCAAATAGATCACATCTTCTCCAAGAAATACCAGGGTTCCCCCTTCAAATAGGACCTTTTCACCCACAAATACCTGTTTTATCCCTCAAATTGCAAATTTTCTTCTAGAAATTCCAGATTTCTCCCAAGTATATCACATCTTCTCCAAGAAATTCCAGTTTTCCCCCTTCAAATAGGAACTTTTCACCCACAAATACCTCTTTTTTCCCAAAAGACGACAGTTTCTTCCCGACATGCCACATTTCTCCCAAATACATCACATCTTCTCCAAGAAATTCCAAGTTTACCCCTGGAAATAGGACCTTTTCACCCACAAATACCTGTTTTATCCCCAAAAGAGGACAGTTTCTTCCAGAAATGCCACATTTCTCCCAAATAGATCACATCTTCTCCAAGAAATACCAGGTTTCCCCCTTCTAATAGGACCTTTTCACCCACAAATACCTCTTTAATCCCCAAAATAGGACAATTTCTTCCAGAAAGGCCACATTTCTCCCAAATATATCACATCTTCTCCAAGAAATACCAGCTTTCCAACTTCAAATAGGACCTTTTCACCCACAAATACCTCTTTTATCCCCAAAAGAGGACAGTTTCTTCCAGACATGCCACATTTCTCCCAAATAGATCACATCTTCTCCAAGAAATACCACGTTTCCCCCTTCAAATAGGACCTTTTCACCCACAGATACCTCTTTTTTTCCCCAAAATAGGACAGTTTCTTCCAGAAATGCCTCATTTCTCCCAAATAGATCACATCTTCACCAAGAAATACCAGGAGTCCTTCTCGAAATAGGACCTTTTCTCCCACAAATACCTGTTTTATCCCCAAAATAGGACAGTTTCTTCCAGAAATGCCACATTTCTCGCAAATAGATCACATCTTCTCCTAGAAATATCGGGATTACCCCTGGAAATAGGAACTTTTCACCCACATATACCTCTTTCATCCCCAAAATAGGACAGTTTCTTCCAGACATGCCACATTTCTCCCAAATATATCACATCTTCTCCAAGAAATACCACGTTTCCCCCTTCAAATAGGACCTTTTCACCCACAAGTACCTCTTTTCTCCCCAAAATAGGACAGTTTCTTCCAGACATGCCAGATTTGTCCCAAATATATCACATCTTCTCCAAGAAATACCAGGATTCCCCCTTCAAATAGGACCTTTTCTCCCACAAATACCTGCCTTCTCCCCCCAAATTGGACTTTTACTTCCAGAAATGCCACATTTCTCCCAAATAGATCACATCTTCTCCAAGAAATACCAGCTTTCCCCCTTCAAATACAACCTTTTCACCCAAAAATACCTCTATTCTCCCCCCAGATAGGGCATTTTCCTCCAGAAATGCCACATTTCTCCCAAATATATCACATCTTCTCCAAGAAATACCACGTTTCCCCCTGGAAATAAGACCTTTTCACGCACAAATACCTCTTTTATCCCCAAAATAGGACAGTTTCTTCCACAAAAGCCAAATTTCTCCCAAATAGATCACATCTTCTTCAAGAAATACCAGCTTTCCCCCTTCAAATAGGACCTTTTCACCCAAAAATACCTCTTTTATCCCCAAAAGAGGACAGTTTCTTCCAGAAATGCCACATTTCTCCCAAATACATCACATCTTCTCCAAGAAATACCACGTTTCCCCCTTCAAATAGGACCTTTTCACCCACAAATACCTCTTTTATCCCCAAAAGAGGACAGTTTGTTCCAGAAATGCCACATTTCTCCCAAATAGATCACATCTTCTCCAAAAAATACCAGCTTTCCCCCTTCAAATAGGACCTTTTCACCCACAAATACCTCTTTTATCCCCAGAATAGGACAGTTTCTTCCAGAAAGGCCACATTTCACCCAAATAGATCACATCTTCTCCAAGAAATACCACGTTTCCCCCCTCAAATAAGACCTTTTCACCCACAAATACCTCTTTGATCCCCAAAATAGGACAGTTTATTCCAGAAATGCCACATTTCTCCCAAATAGATCACATCTTCTCCAAGAAATACCACGTTTCCCCCTTCAAATAGGACCTCTTCACCCACAAATACCTCCTTTATCCCCGAAATACAACAGTTTCTTCCAGAAATGCCACATTTCTCCCAAATACATCACATCTTCTCCAAGAAATTCCAAGTTTACCCCTGGAAATAGGACCTTTTCACCCACAAATACCTGTTTTATCCCCAAAAGAGGACAGTTTCTTCCAGAAATGCCACATTTCTCCCAAATAGATCACATCTTCTCCAAGAAATACGAGGTTTCCCCCCTCAAATAGGACCTTTTCACCCACAAATACCTCTTTTATCCCCAAAATAGGACAGTTTCTTCCAGACATGCCACATTTCTCCCAAATAGATCACATCTTCTCCAAGAAATACCAGGATTCCCCCTTCAAATAGGACCTTTTCACCCACAAATACCTCTTTTATCCCCAAAAGAGGACAGTTTCTTCCTGACATGCCACATTTCTCCCAAATACATCACATCTTCTCCAAGAAATACCAGCTTTCCCCCTTCAAATAGGACCTTTTCACCCACAAATACCTCTTTTATCCCCAAAATAGGACAGTTTCTTCCACAAAAGCCACATTTCTCCCAAATAGATCACATCTTCTTCAAGAAATACCAGCTTTCCCCCTTCAAATAGGACCTTTTCACCCAAAAATACCTCTTTTATCCCCAAAAGAGGACAGTTTCTTCCAGAAATGCCACATTTCTCCCAAATACATCACATCTTCTCCAAGAAATACCAGGATTACCCCTTCAAATAGGACCTTTTCACCCACAAATACCTCTTTTATCCCGAAAAGAGGACAGTTTGTTCCAGAAAGGCCACATTTCTCCCAAATAGATCACATCTTCTCCAAGAAATACCACGTTTCGCCCTTCAAATAGGACCTTTTCACCCACAAATACCTCCTTTATCCCCAAAATAGAACAGTTTCTTCCAGAAATGCCACATTTCTCCCAAATAGATCACATCTTCTCCAAGAAATACCAGCTTTCCCCCTTCAAATAGGACCTTTTCTCCCACAAATACCTGTTTTATCCCCAAAAGAGGACAGTTTCGTCCAGAAATGCCACATTTCTCCCAAATACATCACATCTTCTCCAAGAAATACCAGGTTTCCCCCTTCAAATAGGACCTTTTCACCCACAAATACCTCTTTTATCCCCAAAACAGGACATTTTCTGCCAGAAAGGCCACAATTCTCCCAAATAGATCACATCTTCTCCAAGAAATACCACGTTTCCCCCTTCAAATAGGACCTTTTCACCCACAAATACCTCTTATCTCCCCCCAGATAGGGCATTTTCCTCCAGAAATGCCACATTTCTCCCAAATAGATCACATCTTCTCCTAGAAATACCAGGTTTCCCCCTTCAAATAGGACCTTTTCACCCACAAATACCTCTTTTATCCCCAAAATAGGACAGTTTCTTCCAGAAATGCCACATTTCTCCCAAATAGATCACATCTTCTCCAAGAAATACCAGCTTTCCCCCTTCAAATAGGACCTTTTCACCCACAAATACCCCTTATCTCCCCCCAGATAGGGCATTTTCCTCCAGAAATGCCACATTTCTCCCAAATATATCACATCTTCTCCAAGAAATACCAGGTTTCCCCCTTCAAATAGGGCCTTTTCACCCACAAATAACTCTTTCATCCCCAAAAGAGTACAGTTTCTTCCAGAAATGCCACATTTCTCCCAAATAGATCACATCTTCTCCAAGAAATACCAGCTTTCCCCCTTCAATTAGAAGCTTTTCTCCCAAAAATACCTCTTTTCTCCCCCCAGATAGGGCATTTTCCTCCAGAAATGCCACATTTCTCCCAAATATATCACATCTTTTCCAAGAATTACCACGTTTCCCCCTGGAAATAAGACCTTTTCACCCACAAATACCTCTTTTATCCCCAAAAGAGGACAGTTTCTTCCTGACATGCCAGATTTCTCCCATATATACCACATCTTCTCCAAGAAATACCAGGATTCCTCCTGAAATAGGAACTTTTCTCCCACAAATACCTGTTTTACCCCCCAAATAGGACAGTTTCTTCCTGAAATGCCACATTTCTCCCAAATAGATCACATCTTCTCCAAGAAATACCAGGATTACCCCTGGAAATAGGAACTTTTCACCCACAAATACCTCTTTCATCCCCAAAAAAGGACAGTTTCTTCCAGACATGCCACATTTCTCCCAAATATATCACATCTTCTCCAAGAAATACCGGGGTTCCCCCTCGAAATAGGACCTTTTAACCCACAAATACCTGTTTTATCCCTCAAATTGGAAATATTCTTCTAGAAATTCCAGATTTCTCCCAAGTATAGAACATCTTCTCCAAGAAATACCAGGGTTCCCCCTTCAAATAGGACCTTTTCACCCACAAATACCTCTTTTATCCCCAACAGAGGACAGTTTCTTCCAGAAATGCCACATTTCTCCCAAATACATCACATCTTCTCCAAGAAATACCAAGTTTACCCCTGGAAATAGGACCTTTTCACCCACAAATACCTGTTTTATCCCCAAAAGAGGACAGTTTCTTCCAGAAATGCCACATTTCTCCCAAATATATCACATCTTCTCCAAGAAATACGAGGTTTCCCCCTTCAAATAGGACCTTTTCACCCACAAATACCTCTTTTATCCCCAAAATAGGGCATTTTCTGTCAGAAATGCCACATTTCTCCCAAATAGATCACATCTTCTCAAAGAAATACCAGGTTTCCCCCTTCAAATAGGACCTTTTCACCCACAAATACCTCTTTTATCCCCAGAATAGGACAGTTTCTTCCAGACATGCCACATTTCTCCCAAATATATCACATCTTCTCCAAGAAATACCACGTTTCCCCCTTCAAATAGGACCTTTTCACCCACAAATACCTCTTTTTTTCCCAAAATAGGACAGTTTCTTCCAGAAATGCCACATTTCTCCCAAATAGATCACATCTTCTCCAAGAAATACCACGTTTCCCCCTTCAAATAGGACCTTTTCACCCACAAATACCTCTTTTATCCCCACAATAGGACAGTTTCTTCCAGAAATGCCACATTTCTCCCAAATAGATCACATCTTCTCCAAGAAATACCAGCTTTCCCCCTTCAAATAGGACCTTTTCACCCACAAATACCTCTTTTTTCCCCAAATAGGACAGTTTCTTCCAGATATGCCTCATTTCTCCCAAATAAATCACATCTTCTCCAAGAAATACCAGGAGTCCCCCTCGAAATAGGACCTTTTCTCCCATAAATACCTGTTTTATCCGCAAAATAGGACAGTTTCTTCCAGAAATGCCACATTTCTCCCAAATAGATCACATCTTCTCCAAGAAATATCGGGATTACCCCCGGAAATAGGAACTTTTCACCCACAAATACCTCTTTCATCCCCAAAATAGGACAGTTTCTTCCAGACATGCCACATTTCTCCGAAATAGATCACATCTTCTCCAAGAAATACCAGCTTTCCCCCTTCAAATAGGACCTTTTCACCCAAAAATACCCCTTATCTCCCCCCAGATAGGGCATTTTCCTCCAGAAATGCCACATTTCTACCAAATAGATCACATGTTCTCCAAGAAATACCAGGTTCCCCCTTGAAATAGGACCTTTTCTCCCACAAATACCTGCCTTCTCCCCACAAATTGGACTTTTACTTCCAGAAATGCCATATTTCTCCAAAATAGATCACATCTTCTCCAAGAAATACCAGCTTTCCCCCTCGAAATAGGACCTCTTCACCCACAAATACCTCTTGTATCCCCAAAATAGGACAGTTTCTTCCTGAAAGGCCACATTTCTCCCAAATAGATCACATCTTCTCCAAGAAATACCAGGATTCCTCCTGAAATAGGAACTTTTCTCCTGCAAATACCTGTTTTATCCCCCAAATAGGCCAGTTTGTTCCAGAAATGCCACATTTCTCCCAAATATATCACATCTTCTCCAAGAAATACCAGGATTACCCCTGGAACTAGGAACTATTCACCCACAAATACCTCTTTCATCCCCAAAAGAGGACAGTTTCTTCCACACAAGCCACCTTTCTCCCAAATATATCACATCTTCCCCAAGAAATACCAGTGTTCCCCCTCGAAATAGGACCTTTTCACCCACAAATACCTGTTTTATCCCTCAAATTGGAAATTTTCTTCTAGAAATTCCAGATTTCTCCCAAGTATAGAACATCTTCTCCAAGAAATACCAGTTTTCCCCCTTCAAATAGGACCTTTTCACCCACAAATACCTCTTTTATCCCCAAAATAGGACAGTTTCTTCCTGACATGCCACATTTCTCCCAAATACATCACATCTTCTCCAAGAAATACCAAGTTTACCCCTGGAAATAGGACCTTTTCACCCACAAATACCTGTTTTATCCCCAAAAGAAGACAGTTTCTTCCAGAAATGCCACATTTCTCCCAAATAGATCACATCTTCTCCAAGAAATACCAGGTTTCCCCCTTCAAATAGGACCTTTTCACCCACAAATACCTCTTTTATCCCCAAAAGAGGACAGTTTCTTCCAGAAAGGCCACATTTCTCCCAAATAGATCACATCTTCTCCAAGAAATAACAGCTTTCCCCCTTCAAATAGGACCTTTTCACCCACAAGTACCTCTTTTCTCCGCAAAATAGGACAGTTTCTTCCAGACATGCCACATTAGTCCCAAATTGATCACATCTTCTCCAAGAAATACCAGGTTTCCCCCTTCAAATAGGACCTTTTCACCCACAAATACCTCTTTTTTTCCGAAAATAGCACAGTTTCTTCCAGACATGCCACATTTCTCCCAAATATATCACATCTTCTCCAAGAAATACCACGTTTCCCCCTTCAAATAGGACCTTTTCACCCACAACTACCTCTTTTATCCACAAAAGAGGACAGTTTCTTCCAGAAAGGCCACATTTCTCCCAAATATATCACATCTTCTCCAAGAAATACCAGGTTTCCCCCTCGAAATAGGACCTTTTCACCCACAAATACCTCTTTTATCCCCAAAAGAGGACAGTTTCCTCCAGAAATGCCTCATTTCTCCCAAATACATCACATCTTCTCCAAGAAATACCAGGAGTCCCCCTCGAAATAGGACCTTTTCTCCCACAAATACCTGTTTTATCCCCAAAAGAGGACAGTTTCCTCCAGAAAGGCCACATTTCTCCCAAATAGATCACATCTTCTCCAAGAAATACCAGGATTACCCCTGGAAATAGGAACTTTTCACCCACAAATACCTCTTTCATCCCCAAAAGAGGACAGTTTCTTCCAGACATGCCACATTTCTCCCAAATATATCACATCTTCTCCAAGAAATACCAGGTTTCCCCCTTCAAATAGTACCTTTTCACCCACAAGTACCTCTTATCTCCACAAAATAGGACAGTTTCTTCCAGACATGCCAGATTTGTCCCAAATATATCACATCTTCTCCAAGAAATACCAGGATTCCCCCTTGAAATAGGACCTTTTCTCCCACAAATACCTGCCTTCTCCCCCCAAATTGGACTTTTACTTCCAGACATGCCACATTTCTCCCAAATAGATCACATATTCTCCATGAAATACCTGGTTTCCCCCTTCAAATAGAACCTTTTCACCCATAAATACCTCCTTTATCCCCGAAATAGAACAGTTTCTTCCAGACATGCTACATTTCTCCCAAATAGATCACATCTTCTCCAAGAAATACCAGCTTTCCCCCTTCAAATACAACCTTTTCACCCAAAAATACCTCTTTTCTCCCCTCAGATAGGGCATTTTCCTCCAGAAATGCCAGATTTCTCCCAAATAGATCACATCTTCTCCAAGAAATACCACGTTTCCCCTGGAAATAAGACCTTTTCACCCAAAAATACCTCTTTTATCCCCAAAAGAGGACAGTTTCTTCCTGACATGCCACATTTCTCCCAAATATACCACATCTTCTCCAAGAAATACCAGGATTCCCAGTTGAAATAGGAACTTTTCTCCCACAAATACCAGCCTTCACCCCGCAAATTGGACTTTTTCTTCCAGAAATGCCACATTTCTCCCAAATATATCACATCTTCTCCAAGGAATTCATGGATTACTCCTGAAATAGGACATTTTCACCCACAAATACCTCTTTCATCCCCCAAATAGGACAGTTTCTTCCAGAAATGCCACATTTCTCCCAGATATATCACATCTTCTCCAAGAAATACCAGGATTACCCCTGGAACTAGGAACTATTAACCCACAAATACCTCTTTCATTCCCAAAAAAGGACAGTTTCTTCCACACATGCCACATTTCTCCCAAATATATCACATCTTCCCCAAGAAATACCAGTGTTCCCCCTCGAAATAGGACCTTTTCACCCACAAATACCTGTTTTATCCCTCAAATTGGAAATTTTCTTCTAGAAATTCCAGATTTCTCCCAAGTATAGATCATCTTCTCCAAGAAATACCAGTTTTCCCCCTTCAAATAGGACATTTTCACCCACAAATACCTCTTTTATCCCCAAAAGAGGACAGTTTCTTCCTGACATGCCACATTTCTCCCTAATACATCACATCTTCTCCAAGAAATACCAGGTTTCCCCCTTCAAATAGGACCTTTTCACCCACAAATACCTCTTTTATCCCCAAAAGAGGACAGTTTCTTTCAGAAATGCCACATTTCTCCCAAATAGATCACATCTTCTCCAAGAAATACCACGTTTCCCCCTTCAAATAGGACCTTTTCACCCACAAATACCTCTTTAATCCCCAAAATAGGACAATTTCTTCCAGATAGGCCACATTTCTCCCAAATATATCACATCTTCTCCAAGAAATACCAGCTTTCCCCCTTCAAATAGGACCTTTTCACCCACAAATACCTCTTTTATCCCCAAAAGAGGACAGTTTCTTCCAGACATGCCACATTTCTCCCAAATAGATCACATCTTCTCCATGAAATACCAGGTTTCCCCCTTCAAATAGGACCTTTTCACCCACAAATACCTCCTTTTTTTCCCAAAAGAGGACAGTTTCTTCCAGACATGCCACATTTCTCCCGAATATATCACATCTTCTCCAAGAAATACCAGCTTTCCCCCTTCAAATAGGACCTTTTCACCCACAAAGTCCTCTTTTATCCCCAGAATAGGACAGTTTCTTCCAGAAATGCCACATTTCTCCCAAATAGATCACATCTTCTCCAAGAAATATCAGGATTACCCCTGGAAATAGGAACTTTTCACCCACAAATACCTCTTTCATCCCCAAAATAGGACAGTTTCTTCCAGACATGCCACATTTCTCCCAAATAGATCACATCTTCTCCAAGAAATACCAGGTTTCCCCCTTCAAATAGGACCTTTTCACCCACAAATACCTCTTTTATCCCCAAAAGAGGACAGTTTCTTCCAGAAATGCCACATTTCTCCCAAATACATCACATCTTCTCCAAGAACTACCAGATTTCCTCCTTAAAATAGGACCTTTTCACCCACAAATACCTCTTTTATCCCCAAAAGAGGACAGTTTGTTCCAGAAATGCCACATTTCTCCAAAATATATCACATTTTCTCCAAGAAATACCAGCTTTCCCCCTTCAAATAGGACCTTTTCACCCACAGATACCTCTTTTATCCCCAAAATTGGACAGTTTGTTCCAGAAATGCCACATTTCTCCCAAATATATCACATCTTCTCCAAGAAATACCAGGTTTCCCCCCTCAAATAAGACCTTTTCACCCACAAATACCTCTTTTATCCCCAAAAGAGGACAGTTTGTTCCAGAAATGCCACATTTCTCCCAAATATATCACATCTTCTCCAAGAAATACCAGCTTTCCCCCTTCAAATAGGACCTTTTCTCCCACAAATACCTCTTTTATCCCAAAAAGAGGACAGTTTCTTCCAGAAATGCCACATTTCTCCCAAATATATCACATCTTCTCCAAGAAATACCAGGAGTCCCCCTTCAAATAGGACCTTTTCACCCACAAATACCTCTTTTATCCCCAAAAGAGGACATTTTCTGCCAGAAAGGCCACATTTCTCCCAAATAGATCACATCTTCTCCAAGAAATACCACATTTCCCCCTTCAAATAGGACCTTTTCACCCACAAATACCTCTTATCTCCCCCCAGATAGGGCATTTTCCTCCAGAAATGCCAGATTTCTCCCAAATAGATCACATTTTCTCCTAGAAATACCAGCTTTCCCCCTTCAAATAGGACCTTTTCACCCACAACTACCTCTTTTATCCCCAAAATAGGACAGTTTCTTCCAGAAAGGCCACATTTCTCCCAAATAGATCACATCTTCTCCAAGAAATACCAGGTTTCCCCCTTCAAATAGGACCTTTTCAACCACAAATACCTCCTTTTTTTCCCAAAATAGGACAGTTTCTTCCAGAAATGCCACATTTCTCCCAAATATATCACATCTTCTCCAAGAAATACCAGGATTACCCCTGGAAATAGGAACTTTTCACCCACAAATACCTCTTTTATCCCCAAAATAGGACAGTTTCATCCAGAAATGCCACATTTCTCCCAGATATATCACATCTTCTCCAAGAAATACCAGCTTTCCCCCTTGAATTAGGACCTTTTCACCCACAAATACCTCTTTTATCCCCAAAAGAGGACAGTTTCTTCCAGAAAGGCCACATTTCTCCCAAATATATCACATCTGCTGCAAGAAATACCAGCTTTCCCCCTTGAGATAGGACCTTTTCACCCACAAATACCTCTTTTATCCCCAAAAGAGGACAGTTTCTTCCAGAAATGCCACATTTCTCCCCAATAGATCACATCTTCTCCAAGAAATACCACGTTTCCCCCTTCAAATAGGACCTTTTCACCCACAAATACCTCCTTTATCCCCGAAATAGAACAGTTTCTTCCAGAAATGCCACATTTCTCCCAAACATATCACATCTTCTCCAAGAAATACCACGTTTCCCCCTTGAAATAGGACCTTTTCACCCACAAATACCTCTTTTCTCCCCCCAGATAGGGCATTTTCCTCCAGAAATGCCACATTTCTCCCAAATACATCACATCTTCTCCAAGAAATACCAAGTTTACCCCTGGAAATAGGACCTTTTCACCCACAAATACCTGTTTTATCCCCAAAAGAGGACACTTACTTCCAGAAATGCCACATTTCTCCCAAATAGATCACATCTTCTCCAAGAAATACCAGGTTCCCCCTTGAAATAGGACATTTTCACCCACAAATACCTCTTTTATCCCCAAAAGAGGACAGTTTCTGCAAGAAAGGCCACATTTCTCCCAAATATATCACATCTTCTCCAAGAAATACCAGCTTTCCCCCTTCAAATAGGACCTTTTCACCCACAAATACCTCTCTTATCCCCAAAATAGGACAGTTTCTTCCAGACATGCCAGATTTCTCCCAAATAGATCACATCTTCTCCAAGAAATACCAGGTTTCCCCCTCGAAATAGGACATTTTCACCCACAAATACCTCTTTTCTCCCCCCAGATAGGGCATTTTCCTCCAGAAATGCCACATTTCTCCCAAATAGATCACATCTTCTCCAAGAAATACCAGGTTTCCCCCTTCAAATTGGACCTTTTCACCCCAAAATACCTCTTTTCTCCCCCCAGATTGGGCATTTTCCTCCAGAAATGCCACATTTCTCCCGAATATATCACATCTTCTCCAAGAAATACCACGTTTCCCCCTTCAAATAGGACCTTTTCACCCACAAATACCTCTTTTATCCCCAAAAGAGGACAGTTTCTTCCTGACATGCCAGATTTCTCCCAAATATACCACATCTTCTCCAAGAAATACCAGGATTCCCCGTTGAAATAGGAACTTTTCTCCCACAAATACCAGCCTTCTCCCCGCAAATTGCACTTTTTCTTCCAGAAATGCCACATTTCTCCCAAATATATCACATCTTCTCCAAGAAATACCAGGATTCCTCCTGAAATAGGAACTTTTCTCCCACAAATACCTGTTTTATCCCCAAAATAGGACAGTTTCTTCCTGAAATGCCACATTTCTCCCAAATATACCACATCTTCTCCAAGAAATTCCAGGATTCCCCGTTGAAATAGGAAATTTTCTCCCACAAATACCAGCCTTCTCCCCGCAAATTGCACTTTTTCTTCCAGAAATGCCACATTTCTCCCAAATATATCACATCTTCTCCAAGAAATACCAGGATTCCTCCTGAAAGAGGAACTTTTCTCCCACAAATACCTCTTTGATCCCCAAAATAGGACAGTTTCTTCCTGACATGCCACATTTCTCCAAAATACATCACATCTGCTCCAAGAAATACCAAGTTTACCCCTGGAAATAGGAACTTTTCACCCACAAATACCTCTTTTATCCCCAAAAGAGGACATTTTCTTCCAGAAAGGCCACATTCTCCCAAATACATCACATCTTCTCCAAGAAATACCAGGTTCCCCCTTGAAATAGGACCTTTTCACCCACAAATACCTCTTTTATCCCCAAAATAGGACAGTTTCTTCCAGAAAGGCCACATTTCTCCCAAATATATCACATCTTCTCCAAGAAATACCAGGTTTCCCCCTTCAAATAGGACCTTTTCAAACACAAATACCTCTTTTATCCCCAAAAGAGGACAGTTTCTTCCAGAAATGCCACATTTCTCCCAAATATATCACATCTTCTCCAAGAAATACCAGGGTTCCCCCTTCAAATAGGACCTTTTCACCCACAAATACCTGTTTTATCCCCAAAATAGGACAGTTTCTTCCAGAAATGCCACATTTCTCCCAAATAGATCACATCTTCTCCAAGAAATACCAGCTTTCCCCCTTCAAATAGGACCTTTTCACCCACAAATACCTCTTTTATCCCCAGAATAGGACAGTTTCTTCCAGAAAGGCCACATTTCTCCCGAATATATCACATCTTCTCCAAGAAATACCACGTTTCCCCCTTCAAATAGGACCTTTTCACCCACAAATACCTCTTTGATCCCCAGAATAGGACAGTTTCTTCCAGAAATGCCAGATTTCTCCCAAATAGATCACATCTTCTCCAAGAAATACCAGCTTTCCCCCTTCAAATAGGACCTTTTCAACCACAAATACCTCTTTTATCCCCAAAATAGGACAGTTTCTTCCTGAAATGCCACATTTCTCCCAAATATATCACATCTTCTCCAAGAAATACCAGCTTTCCCCCTCGAAATACGACCTTTTCACCCACAAATACCTCCTTTTTTTCCCAAAATAGGAAAGTTTCTTCCAGACATGCCACATTTCTCCCAAATAGATCACATCTTCTCCAAGAAATACCAGCTTTCCCCCTTCAAATAGGACCTTTTTACCCACAAATACCTGTTTTATCCCCAAAATAGGACAGTTTCTTCCTGACATGCCACATTTCTCCCAAATATATCACATCTTCTCCAAGAAATACCAGGATTACCCCTGGAAATAGGACCTTTTCACCCACAAATACCTCTTTCATCCCCAAAATAGGACATTTCCATCCCGAACTGCAACATTTCTCCCAAATATATCACATCTTCTCCAAGAAATACCAGCTTTCCCCCTTCAAATAGGACCTTTTCACCCACAAATACCTCTTTTATCCCCAAAATAGGACAGTTTCTTCCAGACATGCCACATTTCTCCCAAATATAGCACATCTTCTCCAAGAAATACCAGGTTTCCCCCTTCAAATAGGACCTTTTCACCCACAAATACCTCTTTTATCCCCAAAAGAGGACAGTTTCTTCCAGAAAGACCACATTTCTCCCAAATAGATCACATCTTCTCCAAGAAATACCAGGTTTCCCCCTTCAAATAGGACCTTTTCACCTACAAATACCTCCTTTATCCCCGAAATAGAATAGTTTCATCCAGAAATGCCACATTTCTCCCAAATAGATCACATCTTCTCCAAGAAATACCACGTTTCCCCCTTCAAATAGGACCTTTTCTCCCACAAATACCTGTTCTATCCCGAAAAGAGGACAGTTTCTTCCAGAAATGCCACATTTCTCCCAAATATATCACAGCTTCTCCAAGAAATACCAGGACTCCCCCTCGAAATAGGACCTTTTCACCCACAAACACCTCTTTTATCCCCAAAATAGGACATTTTCTGCCAGAAAGGCCACATTTCTCCCAAATATATCACATCTTCTCCAAGAAATACCAGCTTTCCCCCTCGAAATAGGACCTTTTCACCCACAAATACCTCCTTTTTTTCCCAAAATAGGACAGTTTCTTCCAGACATGCCACATTTCTACCAAATAGATCACATCTTCTCCAAGAAATACCAGCTTTCCCCCTTGAAATAGAACCTTTTTACCCACAAATACCTGTTTTATCCCCAGAAGAGGACAGTTTCTTGCAGAAATGCCACATTTCTCCCAAATATATCACATCTTCTCCAAGAAATACCAGGATTCCCCCTTCAGATAGGACCTTTTCACCCACAAATACCTCTTTCATCCCCAAAATAGGACAGTTTCTTCCAGACATGCCACATTTCTCCCAAATATATCACATCTTCTCCAAGAAATACCAGGTTTCCCCCTTCAAATAGGACCTTTTCACCCACAAATACCTGTTTTATCCCCAAAAGAGGACATTGGCTTCCAGAAATGCCAGATTTCTCCCAAATAGATCACATCTTCTCCAAGAAATACCAGGTTCCCCCTTGAAATAGGACCTTTTCACCCACAAATACCTTTTTTATCCCCAAAAGAGGACAGTTTCTTCCAGAAAGGCCACATTTCTCCCAAATAGATCACATCTTCTCCAAGAAATACCAGGATTCCCCCTTCAAATAGGACCTTTTCACCCACAAATACCTCTTTTATCCCCAAAATAGGACAGTTTCTTCCAGAAATGCCACATTTCTCCCAAATAGATCACATCTTCTCCAAGAAATACCACGTTTCCCCCTTCAAATAGGACCTTTTCACTCACAAATACCTCTTGTATCCCCAAAATAGGACAGTTTCTGCCAGAAATGCCACATTTCTCCCAAATATATCACATCTTCTCCAAGAAATACCGGCTTTCCCCCTTCAAATAGGACCTTTTCACCCACAAACACCTGTTTGATCCCCAAAAGAGGACAGTTTCATCCCGAAATGCCACATTTCTCCCAAATATATCACATCTTCTCCAAGAAATACCAGCTTTCCCCTGGAAATAGGACCTTTTCACCCACAAATACCTCTTTTATCCCCAAAATAGGACAGTTTCTTCCTGACATGCCACATTTCTCCCAAATAGATCACATCTTCTCCAAGAAATACCAGGATTCCCCCTTCAAATAGGACCTTTTCACCTACAAATACCTCCTTTATCCCCGAAATAGAATAGTTTCATCCAGAAATGCCACATTTCTCCCAAATAGATCACATCTTCTCCAAGAAATACCAGATTCCTCCTGAAATAGGAACTTTTCTCCCACAAATACCTCTTTGATCCCCAAAATAGGACAGTTTCTTCCAGAAATGCCACATTTCTCCCAAATAGATCACATCTTCTCCAAGAAATACCAAGTTTCCCCCTTCAAATAGGACCATTTCACCCACAAATACCTCTTTTATCCCCAAAAGAGGACATTGTCTTCCAGAAATGCCACATTTCTCCCAAATATATCACATCTTCTCCAAGAAATACCAGGTTCCCCCTTGAAATAGGACCTTTTCACCCACAAATACCTCTTTGATCCCCAAAATAGGACAGTTTCTTCCGGACATGCCACATTTCTCCCAAATAGATCACATCGTCTCCAAGAAATACCAGGATTCCCCCTTCAAATAGGACCTTTTCACCCACAAATACCTCTTTTATCCCCAAAAGAGGATAGTTTCTTCCAGACATGCCACATTTCTCCCAAATAGATCACATCTTCTCCAAGAAATACCAGCTTTCCCCCTTCAAATAGGACCTTTTCACCCACAAATACCTCTTTTTTTCCCATAATTGGACAGTTTCTTCCAGACATGCCACATTTCTCCCAAATAGATCACATCTTCACCATGAAATACCACGTTTCCCCCTTCAAATAGGACCTTTTCACCCACAAATACCTCTTTTATCCCCAGAATAGGACAGTTTCTTCCAGAAATGCCAAATTTCTCCCAAATAGATCACATCTTCTCCAAGAAATACCAGCTTTCCCCCTTCAAATAGGACCTTTTTACCCATAAATACCTCTTTTATCCCCAAAAGAGGACAGTTTCTTACAGACATGCCACATTTCCCCCAAATATATCACATCTTCTCCAAGAAATACCAGCTTTCCCCCTCGAAATAGGACCTTTTCACCCACAAATACCTCCTTTTTTTCCCAAAATAGGACAGTTTCTTCCTGACATGCCATATTTCTCCCAAATATATCACATCTTCTCCATGAAATACCAGCTTTCCCCCTTGAAATAGAACCTTTTCACCCACAAATACCTGTTTTATCCCCAAAATAGAACAGTTTCTTCCAGACATGCCACATTTCTCCCAAATAGATCACATCTTCTCCAAGAAATACCAGGTTTCCCCCTTCAAATAGGAACTTTTGACCCACAAATACCTCTTTCATCCCCAAAAGAGGACAGTTTCTTCCAGACATGCCACATTTCTCCCAAATATATCACATCTTCTCCAAGAAATACCAGCTTTCCCCCTTCAAATAGGACATTTTCACCCACAAATACCTCTTTGATCCCCAAAAGAGGACAGTTTCTTCCAGAAATGCCACATTTCTCCCAAATATATCACATCTTCTCCAAGAAATACCTGGTTCCCCCTTCAAATAGGACATTTTCACCCACAAATACCTCTTTGATCCCCAAAATAGGACAGTTTCTTCCAGAAAGGTCACATTTCTCCCAAATATATCACATCTTCTCCAAGAAATACCAGGATTCCCCCTTCAAATAGGACCTTTTCACCCACAAATACCTCTTTTATCCCCAAAAGAGGACAGTTTCTTCCTGACATGCCACATTTCTCCCAAATAGATCACATCTTCTCCAAGAAATACCAGCTTTCCCCCTTGAAACAGAACCTTTTCACCCACAAATACCTGTTTTATCCCCAAAATAGAACAGTTTCTTCCAGACATGCCACATTTCTCCCAAATAGATCACATCTTCTCCAAGAAATACCAGGTTTCCCCCTTCAAATAGGACCTTTTCACTCACAAATACCTCTTTTATCCCCAAAAGAGGACAGTTTCTTCCAGAAATGCCACATTTCTCCCAAATATATCACATCTTCTCCAAGAAATACCAGCTTTCCCCCTTCAAATAGGACCTTTTCACCCACAAATACCTCTTTTTTCCCCAAAATAGGACAGTTTCTTCCAGACATGCCACATTTCTCCCAAATATATCACATCTTCTCCAAGAAATACCACGTTTCCCCCTTCAAATAGGACCTTTTCACCCACAAGTACCTCTTTTATCCCCACAATACGACAGTTTCTTCCAGAAATGCCACATTTCTCCCAAATACATCACATCTTCTCCAAGAAATACCAGGATTCCTCCTGAAATACGAACTTTTCTCCCACAAATACCTGCCTTCTCCCCCCAAATTGGACTTTTTCTTCCAGAAATGCCACATTTCTCCCAAATATATCACATCTTCTCCAAAAAATACCAGGATTCCCCGTTGAAATAGGAACTGTTCTCCCACAAATACCAGCCTTCTCCCCGCGAATTGGACTTTTTCTTCCAGAAATGCCACATTTCTCCCAAATATATCACATCTTCTCCAAGAAATACCAGGTTACCTCCTTCAAATAGGACCTTTTCACCCAAAAATACCTCTTTTCTCCCCCCAGATAGCGCATTTTCCTCCAGAAATGCCACATTTCTCCCAAATAGATCACATCTTCTCCAGGAAATACCAGATTTCCCCCTTCAAATAGGAACTTTTCACCCACAAATAACTCTTTACTCCCCCCAGATAGGGCATTTTCCTCCAGAAATGCCACATTTCTCCCAAATAGATCACATCTTCTCCAAGAAATACCACGTTTCCCCCTTCAAATAGGACCTTTTCACCCGCAAATACCTCTTTTATCCCCAAAAGAGGACAGTTTCTTCCTGACATGCCAGATTTCTCCCAAATAGATCACATCTTCTCCAAAAAATACCAGGATTCCTCCTGAAATAGGACTTTTTCACCAACAAATACCTGTTTTATCCCCAAAATAGGACAGTTTCTTCCGGACATGCCACATTTCTCCCAAATATATCACATCTTCTCCAAGAAATACCAGCTTTCCCCCTTGAAATAGAACCTTTTCACCCACAAATACCTCTTTTATCCCCAAAATAGGACAGTTTCTTCCAGACATGCCACATTTCTCCCAAATATATCACAGCTTCTCCAAGAAATACCACGTTTCCCCCTTCAGATAGGACCTTTTCACCCACTAATACCTGTTTTATCCCTCAAATTTGAAAATTTCTTCAAGAAATTCCAGATTTCTCCAAGTATAGAACATATTCTCCAAGAAATACCACGTTTCCCCCTTCAAATAGGACCTTTTAACCCACAAATACCTCTTTTATCCCCAAAAGAGGACAGTTTCTTCCTGACATGCCACATTTCTCCCAAATAGATCACATCTTCTCCAAGAAATACCAGGGTTCCCCCTTCAAATAGGACCTTTTCACCCACAAATACCTCCTTTATCCCCAAAATACAACAGTTTCTTCCAGAAATGCCACATTTCTCCCAAATAGATCACATCTTCTCCAAGAAATACCAGCTTTCCCCCTTCAAATAGGACCTTTTCACCCACAAATACCTCTTTTATCCCCAAAATAGGACATTTTCTTCCAGAAATGCCAGATTTCTCCCAAATAGATCACATCTTCTCCAAGAAATACCAGGTTTCCCCCTTCAAATAGGACCTTTTCACCCACAAGTAACTCTTATATCCCCAAAATAGGACAGTTTCTTCCAGAAATGCCACATTTCTCCCAAATAGATCACATCTTCTCCATGAAATACCAGGTTTCCCCCTTCAAATAGGACCTTTTCACCCACAAATACCTCTTTTATCCCCAAAAGAGGACAGTTTCTTCCAGACATGCCACATTTCTCCCAAATAGATCACATCTTCTCCAAGAAATACCAGCTTTCCCCCTCGAAATAGGACCTTTTCACCCACAAATACCTCCTTTTTTTCCCAAAATAGGACAGTTTCTTCCAGACATGCCACATTTCTCCCAAATAGATCACATCTTCTCCAAGAAATACCGGCTTTCCCCCTTGAAATAGAACCTTTTCATCCACAAATACCTGTTTTATCCCAAAAATAGGACAGTTTCTTCCTGACATGCCACATTTCTCCCAAATAGATCACATCTTCTCCAAGAAATACCAGGTTTCGTCCTTCAAATAGGACCTTTTCACCCACAAATACCTTCTTTATCCCCGAAATAGAACAGTATCTTCCAGAAATGCCACATTTCTCCCAAATATATCACATCTTCACCAAGAAATACCAAGTTTCCCCCTTCAAATAGGACCTTTTCACCCACAAATACCTCTTTTTTTCCCAAAAGAGGACAGTTTCTTCCAGAAATGCCACATTTCTCCCAAATATATCACATCTTCTCCTAGAAATACCACGTTTCCCCCTTCAAATAGGACCTTTTCACCCACAAATACCTCTTTGATCCCCAGAATAGGACAGTTTCTGCCAGAAATGCCACATTTCTCCCAAATAGATCACATCTTCTCCAAGAAATACCAGCTTTCCCCCTTCAAATAGGACCTTTTCACCCACAAATACCTCTTTTATCCCCAAAATAGGACAGTTTCTTCCAGAAATGCCCGATTTCTCCCAAATATATCACATCTTCTCCTAGAAATACCAGCTTTCCCCCTCGACATAGGACCTTTTCACCCACAAATACCTCTTTTATCCCCAAAAGAGGACAGTTTCTTCCAGACATGCCACATTTCTCCCAAATATACCACATCTTCTCCAAGAAATACCAGCTTTCCCCCTTCAAATAGGACCTTTTCACCCACAAATACCTCCTTTTTTTCCCAAAAGAGGGCAGTTTCTTCCAGACATGCCACATTTTTCCCAAATATATCACATCTTCTCCAAGAAATACCAGCTTTCCCCCTTGAAATAGAACCTTTTAACCCACAAATACCTGTTTTATCCCCAAAACAGGACAGTTACTTCCAGAAATGCCACATTTCTCCCAAATATATCACATCTTCTCCAAGAAATACCAGGATTACCAGTGGAAATAGGAACTTTTCACCCACAAATACCGACTTTATCCCGAATATAGGACAGTTTCTTCCAGAAATGCCACATTTCTCCCAAATATATCACATCTGCTCCATGAAATACCACGTTTCCCCCTTCAAATAGGACCTTTTCACCCACAAATACCTCTTTTATCCCCAAAAGAGGACATTGGCTTCCAGAAATGCCAGATTTCTCCCAAATATATCACATCTTCTCCAAGAAATACCAGGTTCCCCCTTGAAATAGGACCTTTTCACCCACAAATACCTCTTTTATCCCCAAAAGAGGACAGTTTCTGCAAGAAAGGCCACATTTCTCCCAAATATATCACATCTTCTCCAAGAAATACCAGCTTTCCCCCTTCAAATAGGACCTTTTCAAACACAAATACCTCTTTTATTCCCAAAATAGGACAGTTTCTTCCAGACATGCCACATTTCTCCCAAATACATCACATCTTCTCCAAGAAATACCAGCTTTCCCCCCTCAAATAGGACCTTTTCAAACACAAATACCTCTTTTATCCCCAAAAGAGGACAGTTTCTTCCAGAAATGCCACATTTCTCCCAGATATATCACATCTTCTCCAAGAAATACCAGCTTTCCCCCTTCAAATAGGACCTTTTCACCCACAAACACCTGTTTTATCCCCAAAAGAGGACAGTTTCTTCCAGAAATGCCACATTTCTCCAAAATATAGCACATCTTCTCCAAGAAATACCAGGATTCCCCCTTCAAATAGGACCTTTTCACCCACAAATACCTCTTTTATCCCCAAAAGAGGACATTTTCTTCCAGAAATGCCACATTTCTCCCAAATAGATCACATCTTCTCCAAGAAATACCAGCTTTCCCCCTCGAAATAGGACCTTTTCACCCACAAATACCTCTTTTATCCCCAAAAGAGGACAGTTTCTTCCAGAAAGGCCACATTTCTCCCAAATATATCACATCTTCTCCAAGAAATACCAGGGTTCCCCCTTCAAATAGGACCTTTTAACCCATAAATACCTCTTTTTTCCCCAAAAGAGGACAGTTTCTTCCAGACATGCCACATTTCTCCCAAATATATCTCATATTCTCCAAGAAATAACACGTTTCCCCCTTCAAATAGGACCTTTTCACCCACAAGTACCTCTTTTATCCCCACAATACGACAGTTTCTTCCAGAAATGCCACATTTCTCCCAAATACATCACTTCTACTCCAAAAAATACCAGGATTCCTCCTGAAATACTTACTTTTCTCCCACAAATACCTGCCTTCTCCCCCCAAATTGGACATTTTCGTTACGAAATGCCACATTTCTCCCAAACATACCACATCTTCTCCTAGAAATACCAGGTTTCCCCCTTCAAATAGGACCTTTTCACCCACAAATACCTCTTTTTTTCCCAAAAGAGGACAGTTTCTTCCAGAAATGCCACATTTCTCCCAAATATATCACATCTTCTCCAAGAAATACCAGGATTCCCCCTTCAAATAGGAACTTCTCACCCACAAATACCTCTTTTATCCCCAAAATAGGACAGTTTCTTCCAGAAATGCAACATTTCTCCCAAATATAGCACATCTTCTCCATGAAATACCAGGTTTCCCCCTTCAAATAGCACCATTTCACCCACAAATACCTCTTTTATCCCCAAAATAGGACAGTTTCTTCCAGAAATGACACATTTCTCCCAAATATATCACATCTTCTCAAAGAAATACCACGTTTCCCCCTCGAAATAGGACCTTTTCAACCACAAATACCTCTTTTATCCCCATAAGAGGACAGTTTCTTCCAGAAATGCCACATTTCTCCCAAATATAGCACATCTTCTCCAAGAAATACCAGCTTTCCCCCTTCAAATAGGACCTTTTCACCCACAAATACCTCTTTTATCCCCGAAATAGAACAGTTTCTTCCAGAAATGCCACATTTCTCCCAAATAGATCACATCTTCTCCAAGAAATACCACGTTTCCCCCTTCAAATAGGACCTTTTCAAAATCAAATAACTCTTTAATCCCCAAAAGAGGACAGTTTCTTCAAGAAAGGCCACATTTCTCCCAAATATATCACATCTTCTCCAAGAAATACCAGCTTTCCCCCTTCAAATAGGACCTTTTCACACACAAATACCTCTTTTATCCCCAAAATAGGACAGTTTCTTCCAGAAAGGCCACATTTCTCCCAAATAGATCACATCTTCTCCAAGAAATACCACGTTTCCCCCTTCAAATAGGACCTTTTCACCCACGAATACCTCTTTTATCCCCGGAAAATAGGACAGTTTCTTCCAGAAATGCCACATTTCTCCCAAATAGATCACATCTTCTCCAAGAAATACCACGTTTCCCCCTTCAAATAGGACCTTTTCACCCACAAATACCTCTTTTATCCCCAAAATAGGACAGTTTCTTCCAGAAATGCCACATTTCTCCCAAATATAGCACATCTTCTCCATGAAATACCAGCTTTCCCCCTTCAAATAGGACCTTTTCACCCACAAATACCTCTTTTATCCCCAAAATAGGACAGTTTCTTCCAGAAATGCCCGATTTCTCCCAAATAGATCACATCTTCTCCTAGAAATACCAGGTTTACCCCTGGAAATAGGACCTTTTCACCCACAAATACCTCTTTTTTTCCCAAAATAGGACAGTTTCTTCCAGAAATGCCACATTTCTCCCAAATATATCACATCTTCTCCAAGAAATACCAGGTTTCCCCCTTCAAATAGGACCTTTTCACCCACAAATACCTCTTTGATCCCCAAAATAGGACAGTTTGTTCCAGAAATGCCACATTTCTCCCAAATATATCACATCTTCTCCATGAAATACCACGTTTCCCCCTTCAAATAGGACCTTTTCACCCACAAATACCTCTTTTATCCCCAAAAGAGGACATTGGCTTCCAGAAATGCCAGATTTCTCCCAAATATATCACATCTTCTCCAAGAAATACCAGGTTCCCCCTTGAAATAGGACCTTTTTACCCACAAATACCTCTTTTATCCCCAAAATAGGATAGTTTCTGCAAGAAAGGCCACATTTCTCCCAAATATATCACATCTTCTCCAAGAAATACCAGGATTCGCCCTTCAAATAGGACCTTTTCAAACACAAATACCTCTTTTTTTTCCCAAAAGAGGACAGTTTCTTCCAGACATGCCACATTTCTCCCAAATACATCACATCTTCTCCAAGAAATACCACGTTTCCCCCTTCAAATAGGACCTTTTCATCCACAAGTACCTCTTTTATCCCCAAAAGAGGACAGTTTCTTCCAGAAATGCCACATTTCTCCCAAATATATCACATCTTCTCCAAGAAATACCAGCTTTCCCCCTTCAAATAGGACCTTTTCACCCACAAACACCTGTTTTATCCCCAAAAGAGGGCAGTTTCTTCCAGAAAGGCCACATTTCTCCCAAATATATCACATCTTCTCCAAGAAATACCAGCTTTCCCCCTTCAAATAGGACCTTTTCACCCACAAATACCTTCTTTATCCCCGAAATAGAACAGTATCTTCCAGAAATGCCACATTTCTCCCAAATAGATCACATCTTCTCCAAGAAATACCAAGTTTCCCCCTTCAAATAGGACCTTTTCACCCACAAATACCTCTTTTTTTCCCAAAAGAGGACAGTTTCTTCCAGAAATGCCACATTTCTCCCAAATATATCACATCTTCTCCTAGAAATACCACGTTTCCCCCTTCAAATAGGACCTTTTCACCCACAAATACCTCTTTGATCCCCAGAATAGGACAGTTTCTGCCAGAAATGCCACATTTCTCCCAAATAGATCACATCTTCTCCAAGAAATACCAGCTTTCCCCCTTCAAATAGGACCTTTTCACCCACAAATACCTCTTTTATCCCCAAAATAGGACAGTTTCTTCCAGAAATGCCCGATTTCTCCCAAATATATCACATCTTCTCCTAGAAATACCAGCTTTCCCCCTCGACATAGGACCTTTTCACCCACAAATACCTCTTTTATCCCCAAAAGAGGACAGTTTCTTCCAGACATGCCACATTTCTCCCAAATATACCACATCTTCTCCAAGAAATACCAGCTTTCCCCCTTCAAATAGGACCTTTCCACCCACAAATACCTCCTTTTTTTCCCAAAAGAGGGCAGTTTCTTCCAGACATGCCACATTTTTCCCAAATATATCACATCTTCTCCAAGAAATACCAGCTTTCCCCCTTGAAATAGAACCTTTTCACCCACAAATACCTGTTTTATCCCCAAAACAGGACAGTTACTTCCAGAAATGCCACATTTCTCCCAAATATATCACATCTTCTCCAAGAAATACCAGGATTACCAGTGGAAATAGGAACTTTTCACCCACAAATACCGACTTTATCCCGAATATAGGACAGTTTCTTCCAGAAATGCCACATTTCTCCCAAATATATCACATCTTCTCCATGAAATACCACGTTTCCCCCTTCAAATAGGACCTTTTCACCCACAAATACCTCTTTTATCCCCAAAAGAGGACATTGGCTTCCAGAAATGCCAGATTTCTCCCAAATATATCACATCTTCTCCAAGAAATACCAGGTTCCCCCTTCAAATAGGACCTTTTCACCCACAAATACCTCTTTTATCCCCAAAAGAGGACAGTTTCTGCAAGAAAGGCCACATTTCTCCCAAATATATCACATCTTCTCCAAGAAATACCAGCTTTCCCCCTTCAAATAGGACATTTTCAAACACAAATACCTCTTTTATTCCCAAAATAGGACAGTTTCTTCCAGACATGCCACATTTCTCCCAAATATATCACATCTTCTCCAAGAAATACCAGCTTTCCCCCCTCAAATAGGACCTTTTCAAACACAAATACCTCTTTTATCCCCAAAAGAGGACAGTTTCTTCCAGAAATGCCACATTTCTCCCAGATATATCACATCTTCTCCAAGAAATACCAGCTTTCCCCCTTCAAATAGGACCTTTTCACCCACAAACACCTGTTTTATCCCCAAAAGAGGACAGTTTCTTCCAGAAATGCCACATTTCTCCAAAATATAGCACATCTTCTCCAAGAAATACCAGGATTCCCCCTTCAAATAGGACCTTTTCACCCACAAATACCTCTTTTATCCCCAAAAGAGGACATTTTCTTCCAGAAATGCCACATTTCTCCCAAATAGATCACATCTTCTCCAAGAAATACCAGCTTTCCCCCTCGAAATAGGACCTTTTCACCCACAAATACCTCTTTTATCCCCAAAAGAGGACAGTTTCTTCCAGAAAGGCCACATTTCTCCCAAATATATCACATCTTCTCCAAGAAATACCAGGGTTCCCCCTTCAAATAGGACCTTTTAACCCATAAATACCTCTTTTTTCCCCAAAAGAGGACAGTTTCTTCCAGACATGCCACATTTCTCCCAAATATATCTCATATTCTCCAAGAAATAACACGTTTCCCCCTTCAAATAGGACCTTTTCACCCACAAGTACCTCTTTTATCCCCACAATACGACAGTTTCTTCCAGAAATGCCACATTTCTCCCAAATACATCACTTCTACTCCAAAAAATACCAGGATTCCTCCTGAAATACGTACTTTTCTCCCACAAATACCTGCCTTCTCCCCCCAAATTGGACATTTTCGTTACGAAATGCCACATTTCTCCCAAACATACCACATCTTCTCCTAGAAATACCAGGTTTCCCCCTTCAAATAGGACCTTTTCACCCACAAATACCTCTTTTTTTCCCAAAAGAGGACAGTTTCTTCCAGAAATGCCACATTTCTCCCAAATATATCACATCTTCTCCAAGAAATACCAGGATTCCCCCTTCAAATAGGAACTTCTCACCCACAAATACCTCTTTTATCCCCAAAATAGGACAGTTTCTTCCAGAAATGCAACATTTCTCCCAAATATAGCACATCTTCTCCATGAAATACCAGGTTTCCCCCTTCAAATAGCACCATTTCACCCACAAATACCTCTTTTATCCCCAAAATAGGACAGTTTCTTCCAGAAATGACACATTTCTCCCAAATATATCACATCTTCTCAAAGAAATACCACGTTTCCCCCTTCAAATAGGACCTTTTCACCCACAAATACCTCTTTTATCCCCATAAGAGGACAGTTTCATCCAGACATGCCACATTTCTCCCAAATATAGCACATCTTCTCCAAGAAATACCAGCTTTCCCCCTTCAAATAGGACCTTTTCACCCACAAATACCTCTTTTATCCCCGAAATAGAACAGTTTCTTCCAGAAATGCCACATTTCTCCCAAATAGATCACATCTTCTCCAAGAAATACCACGTTTCCCCCTTCAAATAGGACCTTTTCAAAAACAAATAACTCTTTAATCCCCAAAAGAGGACAGTTTCTTCAAGAAAGGCCACATTTCTCCCAAATATATCACATCTTCTCCAAGAAATACCAGCTTTCCCCCTTCAAATAGGACCTTTTCAAACACAAATACCTCTTTTATTCCCAAAATAGGACAGTTTCTTCCAGACATGCCACATTTCTCCCAAATATATCACATCTTCTCCAAGAAATACCAGCTTTCCCCCCTCAAATAGGACCTTTTCAAACACAAATACCTCTTTTATCCCCAAAAGAGGACAGTTTCTTCCAGAAATGCCACATTTCTCCCAGATATATCACATCTTCTCCAAGAAATACCAGCTTTCCCCCTTCAAATAGGACCTTTTCACCCACAAACACCTGTTTTATCCCCAAAAGAGGACAGTTTCTTCCAGAAATGCCACATTTCTCCAAAATATAGCACATCTTCTCCAAGAAATACCAGGATTCCCCCTTCAAATAGGACCTTTTCACCCACAAATACCTCTTTTATCCCCAAAAGAGGACATTTTCTTCCAGAAATGCCACATTTCTCCCAAATAGATCACATCTTCTCCAAGAAATACCAGCTTTCCCCCTCGAAATAGGACCTTTTCACCCACAAATACCTCTTTTATCCCCAAAAGAGGACAGTTTCTTCCAGAAAGGCCACATTTCTCCCAAATATATCACATCTTCTCCAAGAAATACCAGGGTTCCCCCTTCAAATAGGACCTTTTAACCCATAAATACCTCTTTTTTCCCCAAAAGAGGACAGTTTCTTCCAGACATGCCACATTTCTCCCAAATATATCTCATATTCTCCAAGAAATAACACGTTTCCCCCTTCAAATAGGACCTTTTCACCCACAAGTACCTCTTTTATCCCCACAATACGACAGTTTCTTCCAGAAATGCCACATTTCTCCCAAATACATCACTTCTACTCCAAAAAATACCAGGATTCCTCCTGAAATACGTACTTTTCTCCCACAAATACCTGCCTTCTCCCCCCAAATTGGACATTTTCGTTACGAAATGCCACATTTCTCCCAAACATACCACATCTTCTCCTAGAAATACCAGGTTTCCCCCTTCAAATAGGACCTTTTCACCCACAAATACCTCTTTTTTTCCCAAAAGAGGACAGTTTCTTCCAGAAATGCCACATTTCTCCCAAATATATCACATCTTCTCCAAGAAATACCAGGATTCCCCCTTCAAATAGGAACTTCTCACCCACAAATACCTCTTTTATCCCCAAAATAGGACAGTTTCTTCCAGAAATGCAACATTTCTCCCAAATATAGCACATCTTCTCCATGAAATACCAGGTTTCCCCCTTCAAATAGCACCATTTCACCCACAAATACCTCTTTTATCCCCAGAATAGGACAGTTTCTTCCAGAAAGGCCACATTTCTCCCAAATAGATCACATCTTCTCCAAGAAATACCACGTTTCCCCCTTCAAATAGGACCTTTTCACCCACAAATACCTCTTTTATCCCCATAAGAGGACAGTTTCTTCCAGACATGCCACATTTCTCCCAAATATAGCACATCTTCTCCAAGAAATACCAGCTTTCCCCCTTCAAATAGGACCATTTCACCCACAAATACCTCTTTTATCCCCGAAATAGAACAGTTTCTTCCAGAAATGCCACATTTCTCCCAAATAGATCACATCTTCTCCAAGAAATACCACGTTTCCCCCTTCAAATAGGACCTTTTCAAAAACAAATAACTCTTTAATCCCCAAAAGAGGACAGTTTCTTCAAGAAAGGCCACATTTCTCCCAAATATATCACATCTTCTCCAAGAAATACCAGCTTTCCCCCTTCAAATAGGACCTTTTCACACACAAATACCTCTTTTATCCCCAAAATAGGACAGTTTCTTCCAGAAAGGCCACATTTCTCCCAAATAGATCACATCTTCTCCAAGAAATACCACGTTTCCCCCTTCAAATAGGACCTTTTCACCCACGAATACCTCTTTTATCCCCGGAAAATAGGACAGTTTCTTCCAGAAATGCCACATTTCTCCCAAATAGATCACATCTTCTCCAAGAAATACCACGTTTCCCCCTTCAAATAGGACCTTTTCACCCACAAATACCTCTTTTATCCCCAAAATAGGACAGTTTCTTCCAGAAATGCCACATTTCTCCCAAATATAGCACATCTTCTCCATGAAATACCAGCTTTCCCCCTTCAAATAGGACCTTTTCACCCACAAATACCTCTTTTATCCCCAAAATAGGACAGTTTCTTCCAGAAATGCCCGATTTCTCCCAAATAGATCACATCTTCTCCTAGAAATACCAGGTTTACCCCTGGAAATAGGACCTTTTCACCCACAAATACCTCTTTTTTTCCCAAAATAGGACAGTTTCTTCCAGAAATGCCACATTTCTCCCAAATATATCACATCTTCTCCAAGAAATACCAGGTTTCCCCCTTCAAATAGGACCTTTTCACCCACAAATACCTCTTTGATCCCCAAAATAGGACAGTTTGTTCCAGAAATGCCACATTTCTCCCAAATATATCACATCTTCTCCATGAAATACCACGTTTCCCCCTTCAAATAGGACCTTTTCACCCACAAATACCTCTTTTATCCCCAAAAGAGGACATTGGCTTCCAGAAATGCCAGATTTCTCCCAAATATATCACATCTTCTCCAAGAAATACCAGGTTCCCCCTTGAAATAGGACCTTTTTACCCACAAATACCTCTTTTATCCCCAAAATAGGATAGTTTCTGCAAGAAAGGCCACATTTCTCCCAAATATATCACATCTTCTCCAAGAAATACCAGGATTCGCCCTTCAAATAGGACCTTTTCAAACACAAATACCTCTTTTTTTTCCCAAAAGAGGACAGTTTCTTCCAGACATGCCACATTTCTCCCAAATACATCACATCTTCTCCAAGAAATACCACGTTTCCCCCTTCAAATAGGACCTTTTCATCCACAAGTACCTCTTTTATCCCCAAAAGAGGACAGTTTCTTCCAGAAATGCCACATTTCTCCCAAATATATCACATCTTCTCCAAGAAATACCAGCTTTCCCCCTTCAAATAGGACCTTTTCACCCACAAACACCTGTTTTATCCCCAAAAGAGGGCAGTTTCTTCCAGAAAGGCCACATTTCTCCCAAATATATCACATCTTCTCCAAGAAATACCAGCTTTCCCCCTTCAAATAGGACCTTTTCACCCACAAATACCTCTTTTATCCCCAAAAGAGGACACTTACTTCCAGAAATGCCTCATTTCTCCCAAATAGATCACATCTTCTCCAAGAAATACCAGCTTTCCCCCTTCAAATAGGACCTTTTCACCCACAAATACCTCTTTTATCCCCAAAAGAGGACAGTTTCTTCCAGAAATGCCACATTTCTCCCAAATATATTACATCTTCTCCAAGAAATACCAGCTTTCCCCCTTCAAATAGGACCTTTTCACCCACAAATACCTCTTTTTTCCCCAAAATAGGACAGTTTCTTCCAGACATGCCACATTTCTCCCAAATAGATCACATCTTCTCCAAGAAATACCAGGATTCCTCCTGAAATACGAACTTTTCTCCCACAAATACCTGCCTTCTCCCCCCAAATTGGAATTTTTCTTCCAGAAATGCCACATTTCTCCCAAATAGATCACATCTTCTCCATGAAATACCAGGTTTCCCCCTCAAATAGGACCTTTTTACCCACAAATACCTCTTTTTTTCCCAAAAGAGGACAGTTTCTTCCAGAAAGGCCACATTTCTCCCAAATAGATCACATCTTCTCCAAGAAATACCAGCTTTCCCCCTTGAAATAGGAACTTTTCACCCACAAATACCTCTTTTATCCCCAAAATAGGACAGTTTCTTCCTGACATGCCACATTTCTCCCAAATATATCACATCTTCTCCTAGAAATAACAGCTTTCCCCCTTCAAATAGGACCTTTTCACCCACAAATACCTCTTTTATCCCCAGAATAGGACAGTTTCTTCCAGAAAGGCCACATTTCTCCCAAATATATCACATCTTCTCCAAGAAATACCAGCTTTCCCCCTTCAAATAGGACCTTTTCACCCACAAATACCTCTTTTATCCCTCAAATTGGAAATTTTCTTCCAGAAATGCCAGATTTCTCCCAAATATATCACATCTTCTCCAAGAAATACCAGCTTTCCCCCTTCAAATAGGACCTTTTCACCCACAAATACCTCTTTTATTCCCAGAATAGGACAGTTTATTCCAGAAATGCCCGATTTCTCCCAAATATATCACATCTTCTCCAAGAAATACCAGCTTTCCCCCTTCAAATAGGACCTTTTCACCCACAAATACCTCTTTTTTTCCCAAAATAGGACAGTTTCTTCCAGACATGCCACATTTCTCCCAAATATATCACATCTTCTCCAAGAAATACCACGTTTCCCCCTTCAAATAGGACCTTTTCACCCACAAATACCTCTTTTATCCCCACAATACGACAGTTTCTTCCAGAAATGCCACATTTCTCCCAAATAGATCACATCTTCTCCAAGAAATACCAGGTTTCCCCCTTCAAATAGGACCTTTTCACCCACAAATACCTCTTTTATCCCCAAAAGAGGACAGTTTCTTCCAGACATGCCACATTTCTCCCAAATATATCACATCTTCTCCAAGAAATACCAGCTTTCCCCCTTCAAATAGGACCTTTTCACCCACAAATACCTCTTTTTTTCCCAAAATAGGACAGTTTCTTCCAGACATGCCACATTTCTCCCAAATAGATCACATCTTCTGCAAGAAATACCAGCTTTCCCCCTCGAAATAGGACCTTTTCACCCACAAATACCTCCTTTTTTTCCCAAAATAGGACAGTTTCTTCCAGACATGCCACATTTCTACCAAATAGATCACATCTTCTCCAAGAAATACCAGCTTTCCCCCTTGAAATAGAAACTTTTCTCCCACAAATACCTGTTTTATCCCCAAAATATGACAGTTTCTTCCAGAAATGCCACATTTCTCCCAAATAGATCACATCTTCTCCAAGAAATACCAGGATTACCCCTGGAAATACGAACTTTTCACCCACAAATACCTCTTTCATCCCAAAATAGGACAGTTTCTTCCAGACATGCCACATTTCTCCCAAATATATCACATCTTCTCCAAGAAATACCACGTTTCCCCCTTCAAATAGGACCTTTTCACCCACAAGTACCTGTTTTATCCCCAAAAGAGGACATTGGCTTCCAGAAATGCCACATTTCTCCCAAATATAGCACATCTTCTCCAAGAAATACCAGGATTCCTCCTGAAATACGAACTTTTCTCCCACAAATACCTGCCTTCTCCCCCCAAATTGGACTTTTTCTTCCAGAAATGCCACAATTCTCCCAAATAGATCACATCTTCTCCAAGAAATACCAGGTTTCCCCCTGGAAATAGGAACTTTTCACCCACAAATACCTCTTTTTTTCCCAAAAGAGGACAGTTTCTTCCTGAAATGCCACATTTCTCCCAAATAGATCACATCTTCTCCAAGAAATACCTGCTTTCCCCCTTCAAATAGGACCATTTCACCCACAAATACCTCTTTTATCCCCAAAATAGGACAGTTTCTTCCACAAAGGCCACATTTCTCCCAAATATAGCACATCTTCTCCAAGAAATACCACGTTTCCCCCTTCAAATAGGACATTTTCACCCACAAATACCTCTTTTATCCCCAGAATAGGACAGTTTCTTCCAGAAAGGCCACATTTCTCCCAAATATATCACATCTTCTCCAAGAAATACCAGCTTTCCCCCTTCAAATAGGACCTTTTCACCCACAAATACCTCTTTTATCCCCAAAAGAGGACAGTTTCTTCCAGACATGCCACATTTCTCCCAAATATATCACATCTTCTCCAAGAAATACCAGCTTTCCCCCTTCAAATAAGACCTTTTCACCCACAAATACCTCTTTTATCCCCAAAATAGGACAGTTTATTCCAGAAATGCCACATTTCTCGCAAATAGACCACATCTTCTCCAGGAAATACCACGTTTCCGCCTTCAAATAGGACCTTTTCACCCACAAATACCTCTTTGATCCCCAAAATAGGACAGTTTCTTCAAGAAAGGCCACATTTCTCCCAAATATATCACATCTTCTCCAAGAAATACCACGTTTCCCCCTTCAAATAGGACCTTTTCACCCACAAATACCTCTTTTATCCCCAGAATAGGAAAGTTTCTTCCAGAAAGGCCACATTTCTCCCAAATATATCACATCTTCTCCAAGAAATACTACGTTTCCCCCTTCAAATAGGACCTTTTCACCCACAAATACCTGTTTTATCCCCAAAAGAGGACATTTTCTTCCAGAAATGCCCGATTTCTCCCAAATATATCACATCTTCTCCTAGAAATACCAGCTTTCCCCCAGGAAATAGGACCTTTTCACCCACAAATACCTCTTTTTTTCCCAAAATAGGACAGTTTCTTCCAGAAATGCCACATTTCTCCCAAATATATCACATCTTCTCCAAGAAATACCAGGATTCCCCCTTCAAATACGACATTTTCACCCACAAATACCTGTTTTATCCCCAAAAGAGGACAGTTTCTTCCAGAAATGCCACATTTCTCCCAAATACATCACATCTTCTCCAAGAAATACCAGCTTTCCCCCTTCAAATAGGACCTTTTCAACCACAAATACCTCTTTGATCCCCAAAAGAGGACAGTTTCTTCCAGACATGCCACATTTCTCCCAAATATATCACATCTTCTCCAAGAAATACCAGCTTTCCCCCTCGAAATAGGACCTTTTCAAAAACAAATACTTCCTTTTTTTCCCAAAAGAGGACAGTTTCTTCCAGAAATGCCACATTTCTCCCAAATATATCACATCTTCTCCAAGAAATACCAGCTTTCCCCCTGGAAATAGAACCTTTTAACCCACAAATACCTGTTTTATCCCCAAAATAGGACAGTTTCTTCCTGACATGCCACATTTCTCCCAAATAGATCACATCTTCTCCAAGAAATACCAGGATTACCGCTGGAAATAGGAACTTTTCACCCACAAATACCTCTTTTTTTCCCAAAATAGGACAGTTTCTTCCAGACATGCCACATTTCACCCAAATATATCACATCTTCTCCAAGAAATACCAGGTTTCCCCCTTCAAATAGGACCTTTTCACCCACAAATACCTCTTTTATCCCCAAAATACGACAGTTTCTGCCAGAAATGCCACATTTCTCCCAAATATATCACATCTTCTCCAAGAAATACCAGGTTTCGCCCTTCAAATAGGACCTTTTCACCCACAAATACCTCCTTTATCCCCGAAATAGAACAGTTTCTTTCAGAAATGCCACATTTCTCCCAAATATATCGCATCTTCTCCAAGAAATACCACGTTTCGCCCTTCAAATAGGACCTTTTCACCCACAAATACCTCTTTTATCCCCAAAATAGGACATTTTCTACCAGAAATGCCACATTTCTCCCAAATAGATCACATCTTCTCCTAGAAATACCAGCTTTCCCCCTCAACATAGGACCTTTTCACCCACAAATACCTCTTTTTTTCCCAAAAGAGGACAGTTTCTTCCAGAAATGCCACATTTCTCCCAAATAAATCACATCTTCTCCAAGAAATACCAGGATTCCCCCTTCAAATAGGACCTTTTCACCCACAAATACCTCTTTTATACCCAAAATAGGACAGTTTCTTCCAGAAATGCCACATTTCTCCCAAATAGATCACATCTTCTCCAAGAAATACCAGGTTTCCCCCTTCAAATAGGACCTTTTCACCCACAAATACCTCTTTTATCCCCAAAAGAGGACAGTTTCTTCCAGACATGCCACATTTCTCCCAAATATATCACATCTTCTCCAAGAAATACCAGGATTCCCCCTTCAAATAGGACCTTTTCACCCAAAAATACCTCTTTTATGCCCAAAAGAGGACAGTTTCTGCAAGAAAGGAAACATTTCTCCCAAATATATCACATCTTCTCCAAGAAATACCAGCTTTCCCCCTTCAAATAGGACCTTTTCACCCACAAATACCTGTTTTATCCCCAAAATAGGACAGTTTCTTCCAGAAATGCCACATTTCTCCCAAATAGATCACATCTTCTCCAAGAAATACCAGCTTTCCCCCTCGAAATAGGACCTTTTCACCCACAAATACCTCTTTTATCCCCAAAAGAGGACAGTTTCTTCCAGACATGCCACATTTCTCCCAAATAGATCACATCTTCTCCAAGAAATACCAGCTTTCCCCCTCGAAATAGGAACTTTTCACCCACAAATACCTCCTTTTTTTCCCAAAATAGGACAGTTTCTTCCAGACATGCCACATTTCTCCCAAATACATCACATCTTCTCCAAGAAATACCGGCTTTCCCCCTTGAAATAGAACCTTTTCATCCACAAATACCTGTTTTATCCCCAAAATTGGACAGTTTCTTCCTGACATGCCACATTTCTCCCAAATAGATCACATCTTCTCCTAGAAATACCAGCTTTCCCCCTCGAAATAGGAACTTTTCACCCACAAATACCTCTTTCATCCCCAATATAGGACAGTTTCTTCCAGACATGCCACATTTCTCCCAAATAGACCACATATTCTCCATGAAATACCAGGTTCCCCCTTCAAATAGGACCTTTTCACCCACAAACACCTCTTTTATCCCCAAAAGAGGACACTGGCTTCCAGAAATGCCAGATTTCTCCCAAATAGATCACATCTTCTCCAAGAAATACCAGCTTTCCCCCTCGACATAGGACCTTTTCACCCACAAATACCTCTTTTTTTCCCAAAAGAGGACAGTTTCTTCCAGAAATGCCACATTTCTCCCAAATATATCACATCTTCTCCAAGAAATACCAGGATTCCCCCTTCAAATAGGACCTTTTCAAACACAAATACCTCTTTTATCCCCAAAATAGGACAGTTTCTTCCAGAAATGCCACATTTCTCCCAAATAGATCACATCTTCTCCAAGAAATACCAGGTTTCCCCCTTCAAATAGGACCTTTTCACCCACAAATACCTCTTTTATCCCCAAAAGAGGACAGTTTCTTCCAGACATGCCACATTTCTCCCAAATATATCACATCTTCTCCAAGAAATACCAGGATTCCCCCTTCAAATAGGACCTTTTCACCCACAAATACCTCTTTTATGCCCAAAAGAGGACAGTTTCTGCAAGAAAGGCCACATTTCTCCCAAATATATCACATCTTCTCCAAGAAATACCAGCTTTCCCCCTTCAAATAGGACCTTTTCACCCACAAATACCTCTTTTATCCCCAAAATAGGACAGTTTCTTCCAGAAATGCCACATTTCTCCCAAATAGATCACATCTTCTCCAAGAAATACCAGCTTTCCCCCTCGAAATAGGACCTTTTCACCCACAAATACCTCTTTTATCCCCAAAAGAGGACAGTTTCTTCCAGACATGCCACATTTCTCCCAAATAGATCACATCTTCTCCAAGAAATACCGGCTTTCCCCCTTGAAATAGAACCTTTTCATCCACAAATACCTGTTTTATCCCCAAAATAGGACAGTTTCTTCCTGACATGCCACATTTCTCCCAAATATATCACATCTTCTCCAAGAAATACCAGCTATCCCCTTCAAATAGGACCTTTTCACCCACAAACACCTGTTTTATCCCCAAAAGAGGACAGTTTCTTCCAGAAAGGCCACATTTCTCCCAAATATATCACATCTTCTCCAAGAAATACCAGGATTCCCCCTTCAAATAGGACCTTTTCACCCACAAGTACCTCTTTTATCCCCAAAAGAGGACAGTTTCTTCCAGAAATGCCACATTTCTCCCAAGTAGATCACATCTTCTCCAAGAAATACCAGGATTCCTCGTGAAATAGGAACTCTTCTCCCAGAAATACCAGCCTTCTGCAACCAAATTGGACTTTTTCTTGCAGAAATGCCACATTTCTCCAAAATATATCACATCTTCTCCAAGAAATACCAGGGTTCCCCCTTCAAATACGACCTTTTCACCCACAAATACCTCTTTGATCCCCAAAAGAGGACAGTTTCTTCCAGACATGCCACATTTCTCCCAAATAGATCACATCTTCTCCAAGAAATACCACGTTTCCCCTTTCAAATAGGACCTTTTCACCCACAAATACCTCATTTATCCCCAAAAGAGGACATTTTCTGCCAGAAATGCCACATTTCTCCCAAATATATCACATCTTCTCCAAGATATACCAGGATTCCTCCTTGAAATAGGAACTTTTCTCCCGCAAATACCAGCCTTCTCCCCCCAAATTGAACTTTTTCTTCCAGAAATGCCACATTTCTCCCAAATATATCACATCTTCTTCAGGAAATACCAGCTTTCCCCCTTCAAATAGGAACCTTTCACCCCAAATACCTCTTTTATCCCCACAATACGACAGTTTCTTCCAGAAATGCCACATTTCTCCCAAATAGATCACATCTTCTCCAAGAAATACCAGCTTTCCCCCTTCAAATAGGACCTTTTCACCCACAAATACCTCTTTTATCCCCCAAAGAGGACAGTTTCTTCCAGAAATGCCACATTTCTCCCAAATAGATCACATCTTCTCCAAGAAATACCAGGTTTCCCAATTCAAATAGGACCTTTTCACCCACAAATACCTCTTTTTTCCCCAAAATACGACAGTTTCTTCCAGAAATGCCACATTTCTCCCAAATATATCACATCTTCTCCAAGAAATACCAGCTTTCTCCCTTCAAATAGGACCTTTTCACCCACAAGTACCTCTTTTATCCCCACAATACGACAGTTTCTTGCAGAAATGCCACATTTCTCCCAAATAGATCACATCTTCTCCAAGAAATACCACGTTTCCCCCTTCAAATAGGACCTTTTCACCCACAAATACCTCTTTGATCCCCAAAAGAGGACAGTTTCTTCCTGACATGCCACATTTCTCCCAAATAGATCACATCTTCTCCAAGAAATACCAGCTTTCCCCCTTGAAATAGAACCTTTCCACCCACAAATACCTCTTTTATCCCCAAAAGAGGACATTTTGTGCCAGAAATTCCACATTTCTCCCAAATAGATCACATCTTCTCCAAGAAATACCAGCTTTCCCCCTTCAAATAGGACCTTTTCACCCACAAATACCTCTTTCATCCCCAAAAGAGGTCAGTTGCTTCCTGACATGCCACATTTCTCCCAAATATATCACATCTTCTCCAAGAAATGCCAGGATTACCCCTGGAAATAGGAACTTTTCACTTACAAATACCTCTTTCATCCCCAAAATAGGACATTTTCTTCCAGACATGCCACATTTCTCCCAAATATATAACATCTTCTCCAAGAAATACCAGGTCTCCCCCTTCAAATAGGACCTTTTCACCCACAAATACCTCTTATCTCCCCCCAGATAGGGCATTTTCCTCCAGAAATGCCAGATTTCTCCCAAATATATCACATCTTCTCCAAGAAATACCAGCTTTCCCCCTTCAAATAGGACCTTTTCACCCACAAATACCTCTTCTATCCCCAAAAGAGGACAGTTTCTTCCAGAAATGCCACATTTCTCCCAAATAGATCACATCTTCTCCAAGAAATACCAGGATTCCCCCTTCATATAGGACCTTTTCACCCACAAATACCTCTTTTATCCCCAAAAGAGGACATTTTCTTCCAGACATGCCACATTTCTCCCAAATATAGCACATCTTCTCCAAGAAATACCAGGTTTCGCCCTTCAAATAGGATCTTTTCACCCACAAATACCTCTTTGATCCCCAAAATAGGACAGTTTCTTCCAGAAATGCCAGATTTCTCCCAAATATATCACATCTTCTCCAAGAAATACCAGCTATCCCCTTCAAATAGGACCTTTTCACCCACAAACACCTGTTTTATCCCCAAAAGAGGACAGTTTCTTCCAGAAAGGCCACATTTCTCCCAAATATATCACATCTTCTCCAAGAAATACCAGGATTCCCCCTTCAAATAGGACCTTTTCACCCACAAGTACCTCTTTTATCCCCAAAAGAGGACAGTTTCTTCCAGAAATGCCACATTTCTCCCAAATAGATCACATCTTCTCCAAGAAATACCAGGATTCCTCGTGAAATAGGAACTTTTCTCCCAGAAATACCAGCCTTCTGCAACCAAATTGGACTTTTTCTTGCAGAAATGCCACATTTCTCCAAAATATATCACATCTTCTCCAAGAAATACCAGGGTTCCCCCTTCAAATACGACCTTTTCACCCACAAATACCTCTTTGATCCCCAAAAGAGGACAGTTTCTTCCAGACATGCCACATTTCTCCCAAATAGATCACATCTTCTCCAAGAAATACCACGTTTCCCCTTTCAAATAGGACCTTTTCACCCACAAATACCTCTTTTATCCCCAAAAGAGGACATTTTCTGCCAGAAATGCCACATTTCTCCCAAATATATCACATCTTCTCCAAGATATACCAGGATTCCTCCTTGAAATAGGAACTTTTCTCCCGCAAATACCAGCCTTCTCCCCCCAAATTGAACTTTTTCTTCCAGAAATGCCACATTTCTCCCAAATATATCACATCTTCTCCAAGAAATACCAGCTTTCCCCCTTCAAATAGGAACCTTTCACCCCAAATACCTCTTTTATCCCCACAATACGACAGTTTCTTCCAGAAATGCCACATTTCTCCCAAATAGATCACATCTTCTCCAAGAAATACCAGCTTTCCCCCTTCAAATAGGACCTTTTCACCCACAAATACCTCTTTTATCCCCAAAAGAGGACAGTTTCTTCCAGAAATGCCACATTTCTCCCAAATAGATCACATCTTCTCCAAGAAATACCAGGTTTCCCAATTCAAATAGGACCTTTTCACCCACAAATACCTCTTTTTTCCCCAAAATACGACAGTTTCTTCCAGAAATGCCACATTTCTCCCAAATATATCACATCTTCTCCAAGAAATACCAGCTTTCTCCCTTCAAATAGGACCTTTTCACCCACAAGTACCTCTTTTATCCCCACAATACGACAGTTTCTTGCAGAAATGCCACATTTCTCCCAAATAGATCACATCTTCTCCAAGAAATACCACGTTTCCCCCTTCAAATAGGACCTTTTCACCCACAAATACCTCTTTGATCCCCAAAAGAGGACAGTTTCTTCCTGACATGCCACATTTCTCGCAAATAGATCACATCTTCTCCAAGAAATACCAGCTTTCCCCCTTCAAATAGGAACGTTTCACCCACAAATACCTCTTTTTTCCCCAAAATAGGACAGTTTCTTCCAGACATGCCACATTTCTCCCAAATATATCACATCTTCCCCAAGAAATACCACGTTTCCCCCTTCAAATAGGACCTTTTCACACACAAGTACCTCTTTAATCCCAAAAATAGGACAGTTTCTTCCAGACATGCCAGATTTCTCCCAAATAGATCACATCTTCTCCAAGAAATACCAGGATTCCTCCTGAAATACGAACTTTTCTCCCACAAATACCTGTCTTCTCCACCCAAATTGCACTTTTTCTTCCAGAAATGCCACATTTCCCCCAAATAGATCACATCTTCTCCAAGAAATACCACGTTTCCCCCTCGAAATAGGACCTTTTCAACCACAAATACCTCTTTTATCCCCAAAATAGGACAGTTTCTTCCAGAAATGCCACATTTCTCCCAAATATATCACATCTTCTCCGTGAAATACCAGGATTCCCCCTTCAAATAGGACCTTTTCACCCACAAATACCTCTTTTATCCCCAAAAGAGGACAGTTTCTTCCAGAAAGGCCACATTTCTCCCAAATAGATCACATCTTCTCCAAGAAATTCCAGGATTCCTCCTGAAATAGGAACTTTTCTCCCGCAAATACCAGCCTTCTCCCCCCAAATTGAACTTTTTCTTCCAGAAATGCCACATTTCTCCCAAATAGATCACATCTTCTCCAGGAAATACCAGGATTCCCCCTTCAAATAGGACCTTTTCACCCACAAATACCTCTTTGATCCCCAGAATAGGACAGTTTCTTTCAGAAAGGCCACATTTCTCCCAAATATATCACATCTTCTCCAAGAAATACCGGCTTTCCCCCTTCAAATAGGACCTTTTCACCCACAAATACCTCTTTTATCCCCAAAATAGGACATTTTCTACCAGAAATGCCAGATTTCTCCCAAATAGATCACATCTTCTCCTAGAAATACCAGCTTTCCCCCTCAACATAGGACCTTTTCACCCACAAATACCTCTTTTTTTCCCAAAAGAGGACAGTTTCTTCCAGAAAGGCCACATTTCTCCCAAATATATAACATCTTCTCCAAGAAATACCAGGATTCCCCCTTCAAATAGGACCTTTTCACCCACAAATACCTCTTTTATACCCAAAATAGGACAGTTTCTTCCAGAAATGCCACATTTCTCCCAAATAGATCACATCTTCTCCAAGAAATACCAGGTTTCCCCCTTCAAATAGGACCTTTTCACCCACAAATACCTCTTTTATCCCCAAAAGAGGACAGTTTCTTCCAGACATGCCACATTTCTCCCAAATATATCACATCTTCTCCAAGAAATACCAGGATTCCCCCTTCAAATAGGACCTTTTCACCCAAAAATACCTCTTTTATGCCCAAAAGAGGACAGTTTCTGCAAGAAAGGCCACATTTCTCCCAAATATATCACATCTTCTCCAAGAAATACCAGCTTTCCCCCTTCAAATAGGACCTTTTCACCCACAAATACCTCTTTTATCCCCAAAATAGGACAATTTCTTCCAGAAATGCCACATTTCTCCCAAATAGATCACATCTTCTCCAAGAAATACCAGCTTTCCCCCTCGAAATAGGACCTTTTCACCCACAAATACCTCTTTTATCCCCAAAAGAGGACAGTTTCTTCCAGACATGCCACATTTCTCCCAAATAGATCACATCTTCTCCAAGAAATACCAGCTTTCCCCCTCGAAATAGGAACTTTTCACCCACAAATACCTCCTTTTTTTCCCAAAATAGGACAGTTTCTTCCAGACATGCCACATTTCTCCCAAATACATCACATCTTCTCCAAGAAATACCGGCTTTCCCCCTTGAAATAGAACCTTTTCATCCACAAATACCTGTTTTATCCCCAAAATAGGACAGTTTCTTCCTGACATGCCACATTTCTCCCAAATAGATCACATCTTCTCCTAGAAATACCAGCTTTCCCCCTCGAAATAGGAACTTTTCACCCACAAATACCTCTTTCATCCCCAATATAGGACAGTTTCTTCCAGACATGCCACATTTCTCCCAAATAGACCACATATTCTCCATGAAATACCAGGTTCCCCCTTCAAATAGGACCTTTTCACCCACAAACACCTCTTTTATCCCCAAAAGAGGACACTGGCTTCCAGAAATGCCAGATTTCTCCCAAATAGATCACATCTTCTCCAAGAAATACCAGCTTTCCCCCTCGACATAGGACCTTTTCACCCACAAATACCTCTTTTTTTCCCAAAAGAGGACAGTTTCTTCCAGAAATGCCACATTTCTCCCAAATATATCACATCTTCTCCAAGAAATACCAGGATTCCCCCTTCAAATAGGACCTTTTCAAACACAAATACCTCTTTTATCCCCAAAATAGGACAGTTTCTTCCAGAAATGCCACATTTCTCCCAAATAGATCACATCTTCTCCAAGAAATACCAGGTTTCCCCCTTCAAATAGGACCTTTTCACCCACAAACACCTGTTTTATCCCCAAAAGAGGACAGTTTCTTCCAGACATGCCACATTTCTCCCAAATATATCACATCTTCTCCAAGAAATACCAGGATTCCCCCTTCATATAGGACCTTTTCACCCACAAATACCTCTTTTATCCCCAAAATAGGACACTTACTTCCAGAAATGCCACATTTCTCCCAAATATATCATATCTTCTCCAAGAAATACCAGCTTTCCCCCTTCAAATAGGACCTTTTCACCCACAAATACCTCTTTTATCCCCAAAATAGGACAGTTTCTTCCAGAAATGCCACATTTCTCCCAAATAGATCACATCTTCTCCAAGAAATACCAGCTTTCCCCCTCGAAATAGGACCTTTTCACCCACAAATACCTCTTTTATCCCCAAAAGAGGACAGTTTCTTCCAGACATGCCACATTTCTCCCAAATAGATCACATCTTCTCCAAGAAATACCGGCTTTCCCCCTTGAAATAGAACCTTTTCATCCACAAATACCTGTTTTATCCCCAAAATAGGACAGTTTCTTCCTGACATGCCACATTTCTCCCAAATAGATCACATCTTCTCCTAGAAATACCAGCTTTCCCCCTCGAAATAGGAACTTTTCACCCACAAATACCTCTTTCATCCCCAATATAGGACAGTTTCTTCCAGACATGCCACATTTCTCCCAAATAGATCACATCTTCTCCAAGTAATACCAGGTTCCCCCTTCAAATAGGACCTTTTCACCCACAAACACCTCTTTTATCCCCAAAAGAGGACACTGGCTTCCAGAAATGCCAGATTTCTCCCAAATAGATCACATCTTCTCCAAGAAATACCAGGTTCCCCCTTGAAATAGGACCTTTTCACCCACAAATACCTCTTTTATCCCCAAAAGAGGACAATTTATTCCAGAAATGCCACATTTCTCCCAAATATATCACATCTTCTCCAAGAAATACCAGCTTTCCCCCTTCAAATAGGACCTTTTCAAACACAAATACCTCTTTTATCCCCAAAAGAGGACAGTTTCTTCCAGACATGCCACATTTCTCCCAAATAGATCACATCTTCTCCAAGAAATACCAGGTTTCCCCCTTCAAATAGGACCTTTTCACCCACAAATACCTCTTTTATCCCCAAAAGAGGACAGTTTCTTCCAGAAATGCCTCATTTCTCCCAGATATATCATATCTTCTCCAAGAAATACCACGTTTCCCCCTTCAAATAGGACCTTTTCACCCACAAACACCTGTTTTATCCCCAAAAGAGGACAGTTTCTTCCAGACATGCCACATTTCTCCCAAATATAGCACATCTTCTCCAAGAAATACCAGGATTCCCCCTTCATATAGGACCTTTTCACCCACAAATACCTCTTTTATCCCCAAAATAGGACACTTACTTCCAGAAATGCCACATTTCTCCCAAATATATCACATCTTCTCCAAGAAATACCAGCTTTCCCCCTCGAAATAGGACCTTTTCACCCACAAATACCTCTTTTATCCCCAAAAGAGGACAGTTTCTTCCAGAAATGCCACATTTCTCCCAAATATATCATATCTTCTCAAAGAAATACCAGGGTTCCCCCTTCAAATAGGAACTTTTAACCCACAAATACCTCTTTGATCCCCAAAATAGGACAGTTTCTTCCAGACATGCCACATTTCTCCCAAACATATCTCATCTTCTCCAAGAAATACCACGTTTCCCCCTTCAAATAGGACCTTTTCACCCACACATAACTCTTTTATCCCCACAATACGACAGTTTCTTCCAGAAATGCCACATTTCTCCCAGATATATCACATCTTCTCCAAGAAATACCAGGTTTCCCCCTTCAAATAGGACCTTTTCACCCACAAACACCTGTTTTATCCCCAAAAGAGGGCAGTTTCTTCCAGACATGCCACATTTCTCCCAAATATATCACATCTTCTCCAAGATATACCAGCTTTCCCCCTTCAAATAGGACCTTTTCACCCACAAATACCTCTTTTATCCCCAAAATAGGACACTTACTTCCAGAAATGCCTCATTTCTCCCAAATAGATCACATCTTCTCCTAGAAATACCAGCTTTCCCCCTCGAAATAGGACCTTTTCACCCACAAATACCTGTTTTATCCCCAAAAGAGGACAGTTTCTTCCAGAAATGCCACATTTCTCCCAAATATATCACATCTTCTCCAAGAAATACCAGGGTTCCCCCTTCAAATAGGAACTTTTCACCCACAAATACCTCTTTTATCCCCAAAAGAGGACAGTTTCTTCCTGAAATGCCACATTTCTCCCAAATAGATCACATCTTCTCCAAGAAATACCAGGATTCCTCCTGAAATACGAACTTTTCTCCCACAAATACCTGCCTTCTCCCCCCAAATTGGACTTTTTCTTCCAGAAATGCCACATTTCTCCCAAATAGACCACATCTTCTCCATGAAATACCAGGTTTCCCCCTTCAAATAGGACCTTTTCACCCACAAATACCTCTTTTTTTCCCAAAAGAGGACAGTTTCTTCAAGAAATGCCACATTTCTCCCAAATAGATCACATCTTCTCCAAGAAATACCAGCTTTCCCCCTTCAAATAGGACCATTTCACCCACAAATACCTGTTTTATCCCCAAATAGGACAGTTTCTTCCAGAAAGGCCACATTTCTCCCAAATACATCACATCTTCTCTAAGAAATAACAGCTTTCCCCCTTCAAATAGGACATTTTCACCCACAAATACCTCTTTTATCCCCAAAATAGGACAGTTTCTTCCAGAAAGGCCACATTTCTCCCAAATATATCACATCTTCTCCAAGAAATACCAGCTTTCCCCCTTCAAATAGGACCTTTTCACCCACAAATACCTCTTTTATACCTCAAATTGGAAATTTTCTTCCAGAAATGCCAGATTTCTCCCAAATATATCTCATCTTCTCCAAGAAATACCAGCTTTCCCCCTTCTAATAGGACCTTTTCACCCACAAATACCTCTTTTATTCCCAGAATAGTACAGTTTATTCCAGAAATGCCCGATTTCTCCCAAATAGATCACATCTTCTCCAAGAAATACCAGGTTTCCCCCTTCAAATAGAACCTTTTCACCCACAAATACCTCTTTTATCCCCAAAAGAGGACAGTTTCTTCCAGAAATGCCACATTTCTCCCAGATATATCACATCTTCTCCAAGAAATACCAAGTTTCCCCCTTCAAATTGGACCTTTTCACCCACAAACACCTGTTTTATCCCCAAAAGAGGACAGTTTCTTCCAGACATGCCACATTTCTCCCAAATATATCACATCTTCTCCAAGAAATACCAGGATTCCCCCTTCATATAGGACCTTTTAACCCACAAATACCTCTTTGATCCCCAAAATAGGACACTTACTTCCAGAAATGCCACATTTCTCCCAAATATATCACATCTTCTCCAAGAAATACCAGCTTTCCCCCTCGAAATAGGACCTTTTCACCCACAAATACCTCTTTTATCCCCAAAAGAGGGCAGTTTCTTCCAGAAATGCCACATTTCTCCCAAATAGACCACATATTCTCCATGAAATACCAGGTTTCCCCCTTCAAATAGGACCTTTTCACCCACAAATACCTCTTTTTTTCCCAAAAGAGGACAGTTTCTTCAAGAAATGCCACATTTCTCCCAAATAGATCACATCTTCTCCAAGAAATACCAGGTTTCCCCCTTCAAATAGGACCTTTTCACCCACAAATACCTCTTTTATCCCCAAAAGAGGACAGTTTCTTCCAGACATGCCACATTTCTCCCAAATAGATCACATCTTCTCCAAGAAATACCAGCTTTCCACCTTCAAATAGGACCTTTTCACCCACAAATACCTCTTTTATCCCCACAATACGACAGTTTCTTCCAGAAATGCCACATTTCTCCCAAATACATCACATCTTCTCCAAGAAATAACAGCTTTCCCCCTCGAAATAGGACCTTTTCACCCACAAATACCTCCTTTTTTTCCCAAAATAGGACTGTTTCTTCCAGACATGCCACATTTCTCCCAAATATATCACATCTTCTCCAAGAAATACCAGCTTTCCCCCTTCAAATAGGACCTTTTCACCCACAAGTACCTCTTTTATCCCCAAAAGAGGACAGTTTCTTCCTGACATGCCACATTTCTCCCAAATATATCACATCTTCTCCAAGAAATACCAGGATTCCCCCTTCAAATAGGACCTTTTCACCCACAAATACCTGTTTCATCCCCAAAAGAGGACAGTTTCTTCCAGAAATGCCCGATTTCTCCCAAATAGATCACATCTTCTCCAAGAAATACCAGGTTTCCCCCTTCAAATAGGACCTTTTCACCCACAAATACCTCTTTTATCCCCAAAAGAGGACAGTTTCTTCCAGAAATGCCACATTTCTCCCAGATATATCACATCTTCTCCAAGAAATACCACGTTTCCCCCTTCAAATAGGACCTTTTCACCCACAAACACCTGTTTTATCCCCAAAAGAGGACAGTTTCTTCCAGACATGCCACATTTCTCCCAAATATATCACATCTTCTCCAAGAAATACCAGGATTCCCCCTTCATATAGGACCTTTTAACCCACAAATACCTCTTTTATCCCCAAAATAGGACACTTACTTCCAGAAATGCCACATTTCTCCCAAATATATCACATCTTCTCCAAGAAATACCAGCTTTCCCCCTCGAAATAGGACCTTTTCACCCACAAATACCTCTTTTATCCCCAAAAGAGGGCAGTTTCTTCCAGAAATGCCACATTTCTCCCAAATATATCATATCTTCTCCAAGAAATACCAGGGTTCCCCCTTCAAATAGGAACTTTTAACCCACAAATACCTCTTTGATCCCCAAAATAGGACAGTTTCTTCCAGAAAGGCCACATTTCTCCCAAACATATCTCATCTTCTCCAAGAAATACCACGTTTCCCCCTTCAAATAGGACCTTTTCACCCACACATACCTCTTTTATCCCCACAATACGACAGTTTCTTCCAGAAATGCCACATTTCTCCCAGATATATCACATCTTCTCCAAGAAATACCAGGTTTCCCCCTTCAAATAGGACCTTTTCACCCACAAACACCTGTTTTATCCCCAAAAGAGGGCAGTTTCTTCAAGAAAGGCCACATTTCTCAGAAATATATCACATCTTCTCCAAGATATACCAGCTTTCCCCCTTCAAATAGGACCTTTTCACCCACAAATACCTCTTTTATCCCCAAAATAGGACACTTACTTCCAGAAATGCCTCATTTCTCCCAAATAGATCACATCTTCTCCAAGAAATACCAGGGTTCCCCCTTCAGATAGGACCTTTTCACCCACAAATACCTGTTTTATCCCCAAAAGAGGACAGTTTCTTCCAGAAATGCCACATTTCTCCCAAATATATCACATCTTCTCCAAGAAATACCAGGGTTCCCCCTTCAAATAGGAACTTTTCACCCACAAATACCTCTTTGATCCCCAAAAGAGGACAGTTTCTTCCTGAAATGCCACATTTCTCCCAAATAGATCACATCTTCTCCAAGAAATACCAGGATTCCTCCTGAAATACGAACTTTTCTCCCACAAATACCTGCCTTCTCCCCCCAAATTGGACTTTTTCTTCCAGAAATGCCACATTTCTCCCAAATATACCACATATTCTCCATGAAATACCAGGTTTCCCCCTTCAAATAGGACCTTTTCACCCACAAATACCTCTTTTTTTCCCAAAAGAGGACAGTTTCTTCAAGAAATGCCACATTTCTCCCAAATAGATCACATCTTCTCCAAGAAATACCAGGTTTCCCCCTTCAAATAGGACCTTTTCACCCACAAATACCTCTTTTATCCCCAAAAGAGGACAGTTTCTTCCAGACATGCCACATTTCTCCCAAATAGATCACATCTTCTCCAAGAAATACCAGCTTTCCACCTTCAAATAGGACCTTTTCACCCACAAATACCTCTTTTATCCCCACAATACGACAGTTTCTTCCAGAAATGCCACATTTCTCCCAAATACATCACATCTTCTCCAAGAAATACCAGCTTTCCCCTTCGAAATAGGACCTTTTCACCCACAAATACCTCCTTTTTTTCCCAAAATAGGACTGTTTCTTCCAGACATGCCACATTTCTCCCAAATATATCACATCTTCTCCAAGAAATACCAGCTTTCCCCCTTCAAATAGGACCTTTTCACCCACAAGTACCTCTTTTATCCCCAAAAGAGGACAGTTTCTTCCTGACATGCCACATTTCTCCCAAATATATCACATCTTCTCCAAGAAATACCAAGTTTCCCCCTTCAAATAGGACCTTTTCACCCACAAATACCTGTTTTATCCCCAAAAGAGGACATTGGCTTCCAGAAATGCCACATTTCTCCCAAATATAGCACATCTTCTCCAAGAAATACCAGGATTCCTCCTGAAATACGAACTTTTCTCCCACAAATACCTGCCTTCTCCCCCCAAATTGGACTTTTTCTTCCAGAAATGCCACATTTCTCCCAAATAGATCACATCTTCTCCTAGAAATACCAGGTTTCCCCCTGGAAATAGGACCTTTTCACCCACAAATACCTCTTTTTTTCCCAAAAGAGGACAGTTTCTTCAAGAAATACCACATTTCTCCCAAATAGATCACATCTTCTCCAAGAAATACCAGCTTTCCCCCTTCAAATAGGGCCATTTCACCCACAAATACCTCTTTTATCCCCAAAATAGGACATTTTCTTCCAGAAATGCCACATTTCTCCCAAATATATCACATCTTCTCCAAGAAATACCAGGGTTCCCCATTCAAATAGGACATTTTCACCCGCAAATACCTCTTTTATCCCCAAAAGAGGACAGTTTCTTCCAGAAATGCCACATTTCTCCCAAATATATCATATCTTCTCCAAGAAATACCAGGGTTCCCCCCTTCAAATAGGAACTTTTAACCCACAAATACCTCTTTGATCCCCAAAATAGGACAGTTTCTTCCAGACATGCCACATTTCTCCCAAGCATATCTCATCTTCTCCAAGAAATACCACGTTTCCCCCTTCAAATAGGACCTTTTCACCCACACATACCTGTTCTATCCCCAAAAGAGGACAGTTTCTTCCAGAAATGCCACATTTCTCCCAAATATATCACATCTTCTCCAAGAAATACCACGTTTCCCCCTTCAAATAGGACCTTTTCACCCACAAATACCTCTTTTTTCCCCAAAATAGGACAGTTTCTTCCAGACATGCCAGATTTCTCCCAAATAAATCACATCTTCTCCTAGAAATACAGCTTTCCCCCTGGAAATAGGACCTTTTCACCCACAAATACCTCTTTTATCCCCAAAAGAGGACAGTTTCTTCCAGAAATGCCCGATTTCTCCCAAATATATCACATCTTCTCCAAGAAATACCACGTTTCCCCCTTCAAATAGGACCTTTTCACCCACAAATACCTCTTTTATCCCCAAAATAGGACAGTTTTCTTCCTGAAATGCCACATTTCTCCCAAATATAGCACATCTTCTCCAAGAAATACCAGGTTTCCCCCTTCAAATAGACCTTTTCACCCACAAATACCCTCTTTCATCCCCAAAAGAGGACAGTTTCTTCCAGAAATGCCCGATTTCTCCTATAAATATATCACATCTTCTCCAAGAAATACCAGCTTTCCCCCTTCAAATAGGACCTTTTCACCCACAAATACCTCTTTTTTTCCCAAAATAGGACAGTTTCTTCCAGAAATGCCACATTTCTCCCTAATAGATCACATCTTCTCCAAGAAATACCAGGATTCCCAATACAAATAGGAACTTTCACCCACAAATACCTCTTTTAACCCCAAAAGAGGACTGTTTCTTCTAGAAATGCCACATTTCTCCCAAATACATCACATCTTCTCCATGAAATACCAGGTTTCCCCCTTCAAATAGGACCTTTTCACCCACAAATACCTCTTTTATCCCCAAAAGAGGACAGTTTCTTCCAGAAATGCCACATTTCTCCCAAATATATCACATCTTCTCCAAGAAATACCAGCTTTCCCCCTTCAAATAGGAACTTTTCACCCACAAATACCTCTTTTTTCCCCAAAATAGGACAGTTTCTTCCAGAAATGCCACATTTCTCCCCAAATAGATCACATCTTCTCCAAGAAATACCAGCTTTCCCCCTGGAAATAGGACCTTTTCACCCACAAATACCTCTTTTATCCCCAAAAGAGGACAGTTTCTTCCAGACATGCCACATTTCTCCCAAATATATAACATCTTCTCCAAGAAATACCAGGGTTCCCGTTTCAAATAGGACCTTTTCACCCACAAATACCTTTTTTATCCCCGAAATAGAACAATATCTTCCAGAAATGCCACATTTCTCCCAAATATACCACATCTTCTCCAAGAAATACCAGTGTTCCCCCTTCAAATAGGACCTTTTCACCCACAAATACCTCTTTTATCCCCACAATACGACAGTTTCTTCCAGAAATGCCACATTTCTCCCAAATATATCACATCTTCTCCAAGAAATTCCAGGATTCCTCCTGAAATAGGAACTTTTCTCCCGCAAATACCAGCCTTCTCCACCGAAATTGAACATTTTCTTCCAGAAATGCCACATTTCTCCCAAATAGATCACATCTTCTCCAGGAAATACCAGGATTCCCCCTTCAAATAGGAACTTTTCACCCCAAATACCTCTTTTATCCCCACAATACGACAGTTTCTTCCAGAAATGCCACATTTCTCCAAATAGATCACATCTTCTCCATGAAATACCAGGTTTCCCCCTGGAAATTGGACATTTTCACCCACAAATACCTCTTTCATCCCCAAAAGAGGACAGTTTCTTCCTGAAATGCCACATTTCTCCCAAATAGATCACATCTTCTCCAAGAAATACCAGCTTTCCCCCTTGAAATAGAACCTTTCCACCCACAAATACCTCTTTCATCCCCAAAAGAGGTCAGTTGCTTCCTGACATGCCACATTTCTCCCAAATATATCACATCTTCTCCAAGAAATACCAGGATTACCCCTGGAAATAGGAACTTTTCACTTACAAATACCTCTTTCATCCCCAAAATAGGACATTTTCTTCCAGACATGCCACATTTCTCCCAAATATATAACATCTTCTCCAAGAAATACCAGGTCTCCCCCTTCAAATAGCACCTTTTCACCCACAAATACCTCTTATCTCCCCCCAGATAGGGCATTTTCCTCCAGAAATGCCAGATTTCTCCCAAATATATCACATCTTCTCCAAGAAATACCAGCTTTCCCCCTTCAAATAGGACCTTTTCACCCACAAATACCTCTTCTATCCCCAAAAGAGGACAGTTTTCTTCCAGAAATGCCACATTTCTCCCAAATAGATCACATCTTCTCCAAGAAATACCAGGATTCCCCTTCATATAGGACCTTTTCACCCACAAATGCCTGTTTTATCCCCAAAATAGGACATTTTCTTCCAGACATGCCATATTTCTCCCAAATATATCACATCTTCTCCAAGAAATACCAGGTTTCGCCCTTCAAATAGGATCTTTTCACCCACAAAATACCTCTTTGATCCCCAAAATAGGACAGTTTCTTCCAGAAATGCCACATTTCTCCCAAATAGATCACATCTTCTCCAAGAAATACCAGCTATCCCCTTCAAATAGGACCTTTTCACCCACAAACACCTGTTTTATCCCCAAAAGAGGACAGTTTCTTCCAGAAAGGCCACATTTCTCCCAAATATATCACATCTTCTCCAAGAAATACCAGGATTCCCCCTTCAAATAGGACCTTTTCACCCACAAGTACCTCTTTTATCCCCAAAAGAGGACTGTTTCTTCCAGAAATGCCACATTTCTCCCAAATAGATCACATCTTCTCCAAGAAATACCAGGATTCCTCGTGAAATAGGAACTTTTCTCCCAGAAATACCAGCCTTCTTCAACCAATTTGGACTTTTTCTTGCAGAAATGCCACATTTCTCCAAAATATATCACATCTTCTCCAAGAAATACCAGGGTTCCCCCTTCAAATACGACCTTTTCACCAACAAATACCTCTTTGATCCCCAAAAGAGGACAGTTTCTTCCAGACATGCCACATTTCTCCAAATAGATCACATCTTCTCCAAGAAATACCACGTTTCCCCTTTCAAATAGGACCTTTTCACCCACAAATACCTCTTTTATCCCCAAAAGAGGACATTTTCTGCCAGAAATGCAACATTTCTCCCAAATATATCACATCTTCTCCAAGATATACCAGGATTCCTCCTGAAATAGGAACTTTTCTCCCGCAAATACCTGCCTTCTCCCCCCAAATTGAACTTTTTCTTCCAGAAATGCCACATTTCTCCCAAATATATCACATCTTCTTCAGGAAATACCAGCTTTCCCCCTTCAAATAGGAACCTTTCACCCCAAATACCTCTTTTATCCCCACAATACGACAGTTTCTTCCAGAAATGCCACATTTCTCCAAATAGATCACATCTTCTCCAAGAAATACCAGCTTTCCCCCTTCAAATAGGACCTTTTCACCCCACAAATACCTCTTTTATCCCCAAAAGAGGACAGTTTCTTCCAGAAATGCCACATTTCTCCCAAATAGATCACATCTTCTCCAAGAAATACCAGGTTTCCCAATTCAAATAGGACCTTTTCACCCCACAAATACCTCTTCTATCCCCAAAAGAGGACAGTTTCTTCCAGAAATGCCACATTTCTCCACAAATAGATCACATCTTCTCCAAGAAATACCAGGATTCCCCCTTCTATATAGGACCTTTTCACCCACAAATGCCTGTTTATCCCCAAAATAGGACATTTTCTTCCAGACATGCCACATTTCTCCCAAATATAGCACATCTTCTCAAGAAATACCAGGTTTCGCCCTTCAAATAGGATCTTTTCACCCACAAATACCTCTTTGATCCCCAAAATAGGACAGTTTCTTCCAGAAATGCCACATTTCTCCCAAATATATCACATCTTCTCCAAGAAATACCAGCTATCCCCTTCAAATAGGACCTTTTCACCCACAAACACCTGTTTTATCCCCAAAAGAGGACAGTTTCTTCCAGAAAGGCCACGTTTCTCCCAAATATATCACATCTTCTCCAAGAAATACCAGGATTCCCCCTTCAAATAGGACCTTTTCACCCACAAGTACCTCTTTTATCCCCAAAAGAGGACAGTTTCTTCCAGAAATGCCACATTTCTCCCAAATAGATCACATCTTCTCCAAGAAATACCAGGATTCCTCGTGAAATAGGAACTTTTCTCCCAGAAATACCAGCCTTCTGCAACCAGATTGGACTTTTTCTTGCAGAAATGCCACATTTCTCCAAAATATATCACATCTTCTCCAAGAAATACCAGGGTTCCCCCTTCAAATAGGATCTTTTCACCCACAAATACCTCTTTGATCCCCAAAAGAGGACAGTTTCTTCCAGACATGCCACATTTCTCCCAAATAGATCACATCTTCTCCAAGAAATACCACGTTTCCCCTTTCAAATAGGACCTTTTCACCCACAAATACCTCTTTTATCCCCAAAAGAGGACATTTTCTGCCAGAAATGCCACATTTCTCCCAAATATATCACATCTTCTCCAAGATATACCAGCATTCCTCCTTGAAATAGGAACTGTTTCTCCCGCAAAATACCAGCCTTCTCCCCCCAAATTGAACTTTTTCTTCCAGAAATGCCACATTTCTCCCAAATATATCACATCTTCTTCAGGAAATACCAGCTTTCCCCCTTCAAATAGGAACCTTTCACCCCAAATACCTCTTTTATCCCCACAATACGACAGTTTCTTCCAGAAATGCCACATTTCTCCCAAATAGATCACATCTTCTCCAAGAAATACCAGCTTCCCGCTTCAAATAGGACCTTTTCACCCACAAATACCTCTTTTATCCCCCAAAGAGGACAGTTTCTTCCAGAAATGCCACATTTCTCCCAAATAGATCACATCTTCTCCAAGAAATACCAGGTTCCCAATTCAAATAGGACCTTTTCACCCACAAATACCTCTTTTTTCCCCAAAATACGACAGTTTCTTCCAGAAATGCCACATTTCTCCCAAATATATCACATCTTCTCCAAGAAATACCAGCTTTCTCCCTTCAAATAGGACCTTTTCACCCACAAGTACCTCTTTTATCCCCACAATACGACAGTTTCTTGCAGAAATGCCACATTTCTCCCAAATAGATCACATCTTCTCCAAGAAATACCACGTTTCCCCCTTCAAATAGGACCTTTTCACCCACAAATACCTCTTTGATCCCCAAAAGAGGACAGTTTCTTCCTGACATGCCACATTTCTCCCAAATAGATCACATCTTCTCCAAGAAATACCAGCTTTCCCCCTTGAAATAGAACCTTTCCACCCACAAATACCTCTTTTATCCCCAAAAGAGGACATTTTGTGCCAGAAATGCCACATTCTCCCAAAATAGATCACATCTTCTCCAAGAAATACCAGCTTTCCCCCTTCAAATAGGACCTTTTCACCCACAAATACCTCTTTCATCCCCAAAAGAGGTCAGTTGCTTCCTGACATGCCACATTTCTCCCAAATATATCACATCTTCTCCAAGAAATACCAGGATTACCCCTGGAAATAGGAACTTTTCACTTACAAATACCTCTTTCATCCCAAAATAGGACATTTTCTTCCAGACATGCCACATTTCTCCCAAATATATAACATCTTCTCCAAGAAATACCAGGTCTCCCCCTTCAAATAGGACCTTTTCACCCACAAATACCTCTTATCTCCCCCCAGATAGGGCATTTTCCTCCAGAAATGCCAGATTTCTCCCAAATATATCACCTCTTCTCCAAGAAATACCAGCTTTCCCCCTTCAAATAGGACCTTTTCACCCACAAATACCTCTTCTATCCCCAAAAGAGGACAGTTTCTTCCAGAAATGCACATTTCTCCCAAATAGATCACATCTTCTCCAAGAAATACCAGGATTCCCCCTTCATATAGGACCTTTTCACCCACAAATGCCTGTTTTATCCCCAAAATAGGACATTTTCTTCCAGACATGCCACATTTCTCCCAAACATAGCACATCTTCTCCAAGAAATACCAGGTTTCGCCCTTCAAATAGGATCTTTTCACC